>JASVER010000023.1:2844443-3000681 GCA_030449065.1 Oceanodroma leucorhoa
TTTTTTTAATTGGCTAGGCAGACCCTTAGAGATTTTCCACAAAATACCTGACCCCTCTTGGTCAGATGTTCCAATGAACGGAAGGAAAACAGCTTGCTCAGCTGAAGCATCATAATTAGCATATGCTGTGATAACTCTCAGTCCTCCCTGCTGACTGCACAGCATGATTTCCTTGGGATTTTTGTTTKTTTTGCTTTTAAGCAGAAGTGTAATATTACTGAGAATCACCAGATGGCATTGCTGCAGATGGTAACTTTGATATTCCTGTTTACCTGACTGTACAGAGGTTAGATATTGAGAAAATACTTATCGCAATCTAGTGCAGAGTTTTTGCTGATGTTACTGCTCCAGCTCCATTACAGAGGCATCATTTTCAAATCAAACATATCCAATCTCAATTATATATTTGTATCAACATGTGCTAATACCTGAGCCCTCAAAATGTTATAAGATTTGTTTGCAGCAAAGGAATGTGCACGGCTGCACAGGCACGGTTTAGAAACACAGACACAAGAAATGTGGGTGAAAGATGTTCTTGAGACTGCTTTAAAATTTCTTTGCTTCTTAATTACCGTATTTTTTAAGCTCATTGAAATGATTTACAGACTTTTAAAATGGTTAAAAGGCTATCTATTTAGTGACTGAATCTGTGGGCTGAAGAGTTTCAGCTACAATGGTTGCATCTGCAAATAATCTGGGATCAAATTATATAATAACTCACACCTCATTAAATTGCTCTGAAGAGACCAAATGACATGGGTGGCAATTTTTAGTGCAGGCTATGGTGTATAACATATGCCAGCACTTCAGAGCTGCTGTAGCTCCCAGCCCGCACAGCCCCGTTCCCAGGGACGGGCCCCGGCAGGCACAGGGTGCAGCTGCCTCCACGGGTCTGACCGATGCTGAGCGAGCAAGTATGAGGGCGAATGGACCTTTTAAACTGCTTAGCTTTCAAGGTGTGATGAAGTTTCGACAGGGCACTTATTCCCCAAATGTCTCTATTTCCATATAAAGCGGTAAGATTGTATTTTTTCTTCTTCATTCCAAAATCCTTCCTGTAAAACCAAGGATAAAAATTAATTTCACATACAAGACTGCCTCATGAGCAAAGTGCTCACCTCCCAGATACATGCAGAAACTTCACTTGGGTGAGGTTAGGGTTTTTCTCCCCCACTCACAGTATAATATTTCATCCTGTTGATGACAACAGGTTTGTGCCTACAGCCCCATTTCGCACTCGGGCTCGGTTTCAGCCAGATGCAGTCACCCCGCAGCATTGCCGTGACAGCACTAAGACCAGCGCAGGCTGCAGAGGCCACCAGTTGGGCAGTCACCCGTAACTGAGCTCTGCACCATAGCTAGCGCATTAGCACTGGATTTATAGTTAGATTGAGCACATCCTCAGGAACTGAACAGCTACGCCAGTAGAAGTAGAGATGTATTCCTAATTTCAGAACTAAACCTCCAACGCTGTGTGGCAAAAGGAAATTAAAACCTGCAGCTGCAACCACCGTAGCATAGGCTAGCAGGCAGAGGTAAGTGTGATTTTTGTCCATAGTGCTTGCTTAATGTTTTTATCCAGATGCCCTGGAAAGCTGTGGGTCATTGCTCTGAAGGAATAATTTTTAATCCAGTGGACAGGCAGCTCTGTTGTCTTTTCCATCACCATCAAGTTGTCATTTTCCTGGGCTTCCAGCAGTCAAAGAAATTCCCAATATCAGTGTATGATCACAGCTTTGTGCATTAGTGAATGAAAAGCCAGGTCCCTGAGGGAATTGCTAATGTTGATGAAAGGAGACCTTGCTTGGTTGAACAGGCAGAGGACAGCTCTCTCATTTGGGGCTGTTAAATCCGTAGTTTAGATCATAACTGCCCTTATGTCTCCCACAAAAGCATTTGAAACATCACCTCAGTGCAGATCAGTCTGAGATACCGTTCTTCTTTCTTCATATTTGCCAGCTGTTGTGCCATGTCCCATTTTATTGAAGTGAGCCAGCCACAAGCAACAGCAAGGTAGCCAATATAGATGCTTTTGGATGGAATTAATTYAGCTCTAATCCCCGTTAAGCAGATAGTGGTATGTAAGTCAGCTAGTAAAAGAGACAAGTTTTCTGAAATGCTACCAGTGCAAGGAATGGGCYCTTGGGAGCCCAAGAATTAAAAAATGAGAAGGATAACTCAGTAAAATTCCCACAGCAGAAAATGGATACCTACAGCAGTATTTAAATGCTTCTATAGATGTCCAAAGAGAGGGCTGCAAATCATTCCGCTCTGCATTTTAAGGGGCTGACTACAGAAGCAGTAACCCAAGACAGGCCCACTGGATTACATTTTTCAATAACATAGCTTTGTTGATATGATTTTTTAATAAAGCCAGCTGCCCAGAGAAGAGACCAGGCCTTTGTTTGTGGTTGTACTATAAAAAAGGAGAATAAACAAGAGACAGTTTACAATAATGATACTCCTCTTTCGGGTTTTCCAGTGGTTTTGGCTGATACATACAGCCAACCTTCTCCATTTATACACCATTATCCCCAAACACAGGCACCATTTTTCTAAGTGACAGAAACAACCTCTTAGATAAAGATAATTAAAAAATAGTTATTCTCTTCTGGATTAATGATTACAGTTATTTTTATAAAGGAAAAGTGTTAAAAGTGTTAACAAAACCTTTCTCAAAGAACTGAAAAACCACTTTGGGATACCCAAGGTGATTTAATAAAGGCAAATGCACAGTGAAAAGTCCTAGAAAATTCCCRTCCT
Organism: Oceanodroma leucorhoa; assembly: GCA_030449065.1. Lineage (NCBI taxonomy): Eukaryota > Metazoa > Chordata > Aves > Procellariiformes > Oceanodroma > Oceanodroma leucorhoa. The sequence continues at coordinate 2,847,207 of JASVER010000023.1, forward strand.
TCAGCTTTTGCCTCAGAATACATTCGACACAAGCTAATATCGTAAAATGAAGTAACACATACCTTATGTAAATCCTGTCTTTGTGGTGCGGTGCAAATCCTGCATGCATGCAAGAACTACTTTTATAGCAGAGACATTGTCACGTGAATACTATTTCTTAAGGGTTAGTGATTTAGATAAGAATTGCTCTGTAACATTTGTTAAAGATGCTTTGATGTTTGTGATGTACTGCYAATGTATTTCAAGTGCTACTTAAACTTGTTACTTTTAGAAAAATCATGAATTAAGACGAAGATTTTTGGTAAAAGGATTGAAAGTGTCCTTTGACATAAACCAATTGACAAGTGGCTTTAAAAAAGACTGGAGTGAGAGAGAAGGAACTTACAAGTTATAAACAACTGCACCTGTGAGATAACACACAAAAAGGTAAAAGTTTAAAGTACAGAAACCAGAAATTAAAGAACCAGGAAAAGAGATAGTAGGTACAGTGAAATACTTATAATTGTCAGTATTAGTCATGAATATGAATAGCACATGAATAGTAAATGAAGCTTGTGTAAAGCAGTGGAATGGATGCAGAGAAGTCAAAAGAAAGAGGGCCTCTCTCATCCTCCCACAGGGAAGAGCACACACACATAATAGTTCCTGCCTCTTGCTTTCCTGAATGAGAGGCAGATTCGGATTTTGGTTTCTGACTTACTTTTTCTTCCCCTTAAGCACTAATTTTGGTGACAGAATCTGGAATGCATCATGGTTATTTCCAAAGGAAAAGCAATCTCAAACATTAAAAGGAAGTTTGTAAGTCTCACATTTAGACCAAAACCTCTCTCTCTTGCAAGGTTTGAATAGTTTGAACTGCAGAAGGATGTGAACATGCATATTTTGACCTGCAGACCTCTTCTTCCCTTCTTCATTCCCACCTCCAAGATACGGCCTAGAGAGCTATAACAGTCTCTCTGAGCCATTAAACAACACATCCAATAACTTGTAACCTTTAGAAAAGACAAAGATCACCTCATCTTTGTAGAAAAACTCAGCAGAGGGACCCTCCTCTGCTGGTAAGAGCCAGCAGAGCTGCTAACCCAGAGCCTTCTTGTTCAGCCTTGCCAGATTGTGATTGCTCTTTCGGGCAGGAGAGTGAGAGGAGACGTGACCTTGGACTTCCCTTCCATGTGCTTTTAGCCCAGAATAAATTAGCCTGGACATAGGATGCACCACAACTGCATCAGCCTTGATCTGTGCATAGTGTTAGGCTGATTAGTCTGTCCAGCTCCCTGGTGAAACACAGACTCTCTTACGGGCTTGGTGTCTGACAGAGAAGAGCTCATCGTTGATCTGATGGAGCTGCACAGAAAGGTACCTTCCCTTTCTGCTACCCCTCTGGATTTCCCTTTTTGTTACTCACCGGTACTGCTCTGGATGGTCCTCACCGTGGTGGTTGTACGTGGGGGAGATGAGGACCTCAGCGATATGCACTCATCGTCCTGGGAGCAGCCCTTCTCAATGGCTCTGACGTAGCTGTGGCTCCTCATGCGGAAGCAACCCGGCATGGGCAGATCCAGTGCTTCCACTGCCTGAGACTCGAGTTCACTGAACACCGACTCGCAGACGGATTCGAACTGGCCATTCACCTCCATCTCACTCACCTGGAGGCAAAGACCAGGCAGGTTTAGTACATCCCATAGACCAGCCTACTCGGTTCAAACACTCGCAAGCTACAGTGGCACAATGGCCAACATCTGTTAGAAGATCCCTTCACACACGGAGAACAGGTGAATGGCACATAAACATGTCCCATTTTACAAAGCAACAATTGTTAGGGGAAAAAAAAAATAATGTACAAGAAGGGGAGACAAAGGTTTTAGGCAGAGATTCAGCAGAGTTTAGGCTTTTGGTTCCTGCCGAGACTTGTGGGAAGCTGGGAGTCCCCCAGCAGCATCTGGTTTATCTCATCCTGGGCCCACAGCAGAGGTTGAACCTCTGGCCATTATGACCATTACACTCAAAACCAAAAATCACTCTTTGCGGGGGGTGATAAAAAACAAAAGGTCAGCTTAACCCCAGTACACAATCAATGCAAACCACAGGCAATCACAGTGATAAACCTGAGGGGTTGGGAAGCTTGAGGGTAGAAGTAGTAACAGACAGTTGGGAAGGCGAGGGTGGTAAGGGAACCAGTTTTGTTGCAGGAGAAAAATGTTTGTATAACTACATCTCTGGGCTGACTCCTTTGGCTGAGAGTGAGAGATGCAAGGGAATCCTTAGACTCTTTGTGGAGCAGACACTAGGTGGTGACAAAGACTTGCACTCATGCAGGTTAAAGAACATTCAAAAGCAGGTCTTACAAACCTGGAAACCATTTACCTCGGCTTAATTAGTAATGGATGCTCATGTTTCTAAACTGAGAATAGAGCCCTGAGCTTGCATTAAAACACAATAATTATCACTGTAGGAAACATGCACATGGAAACCATCATTTGAGGATTTTGTTAGTTTTCAAGCATGCAAAAGGCCAAGATTGCAAGAGAAGATAAGACTGTGTTAGGGTAGTGGAAAAAAACATTAGAAATTATTTTCCAGGATGAATTTTACCAAGGAAAACATTATGCCAAGTATTTGCACACATAAATGAAAAGGAAAATCTCAAAGCCTAGAACTATTTTTTCAAAGGGCAATTGCTTGAAAAAGCACAGAAGAGTAGCGGATAGTACATCATAAAGAACAATCCTGCAATGGTGGAAAACAGCCATATCCCCCAATAAGTATCTCTGAATTAATGCTTTTTTTAAAAAAACCCATCTTCATAGTGGCAAATAACACTCACTTTGGCAGGCAGCTTTGTGTAAGTGCTAGGTGCCCAGCTAAATAAGTAACCGAACCTAATGTTCATATAGTTGCCTCTGAGACCTGAATTTCAGTGCTGTTTCCTCCTAGATCCTGACATCTTGACCCTCTTTCTAGAGCATCAGCCCATACCCTATGCAAAGTGCCTCACTATAAAATACACAGGTGAATGCTCTGAGGTTGCAATGCCCAAATATAGAATACCACAGAAATTCAAACTACAGCTCCATTCTGAACAGCACATATATTTGTTACGGCTACAGCTGAAGTCCTGGCATCAATGATGTCATCCGCTTTTTTTGACATTGCAATGACTTGACATGCCAATAAAAAGGGGCCAGTATCTGGCACCAGAAATCCTGCCCTGCTGCACTTCTGGACTAGTGTAAGAAAATTGTTTTATCCAAGTGATTTACCCAAATGATTCACTTAAGCAAACAAGCCAAAAAATCATACCAAGGAGTTGCAGGATTTAGCAGATGACCTACTGGCCCTCTGCCCTGTGAAGTGCTGGCACTTTTGCATTTCTTTCAGATCTGTCCCCAACCAATTCAACTGTACAAGCACGTTGTATGCAAGGACAGGCTATTTTATGATGCTAAAACTCATAAGCGGAATGTGTCACAGCGGCCTTTATTCTTTTTCCAGTTTAGAATGAGCATGAAGAGATCTTACAGAATTTCAGGGCAATAATACCTTTGCATTTAATATATATACTGCGATATTTGTACCATATAGGTGAAAAGTTCAGCAGTGCACAGGGTTAAGAATGTATACAATAGCATAAAGAAAGCTTTAAAAATTCTAGTAAAATACTAATAAAATCATGACATACAAAATACTATGGACTTAATTTTCCTTTAGCATCTCACTCAGCATGTGAACATGTGTTTTTTTGGAGGCATTCAAAAAAACCTGATTCCTGGTACTATGCACAAGATCCTTAAGAGAACCCTGTTTAAAGACACTGTTGATGAGCACCTGCTTTTGGAAAAGAAAAATAAAAAATTAGCCTGCTCCTTCAAATGATTTGCATCTTGTGCCAGTCATCCATTTTCAAAGGGCAGGTTATGGCATCATCAGATGTTAACCTCTCAGAAACAAGACTGTGTGAAAACATTTCTGTTTTCTTAAAAACGTTTTGAAAATGTGTAGCATGCAACAGCCTGATTCCACTCAATGCAAAATCGGATTTCTTCTATTGCAAGGGCTCGGCCGGTGTCCAGCATGGCTGCTGCTCTCCAGGCCGCCGCGGGTGCGCGTCACCCACCTGACTGATGGTGCTCATGGCTCTCATGTAGCTCTCGTTGCGGGAGCGGAACTTGGGGGATGTCAGCAGYCCCGCGGGGTCTAGGCTGTCCAGGCTCCTGTTGATGGAGACTTCACTCACTGCCCTCAGGTAACTGTGGCTCCGGATCTGAAGCTTTGGTGAGTGTTCACTGGATATCCTGGGAGTTTTCGGAAAAAAGAAAAAAAGAAAAAAAAAGAAAATAGCTGTTTCATTAAATCTAAACAGCCTCACCAGGAGTGGGGTAAAGAAAGGAGAGGCCCAATAGTAAGACTGGCTGCATGATCCTAAACACATAAGCTGAACATCCACCTCTTGAAATGCAGTTTGTAGGAACTGTAGGGGCTCTATTCCTCTAAAGGGCTGTTCCTCTGTGAAAACCTGGTGCTGATCAGACCTGCTGGTGCTGTAACTCTGACACCCATGTATGTACCCGTGTAATGGGGCTGCTTCTCATGGAGCTTTCAAGGGTGTATGGGCAAATAGGGCAGGCAGATCATACACAACATGCAAATGCACTCATAGTACATCTTAACCTGGGAAGTTGGGGCTCCCGGTAAGGTTTGATGTGCTTTAAATTTTATTTTATTCCTGGCTTAAGACGAAAGTTGAGAAAATGTGGGCTAGGGAAGTAGCTTTACATGACTTGATGTCAAATTAGAAGTTTAAAAACCACAGTTGTATTTCTGAAGTGATGACATTCCCCGACTTTCTAGTACCAGTTACAGATGAGATACACAAGTAGTCAGAAACAAACAAAAAAAACCCCATAGGTAATGTACTCCTGCCATATGTGCTTAGAGCCAACTAACAAAGGTTATAACGTGTAGCTACAATCCTCCACCTGTGAGACGTTTTATCCTCCGAAAATGCCGGCTAAGTGCTCTCTTCACATTCTGAGATATCCTATAAAGATGTGAGTCACAAAAAGTGATCCATGTCATGCCTCTTATGCAATACAATTATTTTTGGGGATATTTCTTTTTAAACAATTAATTATTGGATAAAAATATTGAAAGGGTGATTCTTCAATATTTTTATTGGAATATCTTTAATATTCTCCAAGTATTACGAAGTAAACAAATTAAAATATTAACTATATTTTCCATTTTTAAATGTAAATCTTACATGGATGTTTGCAGTTATATGAAAGAAAAATCTGTAACCTAATTACAGGCTTAATCTTGGTCCCCTAGTCTTTAGAAATATATACACAGATGACCTGAAAGAAGAGAATCCATTTTATGTCTAATTCCTCAAGCATTTGCAGATATTTTGTATTCAAGTAGCTAACGACGGTAATTAGTATGAGCAATTTCTCAGTGGCATGCACAACTCTGGTAATTGTCAACGTATTTTAGGAGGACAATTCCATTGTGTAATCACACACCTAAGTAGTTCAGAAACTGGGTCTGTTTCTGAATGGTACAATACCGTAATAAAATCTAGGTCATTTCTACAACACCGTATTCTCTGGCTGCTAATTACCTGCCTAATAAAAATACGTAAACTTATGCTAATTACTCAGTATTCCTGTCACAAGATGAACATAAAGCCTTTGCTTGCCATTTTTACTGTGCGTACGGTGCAATACTCACAGCAGCCATATTCATATGCTTTGCCTCCTTATGCCATTTGATTCCACATGACAAAAGCAGAAAGTTWTTCAGACATCATAATTAGTGGTGTTCCAAACTCAAAAAAAGGAAGAGAAAATGATGAAAAAGTGACTATTACTAGCGGTTAGCTACAACATTTTGATAACTAACACTAACCATGGAACTCTTGGAAAAAAAATTCTTGTCTGTTATTTGATAAAAAAATAAAGAAATAAAAAACTAAAAAAGGTAAAATAGAATGAATACTTCAACCGACAATTTTTCAGATGCATGCGAGCTACTTCACCACCCTGCAGATCTGTAAACTGATCAGCACTGCCTGAAATGCATTTCTTAAATTAATTCAAAATGTATTTTATGAATATGTTGTGAACAGTTTGCTGCCAATATGTGACATGCAAAATTCAAATATGCTTGATTAGCTGCCAGTTAGTCAAATACGTCACCTCGGGCTGTCGCTGTTCACTGATTAGCTGAGCTCACAAGAAGGCTGCAGCACATCACCAAATTCAGCACACAGATATTGCCAGACAGAAATTTGCAAGTGCTGAGGSAGGTGCCCTTTAAAGATTGGAACCAATATGACAAGATGCAGGTACCCATAGCAGCAAGATTTTGCTGTGGCAGCCAGAGTACAGATCAGATCAGATGCTCCAAGTGTCATGGAAAGCCRCCACAAAAGGTATAGAAATTAATTTTCTGTATGCATTAGTGTTGCATAACAACATTTTCCCAACTCTACTTGAAACAAGGGCATCCATCCATGAGAGTAAATGTTTCCCTGTTGTTTCAGATGTGGGTGGTCAGTACAGCTGCCTTCTTTTTCTGACTGGTTTTGTTCCTGACTATGCGACTGGCCAGTTTGGCAGATACTTAGAACTATATTTTACAGGTGGCCACTTATCTTAGCCCGCGCATACCTCCCATCTGTTGTATAAAACACACTAGGATATTGGCAGCTGTTGGAGGAAGTGGCTCCTTGCTTACTGAGTGCTACAATCACTGTTTCACTAGATGTAGTGATGGGGAAAAAAAAAAAAAAGAAAGGATTTAAAGCATAGACAAAGAAACATCTGAAGGTTTGCATTTATAATGATTACTACTGTTTTTATAGCTGTGTAATAAATCGTCACTATATTCTACAGTACACTTCAATGAACAGCTGAAATGCCACTGGAAATTTTGAAAACATTCTAGGAATAAATTTTATTTAGGAATAAATCTGGCTATGTATGACAGGGGAAGACCTGAATGTCTAGTTTATTTTCTCAGAGTTACTATTACCAGTAACATGTAAATGAAAAAATTCTTTTCTTCCTTAAGAGTTCAACTCCATCTTCTATTTACCCTGCGTTACCTAAACTTCTGTTTGTGCCATCATAATTTCCACAACTAAGTATGACAGCCAAGGGACTGAGCCTGTGGGACAGCTCTTTGGCCGGTACAAAATGGTCTGTTAGCTCCACTCACCGCATTGGATATATTAATTGGCAGAAGGAGGATGTGAATTATTAAAGATCTTGAATGAGCTCCTCAAGCATGCCGCATCATTTCTGTGCTGCAGTGCCTGCCGGTGTGACATGGGACAAACGCTGAAGGGTAGTCCTGAACTCAGTGCCAGAGCCCTTTCAGAGGGGCTTATACACAGCTCATCCTTACTGCTACGGTAAAAGAGAGATTTTGCCTGGAAGGCTTCTAGTCCCTTGTGGATACATGATGTGATGATGCTGGCTGAAGCAGCATTTGGGGAGCTTGCAGCAGGCATGGGGAGCCAGGTGTGCTTTGGGGCTGGGCTGTCCCCTAAGGCAACACGCTGCGTTCACAGGTGGCAAGTCCCTAAACTGGCTGCACCGTCCTTTTTCCCTATACTGCTGCCCTTGCCCCAGTCCTCACCCCGGAGGATGGGCGCACAGCCACAGCAGCAACACGCCGATAGTGCACGGGGCAGGAGGAGCAGCACTGCTAGGCGTGCTTCCCAAGAACAACACCAAGAGACACCAGGAGACAATGAGGGCTTTGGGTTTCTGCCACTGCTGGCTGCCATTGCGGGTGTCCCAAGGGGATTGACCAGAAAAGGAGGCAGCCCTGTGCTGAGGTGTGTGGAAATGGAGTCTGCTGAATCCCAGTGGAGAAATAAAGGCTCCCCTGGGTAAAGGAAGGCAAGTGCCTCTGATCCACACTGTGCCTCGGGGAAGATTGAGGTACCCTGCCTGTGAGGGCAAAATGCTACTGAAAGCCCGTGAGGGGCTCTGAGAGGCAGGAGAGCATTCATTTAAGCAGAAAACGTGTTTTAGTGAAGCTAAAAMCAGAAGATCGTGTAGGTGTGTAAAGGAAATCTTTAAGCTACCATTGCATACTGCCCTTTGATTTCTGCTCTGTACATTTCAGACATACKGAGGCCGATTCTCCTGTTTTCATTCAAATATAGAAATGAAAAGATTTAAAATGCGCACACCTAATCACCCCTACCACTGTTGCAACATGCATGTTAATAAATACTTTTAACCAACTGTTACAGATGTGTTTGTATTTACGCAGTGTTAATTCAGAGATGGCAACACATTTTGGTCCCTAATTTGCTTAACTGACAATGTACAGAGTAAGGAGTTGGTCAGCATAGGTAAGCATGGGAGGAGGTAGGCTTAGCTGATTTGCTCTGGTTTGTACAGGCAAGTCTGAGACAGAGGCAGGAAATAGTCTTAGCCTGGTGCCTGACTCAGATGATGGTCCAGGATGAATGAAGGGAGAAGGAAAGCTATACACTATCTTTACATACTGCCTTGTCATTTCTGACTTGTATATGCTGGCCATAATTTAGTTCACTCAAATATATATTAAAGGGTTTAAAATGCAGTGTTAGCACATTAAAAGTGAAATAGCTTTGAACATGTTCCTGGAAGGGTTCCTTTGCCTTCAAAATGTCTTTCAAATGCCAAAGAGAAGATGGACAACAGGGATTTACAGGAACAGGCAAGTTTAGTTTCAAATATTTCCTTTTAATTTAGGAAAGCACAATGCACTCTGTCATATATGTGCTTTTTATGAAAAAAACTGTCATTTATTACATTTCATTTCTGAATGAAAAAAGGCAGAGACAAGACTGACGATGGCTGCTTTCTTTCCCCTTTAGGCCAGACACAATATAAAAAAGCATTACAATAAAAAATAGTCCTAAGACTGTATTGTCTTCTGCAAGTTCAGCATTCAGATTCATAGCACAAAGCGCAGTGTTGTGCCAGATGGGTACTGTGCTATGCCAACACAAAATGACAAAGCAGAATAAAGTGGAAGTCCAGTAACATGTCCAGAATACTTCTGTAAGTCAGCAGAGGAGTGTGCTGAAATTTGCCTTCAAACAAACAGAAAGCCCCCAACAACACACCACACACAGTCCAAAACCAAGGAAAAATAAACCTCAAAACCACCACTGTTGCTAAATATCCCAGGTCTCATTTTTGTAGCCTAAAATGGACAGCTTAGTTCCCTGGGGCTTAATTATCCTAGGCTGAATGCCCCCTCTCTGGCGTGGCTGGTGGGCACATCCAACGTACATTTCTGTGCTTAAATTTATTTGCATTTTAGCGTTGCTAGAAAGTAGACTAATCCAGTGCAGTCTGACACAAGGCAAATGCTGAAGGGCATCAGGGAGGAACATGTACAGAACAAAGTCATTCAAGTGCATCTGTCTGATCCCGGTCATGATACGGGTCACTAGGCTGGGGTAATTTGATCGTGTTGGTACCTATGTTCTGCTGCATTTTCAGTGCAGCCACCACAAATCTGTCATGCTACCGACGGAGACAAGGGCAGCACATAAACAGTTTTGAGCATTCTTCCCCCTCACCAGCGATTTTTCTGGGTTTTGAAGATGTTCTTTTCTGCTTTTGTTTATAATCAAGTGAAACTCCTCATGGGGATTTCCTACCTTGAAGCTGAAAAAAAAAAMMAAACCCCTCTCTTCAAGTCCTTARTGTGTTGCTAAAGAGCCAAGTGTGAGAAAGAAAAATCAAAAACTTGGAGACAACCAGAAAAAGCTCATCTGCTGAAGAGCAATTCAATGTTATCAGCACAAAATTGKCATCTCCTTCCTTTTGCGTTACAGAAGATTCCACTGATCAGACTACAAATCGTCCTCGCTGTATGGACCAGCCAACAYATACCACAAAGTCGTGTGGGACATGCCAGTGTCACAGGGTTTGTCACAGGGTGAGAAGAGGCAGAAATTGCAGTACGGTGTATTTGTCTCTCTGCTTGATTTTACAGATTCTGGTAGGGCTGCAGAGGAAAGCACTTAAAAATAAATAAATCCAGAAGACCACACAGTTTGGTGTCATGCAGCTCTCTAACTTGTCTATCTCCAGCTGTTGTGGGTTTTTTGAGTAAGCACATGGTGTCCTGCCAGAGAGCTCCTGTTTGTTTGATAGAGGGCAGCAGGAACTGGATCAACATTTTTTAGTAGCAAATGCTTGTAAAAAGCCCAGTCTCTTTTAAAACTCTCTGCATCTGGCTACTGCCAGCTTCAGAATCAGCCGTGAAACCACTTCTTTGTGATTTTATTACAAACCTGCTTCCCTCCCAAAGGACACGGAGTCATTGGGTTGTTTTATTTCTTTTTGGGGTGTGGGGGTGCTGAGGTTGCATGACCATGTTTCAAGAGCATCTTTAGCCCTTAATAAGTGTTAAAATGTTAACAAACAAGGCTGACTACTGCATAAAAATTCACATATACATTAAAACAAAGCTTTCCCTTTATTTCAAAGATCCTCTCAGGTGCTGTGTACAATCAAAAAAAACAGGCTAATGAATTGAAGGAACCTTTCCCTTGCCATTGATGTGGTGTATCTTCTCCCTGCTTTCTAGACATGGCGAAAGAACAGAGCACAGCATGGAAGGGGCATATAATGCCATATGCAATTGAGTTGGTAAGAGAAGCAGATGGAAGATGATGCAGACAGACATTATACAATTCTCTTTAATCAGAAATCTGGTCTACATGCTGATGCTGATTCCCATGTGGGGGTGTGTGTGGGGGGAATAGTTGTGAGCAGTCTTCTGTTCCACCCTGGAGAGTAAAAAGAGGTGCGGAAGCATAGAAACGGTTCAACCCAGATGAAGCAGCTCAACCCAGTGATGCCAGGGTAAGTCATTTCTGTACAACAACATACAATTTTTGTTTACACTAGAAGAGAAATGCATCCTCTCTTGTCACTAGCAGGGTAAGATAGAACACTGTCGATAGTGCTCAGCTTGAGAAGAGTAGCTTTCCTCTCAGAAGATCCTCTGAGGAAAGCTGTGGGCCTTCATGTCCCCTATTGCCAATATTACTGAGTACATGCTTAAAAGGGTTTTTGGAGATTCTTGGTTGAGGAAAAAATGTCTGAATCTAGACCAAACGTGTGACACAAAGCTCTTGTCTTTTTCAGCACGAGTCTCCTTTGGGCTGGCACTAATAATCCCAGGAACAAGTGCTGCTCACCAACAGAGAGAGATATTTATCTAAGCTGGAAAACCTCTTGCCTTGTATCAGGTATAGCACTAAGAATGAACACTGCTGGAGGGCCTGAGCAGGTCAGCTATGCCAGCAGCCCTGCCTGGAGCCCTTCGGCCCATGTTGGGGTGAGGATGAATCCTTTGGTGCTCTCCTTATTAAAGCTTTCCACCACAGCTTTGATGAACTCTTTCTTTGCTGGCACAAAAGTCAAACCCTCCTTCCTGCAGAAGGCGCTCCTTCAGCTCCCCTCGGCAAGGCCAGGCTCACCCACCTGATCATCACGTTACATTCTCAGTTACTTCAGTGGTTAGTGACCTGCTTCACCACTTAGACTCACACAAGTCTATGGGGCTGGATGGGATCCACCCAAGGGTACTGAGGGAGCTGGCGGAAGTGCTCACCAAGCCACTTTCCATCATTTATCAGCAGTGCTGGCTGACCGGGGAGGTCCCAGTGCTAACGCAAATGTGAYGCCCACCTACAAGGAGGGCCAGAAGGAGGATCCAGGGAACTACAGGCCTGTCAGCCTGACCTGGGTGCTGGGGAAGGTTATGGAGCAGATCATCTTGAGTGCCATCATGTGGCACATGCAGGGCAACCAGGTGATCAGGTCCAGACAGCATGGGTTTATGAAAGGCAGGTCTTTCTTGACTAACCTGATCTCCTTCTATGACAAGGTGACCTGCTTAGTGGATAAGGGAAAGGCTGTGGATGTTGTCTGCCTGGATTTTAGTAAAGCCTTTGACACCATTTCACACAGCATTCTCCTGGAGAAACTGGCTACTCATGGCTTGGATGAGCATACACTTCACTGGGTACAAAACTGGCTGGATGGCTGGGCCCAAAGAGTTGTGGTGAATGGAGTTAAATCCAGTTGGCAGCCGGTCACAAGTGGTGTTCCCCATGGCTAAGTATTTGGGCCAGTTCTGTTAAGTATCTTTATCAATGACCTTGATGAGGGGATCGAGTGCACCCTCAGTAAGTTTGCAGAGGACATCAAGTTGGGCAGGAGTGTTGATCTGCTTGAGGGTAGGAAGGCTCTGCAGAGGGATGTGGACAGGCTGGATCAAAGGGCCGAGGCCAGTTGTATGAGGTTCAACAAGACCAAGTGCCGGGTCCTGCACTTGGGTCACAACAAACCCCAGGCAACGCTACAGGCTTGGGGAAGAGTGGCTGGAAAGCTGCCCAGAGGAAAAGGACCTGGGGGTGTTGGTCCACAGCCAGCTGAATATGAGCCAGCAGTGTGCCCAGGTGGCCAATAAGGCCAACAGCATCCTGGCCTGTATCAGGAATAGTGTGGCCAGCAGGAATAGGGAGGTGATCGTGCCCCTGTACTCGGCACTGGTGAGGCCACACCTCGAATACTGTGTTCAGTTTTGGGCCTCTCACTACAAGAAGGACATTGAGGTGCTGGAGCGTGTCCAGAGAAGGGCGACGAGGCTGGTGAAGGGTCTGGAGAACAGGTCTTATGAGGAGCAGCTGAGGGAGCTGGGGTTGTTTAGCCTGCAGAAGAGGAGGCTTAGGGGAGACCTTATCGCTCTCTGCAACTACCTGAAAGGAGGTTGTAGKGAGGTGGGTGTTGGTCTCTTCTCCCAAGTAACAAGTGATAGGATGAGAGGAAATGGCCTCAAGTTGYGCCAGGGGAGGTTTAGATTGGATATGAGGAAAAACTTCTTCACCAAAAGGGTTGTCAAGCATTGGAACAGGCTGCCCAGGGAAGTGGTGGAGTCACCATCCCTGGAGGTATTTAAAAGACATGTAGATGTGTTGCTTAGGGACATGGTTTAGTGGTGTACTTGGCAGTGTTAGGTTGACGGTTGGACTTGATGATCTTAAAGGTCTTTTCCAACCTAAATAATTCTGTGCCACCTCTCCCCTCTAGTGAGACTCAAAAGTCATCCACAGTCTGCTCAGATTAAACTCTTATTTTAGTAATTCAAGCACTTCAGCCTGCCAGCTAACCACCTGAGAGCACRTGTTTGAGGGCAATCCCTCCAAGAAGGAGGGAAGGAGATGCCTCCAAGTCCGCTCAGGCACAGTTTTGGCATTGGACATGGACGGCTTCACCACCGCTTCTGTAATTGCTGCTATTATCATAAGTGAGTCAAATCATACTGTCATTTTCCTCCTCTTGGGTGTCTGGTAACACACTCAAAACACCCCCTCGCACACCTGTGGATCTGCACTTCCTGACGCATTTGTGGCAAGAACTGAATTTTGAGTCTCAGTCTGTATTAATATTAAGCTTACTCCTACACAGAATACTGACAGACAGCTTTTTTCCTTTTTTAACATCAGGTTATCTGGGATCAAGATATTCCCCGTTGCAGTCCTTGTGCTATTCTACAAAAATCACAGTCTCCACAAGCTTGGACCTCACCTGCTTAATTTAATTTTCAGGTCTCTCCCATTCATACATTAAAAGTTTGATTAAGTCTGCCAGTGGGAAAAACTAAGTATTACATTTCTCTGCCAAACTGCAGGAGGAAAGCAGTTACTTTTCAGGAATGTCACCCAGACGTGTGCTGAGGTGGCTGCACAACCAGCTCTCCCTGCTTAGCACCGCGATTTATGCAGGAGCTCTGGCTCGTTCCTGGGAGTGGGAGGATAGTGTTCCAGCTCAGTTAAAAGACATCTTCTGGGCAGACTTCCCATAACGGAAAGTCCTCCTGTGCTACTCCAAGTTACAATATTGGGCAGTATTTATCTACAAATAATGTTTTCCAGTAAATACTAAAAAAGTATTAACTTTTGAATGTCACTGCAGGGTTTATTTAAGAGCAATTTTTCCTGACAAATTGCAATGCATTTTCAGTGTTCAGTGTCCTCAACTCCACATGGACCTAAAACCAGGTAATAGTCACCCACACACTGCTTGGCCATGAGCCTGAAAACCCTGCCATGTGCCTGCTTCTGAGTCACCTAGTTCAGAAAGACATTTCCAAACATCTGGGCTAGATCTGTATAAACATCTCCCAGTGAGATTAGGAACACATCTTAGTTTTGCAAGTCAACACCGTTACTCCAAAACCTTCACATAAATAAGCAGCCACCTGCATTTTCCAAAAATGCATTTTACATATGCAGCATTTTTCCACTTCCTATTCAGTCTCCTGCCCTTGCAAAAGTTTCAGATATCTACTAAAAAAAAAGCAGATTCAACACCAACTGTACATATGTGCAACACAAACCAAACTATTGGAGAACTCTGAAAAGCAAATACATTTTAAAGCAATGAGGAGGGCAGGCTAGTAACTCTATAAGGGAGAAGGGAAAAATCCCAAGTCCAACCAAGCTAAGGGGCTGAGCTCACCTTCTTACATCTCTGAGTAACAGCATTACCTCCAACTGAACGTTTGAGAAAGCAAGATTCAATACAGGGCCAGGCATGCTACTTGACAAATACTTTGAGTATCTCACCCGCTGTGAGCACGCATTATTTCTTGATAACACCTGCAAATTGTTGAACTGGACTGTAGTATGTGCTGGTGGTGACTGTGGATTTTCCTTCCTCTTCCCTCTTGTGGGTTCATTTTGAAAGATCATATGTGCACTCTTACTAAGTGGCTATTTCAGTATCCTCTATTTTAGCTGGTTTGTATTTGAAGAACACTAAGCAGTTTAAAGTGCTTGAAGAGAAGACTGCTTTCTCTTCTTTTCTAAGCAAGTACTTCTAACTTATTACATTTTGTTTCTCTGCAGACACTGGGGAGGTGGTGACTTGAAATCCAAGCTACTCCTGACGGCACAGGGGTTGAAAGGGGAGTGAGAAGACAGAACAGTGACCTCCTGGATAACTCTACAGCCAGTTTCTCGAGCTGTGTCTGGATAAGTATAGCTTGGAGCTCAGATATGACTTGCAGCCATCCCTTCCTGATAAAAAAAAAATGAAAGATTTGGGGGAAAACTGTTCAAATAGAGTTATCACTGACTAAGATAAAACTCTGCAACTTCTCCTGTCATACCAAAGAAGCTGGCAATACTAACTTTTCTTCTATAATTTTATTTAAAGTAATGTCTAGAATATAAGTAAATGAAAAAATAACGGTGTGCAGTAAGGTTTCTGGGCAGCAGTCTCTCCTGCTCTGGGAGATTTTCCCTTTTATCACTGATACTGCACAGCAAAAGTGATACCCCAGGAGCAGGGAGACCTTCCCTCCATGTAACTTTACCAGAGCTATTCCTCAGAAAAAAGAAGCTGATACCACTTTCCCTTCAGGTGCTTTTACATCAAACAAAATCCCTCAAAAGATACCCAGGTAATTTAAAAACCCCAGCTGTCCATGTGTATTTTATAACTCTCTTTCCATTCCAAAGTCTTTCCAGTTTTGTTTTACACTGATTACAAAAAGACCTGTCTGCTGTACTGAGATACAACATGAAGTGATACCCTGCTATTTCAGGTATGTCTGAAATATATTGTGGTCTGGGCAAGTTGGTTTGTAAATGGTTTTATAAACAGGGCCAAAGCACTGAATACCTTGAGGTGGAAGTCTGAAGTTGATTTCCATTATGAAAGCTTTTCTGATAAATAGAATTTTGCTCAAAAGACGTAGAACTATGCTTAACACACATTTTTAGATTTTTTTTTCCTTTTTTTTAAAACAGATGCCTTCTGTGTTATTGGGCCAAACTTGTACAGAATGAGTCCTGACAAAGCAGAACTAATTATATTTTGGAGTATGAGAGAACAAAGGAAAAAATGTCTTGAGAAGCTGCATAACAGTGCCAAACCCAGCTGGGGAATGAAAGGGATTTTTTCTTTTTTAATTATTTAAAATAGGTATCTTTTAATCCCATGAAAAAGAAATACCCTGAAACATCTATTTGGGTCTGGGAGTAAAGGAATGGAGAACCCGTTATGCCATTCATCATGCTGTTAGCGTCAAGTGCAATGATTCAGATAGAGACAATGAGGATGTAAAAAATATTTCCGAAGAGTGGATGCTCTTCAGGGTTGAGGATCTTCAAAAAAGTTTTGCCTCTCACTTCAAAGGAAGAAAGCCTTTAAATCCTGAGAAAGTCATCTGGCCTCTTCTCCTGTAATAGTAGGCATTCTTAAGTATTTCCAAATATTTATTTGAATTTAATTGTCCTACTTAGAATCAAAATATGTGCTTTACTSAATTGGGACACTGCTCTTTTCCAATGAAAAATTAAAGCAAAAAAATCCAGCAAGGTCAGATGAAAAAGAGAAAAAGTGCCCAAACTTCTATGTTTGCATAGGGAAAGGAATAAAGCTAGTTCCTTACAGAGGACTGAATAATACTGTGCGGTCTCTCCTGTATAAATCACAGACCAACCAACCACCTGTGAATGAGTTAAGAGAAAACTCCTTTTCAAAACATAATGATAGGCTACATGGTGAAGCTGAAGATGGCCTTCCGTCCTACTCAGAAGATGAAAATATCTGGATATTTATGTTTTTGTTTAAAACACCATAACAGAAAAAAAAAAAAGGAAAGATAAATGCTAAAATTTTCTGGATAAATAACTTCTACCTGCCATTTAAAACCATGGGCAATGGACTGTGGCTCATGGGTTTGGATTTCAGTGTTGACAGAAATTTGCTGTGTGACCTGGAGGAGAAGTCATATAAACCTTCAGGCTCAGCAAAGACGTATGTTAATACTTCCCTACAGCACCTCTCAGGTGGCTTTGTGATGCTGAATTAAAGTTAGCAAACATGACTGAGGTTCTTCGATGGAAGAGAATAGCAGCACCGCATTTTTATTATATTACTGGAGGCAAAGGTGACAGAACGACTGAAATAATAAACTTCAGCCCCAGCGACAGCTATTGTACATAAAGCGGAATAGCTGGTTAATAAAGAGTAAAGAGTGTTTGGTATGATGGTCAAAAGGTACTTTAGAATAAATGCCTTTTTCGATTAAAACCATTATTGACTATGGATGGTGATTTACGGTATCATCTCACGTCAATAGTTTTGCTGAGGTAAGACAGAACTCCTTGAAAAGATCTCCAGCCTAATAAAACTTCAGTGAGCTATGGAAAAGTTTAATGCCTAAAACGTCAATTTTAAGCAAAGTGTAATGAAACCTATATTACTTTCTCAAGCCTCACAACTCTTACGAGGGGGGCTGCAATTTTGCCCTGAGGTTACATAATTTAATTGAGTCGTATGAATAAGTACCCTCTTCCTTAGATGACCTCTTCCTTAAATGGCTGTTGTACTTATAGCAGCTATTTTTACTGCTCAGATTTTTTGTTACCTTGATTAGGAAAATAGCAACATTATGATAATATATTAATTAATTTCTTATTGTCAGGAGCAACAGAGCAGAGACCTGTCTGATGATGTTTGAACACCAGCATGTCTTTGCGTGCAGGCGGGATGCACAGGGCCACCTTTGAAGGTCTGCTCAGCGTCCTGGGACTCTGGCTTCTCCTGTGATGGGCCAGGTAAGGGCCAATTTGTCAACCCACCAAATTTTGTCCCTCCGACTAAGCAGACAGGGGTTGCTGCTAGGCAAAATTAAGTGGAGCATTCCAGCTCTGCAGCACCTTTACATTTTCCTGAACTATCCATGAAGGGATGTGTTTGGTCTCTCTTAATGACATGAACATGCCTGAGCTGCCCACTGGTGTATGGGCACGCACTGACACATCCAGGTAGATGGCGGAAACACTAATATCCTGCCCACTGTCCAAGCACAGTTCCCAGTATCGCACCATGACTAGACAAACTAAGCTGCCTTAAATTCATCACTTTTTCAGTTTAGCATACAGAGATCAACTGATAAATTACCTGGATTTGGTGTAATGTATCATGTGGAACCACAGAAACGCAATAGAAGTGGGGCGACCTTCTTTACATGACTGCTACTGGGAATCATGTAATATAATGTACAGAAGGGACCGGGAAAGCTTGAGAACACTGGAGAAGTGGCCTTGAAAAACTGAAAGCATGTAACATAGTCATGGATGTGTGCACAGAGGCACCAAGCAGGCAGGGAGCTGGAGGCTGCTAGCCTGAAAAAAGTAAGTTCCCAGTAGCTAAGTTAATGGAATAATTCTTCGAGATGTTAATAAAGAGCTCCATTTATTCTCACTGGAGCCAGCCAGCCACTAGAGGGAGGAATAATCTAGTGCTGCCAATGATTGCTATTTATTGCGCTTCTGCAATGCATTATGTTTTTCTCAAAGCTCATCTCATGAGGCTTGCAAAACCCTTCCAGTTAAACGAAAAAAACCCTCAAGTTTTCACAGCTGGTGAAGAAAGCACACAAACACAAAGTTCAAGGACTTAAGAAACAGAAAACGTATAAAAAAGATGATGCACATCTAATATATCTTAGAATATATTCTGATTTTTACAGCCCAGGTGAATTGTGGACCTGGTTTCCAATTAATTAGGATTCATAGGGCAATTTGCTTTCATAGCATTCAGCATATCATTACACAAATGGCAGGATTTAAAGCTTTTTTTATGTGCTTTTCATGAATGAAAGTATTTTTCTTGGTGACTAGAAAGCGCAGGTCAGCACTGGGGTTGAAAAAGGAATTTTCCTTCTGTACAGAAACTGGCAACTTGCTAAAAATGTTACTTCCGTATTCTTTAAGAATAAAGCTATTTGAAAGTAGAAACCAAAGAAAAGCCCAACACAATAATACACTCTCAATGGCTGTATTACCAATCTTGCTTCTTTCACTACAGCTAGCTATGCTAAATATCCATTTAGAGCAGGAAGGAAGCAATTTGGATATGTGAAAGCAGGTTTTTGTGTGTACAGCTATTCACTACTCACTAATGAGAGGATATTCAGCAACAGGAAAACGCTAAATAAAATTAAAAAGTTGTTTTTATCTAAGGATAAGCAAATAATTAATTAGATAGGTAATTGCTAGATGTTTAGCAGGTCAAATCTTGGAGTTTTGCTGAAGGTCTATCAATTGCAAAGTCACATTTTTTCCTCAACTTAGACAAATTCTGCTTAAGCTAATGGGCCCAGTCCTGCCTTTCCAAACAGGAAAAAAACAAGCTTAAACTCAGCAGAAGAAAATGGATCAATATTCCTCATAAGAAGACTGTGGCAAGCTCATGGATAAGCTTCTCTGTTGTGAGTGCACTAAGATCTTGGGATGTAAGTAGAAAACTGCTCCTCCACTAGCTCGTGTGGGTTTTACTGTCCCTGCCACCACCATGCTCTTAGTGGGCGATTAGGCTGCCATCAGTATGGGACCATCGCTGCTGCTGTCTACCCTCTCCAAAGAAGAGAAATAAGGAGACAATAACAGAGACAAACGTTTCTTGCAGCCTTCCAAATGGCTTTTCATCAGAAAAGTCACAGGTTTTCCAGGAATAGGCATGCACAGAGCATACAGCGGGAACCCCCTCCACTCAGCCAGACTGTGATTTTCAGCGTGTGGTGTGCTTGCTTCTCTGTGCAGCACATACCATGGCAGCTCAGGCTCTGAGATGTATTAAAATATCTTTTCCTAGCTCTGAAGGCCTTCCCTATGGGGAAAAAAAAAGCATTTTAAGATTCTCTTCTGCTATAGTGTGAAGGGTAACAAAGAAAATTTATAGAGATGTGAGTGGGAAGGCGTGCATTAGCGTACGTAGGCAGGGCGTAGAGGGAAGAGGAGAGGTAGGACTAGCTGAAGGGAAGCATGGCTATCTATCATTTACCCCCTGTGAAAGTAACTGAACCACCTCTGGGACATATGTTAGCAATGGGTGTGGGTTGCATGGTGGTAAGAGAGGGGGAGATGTGTCAAGTTATAAGAAGATCGTACCTATGAATTTCAACAGACACAGCAAAATGCAACATGAGTTACTGCTACTCCTAGGAGTAGTGTGCTCCCCTTTGGGCTTTCACACATCACAGGGAGAGCAAATACGTACAGCAGGTGGAAAGAGAGAAGAGAGCATCCTGGCAGCAGGATGCATGTGGGAAGCACAGTTGAGGAGGAACTACAAGAACCAACCCTTTTATCCCTGGCTGAGGTCTCGCCAGCTTCTGCAGCTCTTCCTCTGGCAGGGAAATATGAGGATGATTTAACTTCTTCCCCACGCTGTGCCTCGCTGCTCGTGCTGCTCGTGCAATACGGTGGGGCTCTTCCCAGGCATCTCGGTGAGCACAAGGAAATGCTGCTGCAAGCCTTGCTTCAGGAGTGCAAAACAGGTGCTAAGAGCAAGCGGGCAATGACTAATGATGTCTGTATTAGCATTTCTGCAGCCTCTTTAGAAGGCTCGGTAATTGCTGCACTAGCTGTAATGAATCAATCCTCGTGACATCCCGATGTGCAGGAGGTGAGTGTTATTATCCCTTTTTACTCAGAGCGGGAGCCACATCGATACCCACAGCCGGGACGAGGCCAGGCGGGGAGCAGCAGTGTGGGGCGCCCGGCGCTCCCTCCTCGGCCCCTGCTCCCGAGGCCACAGCCCGCCTGCCGCGGAGGCACAGCACGCAGGTGGGGGGGCCAGACTCTCCCAGCACCCCGCTCCCCTCTGGCAGAAAAAGGGGCACCACACCTGAGAGTTTTGCAATTTCAGTCCTTCATGTTAATTGCTCGACTGATCCTCCCCTTCCCTATGGGAGCAACGCAAGCCAGGCGCTCGTTCCAGGTGCACCCCTCGTGCTCTTTTTAGACCTCAGAAACACCRAGCAGCCAAATCATACCTTAGAGTGCTCCTGAACTGTAATTAACCTTAGTGTATCATTTTATGGAAGAGAAAGCTGTTAAATTTGTCTGAATTCAAAAGAACTTGGAAGAACAGTGGCAAGATAATGTTTTTAACAAGCAGCTTGATTAATTCATGGCAGAGGTTATCATCCCATTGTGTTGGGTAGGAGGCTGACATTTAAAACTCCGTATGTACTTTGTCAGGGGGGAGAAAAAACCTCCATAGCTCAGATTTCAAACGCTACGCTTGAGACTTGTAAACAACCCACTGAAGAATCCAGTACTGAAGACCCAGATCCCAATTGCATAGTATTCCCAAGGACTTTCAGAGAAACAATCGACAATCATTTTTCTGTGTCTTACTCCTATTAAATCTCATGCCTTAGGGAAAAAACCCAGTGTTGATTTCCCTCCCAATGGGTATCTCAGGCCTGTATTGGGGGCAGTGGGTAGGCCAGGGAGCAGGGCAGGAGATTTACGTTCATCTCAGATCTAACCTGGATCAGATCCAACCTTCCCATTCTGGCTGGCTTTAGTGCTGCCCACGATAGAAACACTGAGGGAGTAATTGTGAAATATAAGATAGTACAATAAAAACTGTACGATTCAACTCAGAAGCAAGCTTTTACCTGGTTTTGGCTACAAAAAAGACTAAGTTTACTTTTCCTCCCTAGAAATATAAAAATTCTATTTATGAGAAGGGATTAGATTTTTTAAAAATATTGATAATTGAAAATATTGTAAAATAGGCTTGCAAATAAGCATCAAGAAGTTCTAAAACCAATGTTTTAAGTACTACTTTACATGTCAATTTTATTTCACCCTTTTCTTTAAAACTATTCCTTAAAAATAAAGGTTCTTCCTCTATGTATTATTTATTATTGTCTATTATGTACATCATTTAAAGGAGGTACATAAAATAAAACACACAATTGGAAAACATATTCAAAAGATGAAGAATCTCTGCAACATCAATGTCAAACTACAGCCCTGTTTTTAAAGAGACAGCTGTTCAGGTGATTCATTGTATGAATTTCAAATGAATTATTTTATTATTCTTTGGGCTGTTGCCCTTAAGGGAACTAGCTACATTAAATAACAAGCTACCATTATGTGGACATACTGATTCTGAGAACAGGGGAAGGAAATATAGTCATAACATCCAATTTCAATAGAAAATGAGGGCTTGTCAATCTTCTGCCAGAGGCAAAACGCTCAGGCGGATACCACAGTCATCACAAAGATATAACGAATTTGATTAACTTCTCTGGAGAAGGGACAATTAGAGCTGACAGGATAAATCCTCCTTGGCATTCACGTGTGTTTGCACAGGGATCAGTGCGCAAGGGCTGCCTGACCGCTGGTTGATGGCAAGGGCACCTCGGCTGCTGGGCTGCCGTCGTGAGCCACGGCGGCAACTTCTGCCCAGAGAACTGGAGCAGTTGCCTAGGAAATTACTCCAAAGATAGCTTGAAGCATGACTGAGTGCAACTAACCACCACGTGTAGGGTGGCAGCAATGGAGCATGGAAATGAAGGAAGGCATAGCCATTTTCCAACACAAGCTGCATGCCTCCTGGGTGAGGAAAGGATGCAAAGAGAAGGATCCAGGAGTGCTAGAAACAGACCAGCTCTAGTCGGGACTAGAAACTGGGGGATAAAAGAACTGTGAAAGACTCACAAGGATGACATTAGTAACAGGCCTAGAGAAAAAAGTCAGTAATTAAATCACCACTGATGAAAATCTTAGCAGGAGAGTGTGTTCGGATCAGGGCTATAATAAATTAAAGCAGAAGAGAATGCTACACACTCATCATTTTCCAAGGTGTGAAATTAATTAAAAAAGGAAATAAAATAAGCAGTAGGGAGGTGGAAATATAGAAATAGTTGACAGTCAGAAGGTCATTCTGTCACTGTGTGAAAGGACAGTGACTTTAGATGTGTAGACTCTTCATGTAAATCTTTGCTCTTTTAATGGAGAAAGGATGCTTAACTAAGTACTGAGGACAATTACTTAGGAATATTAAGGAATCACTTAAAAAAGAAAAGGAGAGAGAAAAGAAAAGAGAAAGGGACGACAGAAATAGTGACATAGTGCTGACATTCATTCCAGCCACTGTCAGTCTAACATCTTATTTGAATAAGGCATCATCCACTCCCTCTCAATTCAAATTTGTTCATCACAGGTAAACAGCAATTAATTTGTGCCCCAAATCAAATGATCTCTAAGTAGGAGGTGGGGAAAGTAATAGACAGAGAGTTACTGCTGTGCCAGAAATGACATTCTACCCAAGAGTAAATGACTGAGCAACTGCAGTGGCACAGCCTGACTCACCAGCACTTCAAACAAGTCTGAGCAACAGATCTCTGCCAAAGCCCTGTTGTCTCCCAGCTCTTGCAGCCRCATGACTGAGACGAGCCCAACAGATCCTGCACCAGTCTGAAATCCATGGCTAGACATTTATATCGGACCCTATTGTCTAGACAGTGCCAACGTTTCTGAGATTTCTAATACCTTTGACTGCAACTTCATGAGGATGGTTGAATGACATGTTGGTTTACATCCCACTAGAACAAGGAAAAAAGACTTTTTCAAAGTCAAAAATCCCCTCCCCCCAAATTCTAGCTTTTATAAATATAATTTCTATCACTGCTACAAACATAAATATTATGAGATGAAGTCATGACTCAGTCGATGTTGTCATTTTGTCATTGACACCATTTCACCCAGAGTGGTTCTAAACTTTCTGCATTATGTATGTATCCTTGGTTTTGAGATTTATGCAAAGTTCAGAACCAAATTATTTCTCTAAATGTGATAAAAGCAAACAAGCAGTTTTAAGTTTTGTAAAACAGAGTAAAAGTAATAAATGAGGTAAGAACCTTGTATTATTTTGCATTCTAATACATTTTCCAATTTTTGTTACGCAGACAGTAATAAATATTGATTATTACAAGGGAGAGTTTTAATAAATGCCTATATTATGCCTATTTTGGTGTGATAAGTAATAAATAGTAACTGTGAACTTTTTAGGATGAGCCCAGGGAGGACTATCTTCCAAAAGAAGTTTTTCAAGGTTTCCTTTCATGTGTAGAGCAATGAAGGCTTAGCACAGATTTGCAATAGCAATTGTCAGATATAAAACATGAGAGATTTATATACTAGTCCTGAAAGCTCCCGAGCTTGCCTTCAGCATGATACATCACTGTCACAGTGCAGAGCTGCTCAGACACAACCCAAGCATGGCTGCTACCCCAATATCACTTAAATAAAGGGAAGAATTTGGGTGCTCTGGATGTGACTGCTGGCATTTGGGCATGACAAAACCAGTTAGTGCTTTCTGCGGTCCCTGGGCTTGCTGCAGGCAAAGCTGCTGGGCAGCTGGTCAGGTAGCACAGTCCTTCTGGAGGGGAATGGGAAATTGCCCTGCAACTCAGCTACAGATGCAACCACAGAAATCTCTCACAGGAACTCAGTAGCTGCTGCAAAGGTGCTTTCAACAAAAATATTTTTTTCACACCAGCAAATAACACAAGCAGTGATCGCATGATGGTTCTCCATTTTTGTGGTGTACAATGAATAAGAAAGCAGGCACAATGTAAGAAAGTCTTTAAGGATTTTCTCTAATTTCTCCCCTCCTGAAAAGATTTATAACTTCAATAGGAGGAGAGGAAATTTTAAAAAGTCAAACCTCTTCAGATGAACTTTCATTCATGTGTGTCACTGGGAGCAGAGTGGTATTTGATGCTGCCCTACTTCAGCACGTCGGCTACCAGGGGCCACACAACTTTCTTTGCTGCCCCGGGCCCCTAACCTTCACCCCATACTGCACCCAAGCCAGCAGAGAATTACTAAAATAAGTTAAAAGTTACTCCATCTTAGCAGAAATATGAACACATGGAAATAGAAGAAACAAATGACTGGGCATCAACATGACTTAGATATTGATAGTATCTTCTATTTATAAGGGCAGAACAATTACTCACTTTCATGTCTCTCCCTCTCACCCTAACATGATGCAAATTAACAGAAGATCCCAAACCATGTCTGCAGAAACACTGTTTGTCTTGTAATCTCACATTAAAACTAAAGCAAAATACACTATTTTAACTTTTTCCATTTTTAATCTAAAAGGGCTCCAGCATTTCACAGTGAAAGAACATTGCACTTCTAGAAGATCAGAACAGAAAATTATTATGAATAATTAACTTAATTATTGTTGCCTGTTTGCTTGTCTTGTTATTTTGGACATTAAGGACTTCAGACTGAATTTTGTGCAAACGCACATCTCTTTTTATGCCTGTGAATTTTCTGCGTGGCAGATTTAATACATCAGCTGTGCTCCCCTTAGCAAACCAAACCAGATAGTACAAGATCACATACTGAGTCCAGCATGGTATGGCTGGCAGCAGTCGGAACGTATTTTCAAAACATTAGCAATGAAATAACATTTAAAATACATGAAAGAATTGTGCAGCACTGCTGTGGGTGGGATATCTATATTTACTATTCAACAGCAGGCCTTCAGGAATAGTTTGGTCCTGATGAGAATTTTATTTTTATATTTAAAAAATAAGTTAAGAAAAGGAAGTAAGAACAGTGATAGTGGGTATATTCAATAGCCTGAGAAAGACAGACAGAGAATCATAGAAGATAGGTCTGGGGGCAATCATGAAGATGAGGTCATTTGGTCCCTCCTCCTACCCTAAAGCAGGATCAGCAATACCTAAATTTGCCCTGATAGACATTTTCTACCCTTTTCTTGAAAATGTCCAGTGAAGTGATTTCTCTTGGCAATCCACTCCCGCGCTTAACTATCATTACCATCAGGAAAATTTTCCTAACATATAGCTTGTCTATGTCCTTTCAGTCTAAGGCAGTATTTCTTCTCCTGTCCCCACTGGACATTATTAACTTCCTTTCTGAGGCAGCCTTTTAAGTAGGTGGGCAGAAGTAGGGCTCAAAATAAACAAGACCAGTTTTGCACACAAACATGCAGGTTGGCTGTGTAAAAACTATGCCCTGAAAGAGATGGCTGAAAACCACATCTTGGTTCAGTGATTATAATTGTGTTTCTTAAAGTGAGCCCTAGAAGTGCCCATTCGACCCATAAAGTACAGTGCTAGACCTTGCTTTTTAAAACAGACAATGGGATGGACTTGAATTCATCAAAAACATTTGCTCTAACATGAATAAATGTTTACAGGATTTAACTGAGAGAAGCTAAAAAGTTGGAAGTCCTCACTTTCATCTGTAGCTATGTCTAACAAAAAGCTAAATCTTGTGCAAAGTTGAGCCAGACGACTAGAGGACAAGGATTTTCATTTCTGCAAGAAAGGCAATCATCTAAATGAGGTTGAAGCTTTTCTTTAACAAATTATTGACTTCCAAAACTCCGCTCGAGTATTGGCAAAAGATCACACTTTGACTATCAAAGTTAAAGGCTTTTTTTTTTTTATTCTTATGTAAGTTAATTGTAACTGTTTCATTGCCTCTAATTTCAGCAAGTAAAGGTAAAAGTACAAGTGAGGCAACAACTGTAGTATAAGTGACAGATTACAACAAAATTCTGACTTCTCATCTTAGAGAAACAAGAGATGACATTATTTATACAGATGTGAGACTGTACATTTATACTGACGTAACAGGGTGTAAAGGCATATGGAGCTAGGTGTGGATTGACACAAGGGTAAATTTTACAATGGGATAAGCAATGTCTGCTATCAGTGAGACAGTAATAGCTAGGGCATCTCAGCTTCATGGAAAGATAAACTGGTGAGGATCATCACAGAAGCAGAGAGGAGGAGTGCCCATCCTACCTACGTACTATGCAGTGAACTGTAGGAATGCCCTGTCTCCACAGAGGATTGTACAGTGAGACGAGTGGGCTCATTTCTGTGCTGTAAAGGCATACGCACCTTTGTGTGAGGGGACACAAAGCCCAGAAGGGAAGCTGCCATGGGGCACAAGCTTTCTCACATGCCCATCAGTGATATTAAGCATTAACTGACCGAACATGCTTTATTAGAACATGCTTTTTCCATCAGTGGAAAATTGCAACTGTTTGTTAAAAGCTCCAAGCTCTAAGTTCCTTTAATAAATCATTATCTTCTGCTCCTTAAATATCATGTACACAAAACAGATGTCAGCTGCCATAAGGAAACCATTGGCTCCAGAGGTATGCCCACCTACTACCTCAAAAGAAATATATTTTTCATTGTCTTGCCTTTCAAATTTTCTTCTGACTTGCAAATTATTCACTGAACTTAATCATACCTGACACGTGAGCCTGAAAAGTGAGAAACCTGTCCAACAGCTTCTCCCTAGCTTTCAGAGAGGAGAGAGAAGGGATTGCAATAATATGAATAAAAAGCTACGTAATTTATTATGCATCAGTGACTGCAGGCTGGGAAAGTTACTACCTAGGCCAACAATAGTTCCAGAATACTATTCCTTTGGCTCCATGTCCAAAGATCATGGAAGTGGTCCAGTCTCTTTCATGGGAAATCCAAAAAATTCCCCCTTCAAGCAAACAAAACACACCTCAAGGAAAACGGAAACAATTCTTTCACTAGCTAAAGGTTTGATGAAAATGAAAGAGACTGCAACACAAAACAATGAAACACACTGTACTGGAAACATACTGTAAAACACCAATAAAAGATTAATCAGACTTATTCCTTTTGTACTAATTAGGAAAGTCATTGTTCCCTAATTGGAAGTCATTCAACAAGAAAATTAACAAGCTTCCCTGAATGTGTCTAAAAATATTCACCATAAGGAAGATGAGGTATTGCATCACCTTGTATTTTCCCTCTCCCTTCCCCCTATCTGTGATCTGGGCCAGTGAAATTAATGGGGCATTTTCATTAATTTTAGCAGAATGAGGACAACACCTCCATTTAAAAAAAAGTATGCTTCTGTTTATATGACACCTTTTTCTGGGAATATTTTGGAGCATGTTGTAGTAATATTGAAACACCTTAAATAGGACGTCATTCCTAAGACCAAGATGGTTTTCATACCTAAGGATGTATGCTACACTGTATGGTGAAGTGCAGTGTAAGGACATCAGCTTCAGTTTGCTCAAATGCCAGGACAGCCTAGCCAGCGTGTCAGGCTACAATTACCCATACATCCCTTATCATTTCCTTCAGTACAGACACTTCCCAAAAGCAGCGTTTTAGAAAAGCTGCGAAAGTGGGAGAACCATCTCCAGAGTTTGTATTGTTCCATAGTTTTCTGAGAGCTGCATATTTCAGTCTGAGAATCCATGAAAATATCTATGTACACAAACACGTGTTGCATCACTATAGGAAAATCAAAGCTATAATGACTTCCAGCTTTGTGCTGACGTTTAACAACATCCTTGACACGCGACATTTAATTTGCTGTGTCTTTAGTGTAAAAAGCTTTTGGACCTTTCATTCACGTCAGTCCTAGCATCATGTTTGAAAACAGACATTATGCAATTTCACCATTAATTCTTTCAGTGCAGATGATGCACTTTACCTTCCCATCAGTCTATATGGATGTGCCCATGTGTGCATACCACCTTCCTCCTGATCACCACAAATTACCACCACACAAAATTATTTGGGAGCTTTGTAGATTATAAAACTATTCTCTTTGACTTTTACAAGGGATTTTCTAGCTGAAACATCTTATACTATGTAGCAATGGGGTGGTTGGATTTTTTTTGCAAGTCATCGTAGCAGAGCTGGTCCTGCGCCTTTGTCAAGATTTGATTTGTAATACAGGTTGACCCTAGCTTGAAGGCTTGAACTCCAGGAACTGACCTGATCAATTCTCAGACAGGTGATGAAAAGTTGGAATTCAGGATGTGCAAATCAGAATGTGCAAATCAGATCTACCTCTTTCTTTTTGCTTTTGTCACTGTTATTAAGTTTGCTACCAGATTCTGCCTCTTAATTGAGCTTGATTGTTTACTATGATTTTATAGGATATTAAGAAAAATGGCACAGAGGTTTTCAAAACAATTTTATTTTCAGATTCCTATAAACATACAAGTAGAAAGTACTTATACTATTTGTATTAGCACATAAAAAATATAAGCCTGGTTGTACAAAAATAACATGCACATATTTTGAGATATTATTTTTGGAATGTCTCTGATAAACTTTAAAGTTAGGAATTGGCTGGTTTATTCTAAGTATCACTCATCTATGCAGTAAATCACAGGAATAGATGCAGCTATGATGGAAGTTACACAGATTAATTCTTTACCATGGGATAAAAAGGAGAAAAGCCTAATGCTTTTTGCTTATATTCTCAGTGTGTAACTTGGTGCCCATTAAAAAGTGTTTGTAGTGTTTATAATTGTGTTTCTCCAAGTCACAGCTGACTGGAAAAACATGATGTGTCTATTAGAATACCTTGAAAGTAAAGATTTGTTAAGAAAAAACTCACTTCTGTTCTTCCTTCTCTCCTTTTTACGAGTGCTACAAATGCATCTCCAAAGTATCAAGATCACTGAAATTGTCAATACACTGGTGATCAGAGAGTACAACTTGTCTCAGAAAAAAGTGTGTATGATCAAATATGAGTTCAAAGGAACAATTCTGCAACTGTATATAACCCAAAATCCATGCAAAATGTCCACCAATGGATTGCCATTAAATACTGTAATATTTTAGAAAAAATAAAAAAAAAGAAGTGCAGAAGACTCAAGTGGCTGAAGTCCTCACAGTAGCAGCAATATTGAGTTAGGAAGCAAAATCTGAACCCATAGTTTAAGCAGTGAGTGTGAGTGCAGTGGAGAAGACGAAAGGGGCAGAATGAAGTAGAAAAACTATGGTAACAGGATCCATCTCTTAGACCTCTTGTCCTCAACAGAGTTTTCCTGTCCCTTCCATATTCCTCCTCTTTTAGGCTGGAAAAGTGCTGCCATCAAGTTATACCTTGTGCTGACTCACCAGCTACTTTGCCAACACTCCTTCAAGAGATCGTAAGGGAAGGTTGCAGATCTTTCTCTGTCTTATCGAACTACATATCTTCATAAAGTTTGCTGGAACTTCATATCTTTCAGACTTCAGTCTCTCTAGCATACTTGGTTAAAGATGGCCAATGGATTCAAAAGTTACTGGGAGGTGGAGGTGACGGGTTGGCATGTGGACAGACAATGTAATTGCATACCTTTTTTCCAAAGAAAACCAGGCTAAACATAACCAGGGTACATCCAGATAGTGAAGGAAGATGTCCCGAATCAAGCTCAACTGTAATAGAAATGTCAGTTATCTGTTGCCTGCACCTTCTTTAGAAGTTAGCAAACCAGTCCATTTTCCATCTGTTTACCAGTGCAAGATAAACTTTCGCCACTTTTCAGGAATGGGCAAGAAAATGTCACTTTTTTTCAGCTGGATCAGTTTATCTAGACTGTGAAAGATTGAACACCAAGAGGATACTGCCAGCAAAGACACAGAGAAAAAGCTGCTTACTTCCTGGTAGGATAATGAGAGTGTGGCAGCGGAGGTGTGCATTTCAGGATCACAGCAAGCTGTGCTTTATTCAGAATGGTACCACAGCATTTGACACGTGCTGTAACCACATGGAAACCATGGCATGGGAGGAATATTGTAGGAGGGAGATTGTAAGGTATAGCAAGAAAAAAAACTCAGCAAAAACTGGAAAATAAATTTGTATTACGTAAAGGAGATGTGACACAGTTGTGCTGTTCAAAAGTTATTCCTTATATAAAAAGAAACATTGGTAATAATGAAAACCCTTTCTTAGAAGAGTAGGCGCATGAGCAATGGTAGGTAGGTAGGTGGGAGGAACAGTGTAGGTTGTGAGACCAATATTAGACTTACAGTACTTAGAGAGGAAAAGTCCCACAAGATGAAAAATCCCTTCAAAAACAACAGTGAAAGCAAAAGCGAACGTGTTTTTAAGTTGTTTGCTCTGCCAGAGATGAAAGTGAAGCCAACTAGAGATTGCATACAGAAAACAGAGAGTAGCAGAAAGAAGTGCAGAAGATCCCTGACAATTGCCTCTGTAGAAACACTGCGTTCACAAGGTGCCTTGTTCTTCACTGGCAGAAAAAACATAATTAAAGGAGAGAAATACCACTCAGCTCTAAGGTGTTAATAGTGTCCTGCAAGGTCAGATAGAAAGTCCACTGATGTCAGCAAAAGGCTGCCTGCTGACTAGAGCGGCTTTTGGCTCATTTCCATAAAGCTCTTATTCAGGTGCAAATTGAACTCAAGTCAACAGTAAGCCAAGGAAATAACTTGTTATCACACATTACACAATTGCTTGATGACCTATATTCAGTGAGTTAGGGGCCCTAATTTAGTCTCTGGYCGACATGCCAGCAAAACTCTATCACAACTCTCAGAGTAATCAGGGTAGCCCTGGGATGAACAAGCAATGTCATGGTCAAGGTCAAGTCATGCTACTAAGAAAGTATGAAGAAGTCTGCAAAAAAGATCTAGCTTAACAGAAGACTTCAATTCCCAGAGCAAGCACTTGTCTAGTTCTCACAAAAAAAAMCCCCCAAATTATCATGTTCAGCAGAAAGGAATAAAAGCAATGCATAATTATGTATTATACAATTTGCCTCTGAAAGTGGAAAGGTTCCCCAGGAAGAGATATTTCTATAAAGTATCATCATAGATTAAAAGAAATAATTCTATTTCATCCCAATTTATGCTGAAAAGTCATTGAAAAAGGAAAGTTATTTCATATTTTGACCTCTCTTTTGTTTTACTGCCATTTACCATTTCCCCCTTCCTCCCTCTACCCTGTGGTTTACATTCTACTTCTGCATAGCTCCTAAACTTACATGAATTTTACAGAATGCAGCTTAAAATTAAGCACATTCCTAAAAGCTTTCCCGAATAGGAAGGGATTAAAAAATATATGTGAAATGAAGTATTTGTGCAAGTACTTTGCTGAATTACAATGACTTCAAAGCTTCTGCTGCCTAGCCCCTCCGATCTAACATCCTCTGTGGGTGAACAGTGACATGCAGGACTTTTTATTTTTAATAATTCCATATTCTTTTGCAAATCTCATCTCTACAGAGAACAGAAATGACCAAGAGCAAATACACTCACTGTGATGCATTGTCCTTCATATATATATTACGGAACTATGGAACATATGTTTCTAAAGGCTCAAAAAGAATAAGCTCCATGACTGATGGTGTGTCCATGCATAAAGCATGGCTTTATGGAGTTTGTGGTGGTATGTAACACTTATGTTCACCTTGCAGAGGTTGCAAAAACTGATCTCAGAGGAGGAGTTTTGGCTCAGGAAAGGATGTGGTAAATGCTGCTGGATGACGAGAGGAATCACCGGATCCCTTGAGCAAGTGCCAGCTAGCTTATGAAAATCCCTGCAGAAAATGAGACTGCTTTCTCCTTTGGACACTAATGGAAAGACAGAGCAGAAGCAATTCCTGGCTTCCCCTGAGACAAAGTCAGGCAGGMTGCTATGGGGAGCTGCAATAAGCATGTTTTTGTCTTCTGGTCTATTCATCACTGATGTCAAGAGCACGACATTCTTAACAAGGATCAAATGCTTTTCTCTAAAATCTGTTTCTCAGATAAGGTCTCTGGGAAAAAAATGGGGTAGAGGAGGACAAGGAAGGAGAGGAAATTAATGAGGGAAATGCAGGAGGAGTCTTTTGTCACTAATCACGGATACTAGAAGAGATACAGCTCTTTTTTTTTCCATTTTAAAGCTACAGCCTTAGGCAAGTTAAACTAAAATTAGGTTATTTTTGGTTCAGTGAACTATGATTCAATATTATAGCTATGAATTTTGCAGAAGACAGACAGAAACAATTGTTGATTTAAATCCACACTATTTTCTTTTATGGATATAATTTATTTTCTTGCTTTAGGGGACCTCTCCATTTTAGAATCATTTAAAATAAAACACTAATACCAAAATTGTCAATTTTTGCAATTTTCATGAGAATTTGGATGGCTCTTTTAAAAGGCCCAAATAAAAGAAAATCACAAAGTGTCATTAAAAAACCATAAATTCATCATTCCTCTTGACTAAAGCTTTCATAAACGATTAAAAAAAATTCAGTTTTGGTTATATCTCTCCACAAAATACAGTGCAATTCTGAGTGAACTAAAGAGTGGAAAGCACGGATTTGTCTATTTTCAGACAGTCATTGTTCTCTTTAATTAAATGTCAGATGCTCTCCGATGAGTTGCAAAGACTGGCTTAGGGCTAATTTCACATGTTGAGCATATATAAATACACAATTATGCACAGCTTTCGCAGGCCAAAGCTATAGTTCAGCAAAGTATTTAAAGAACAGACCTATTGTAATACCTGAATACTCAACACTAACAGGCTGAAATACTTTGCAAATTCAAAGTGCAGGTAGTAGGGTCCCTTTTCAGAGTAACATTGAAATACATTCTCAAATCTACTCTTCTTCAGAAAAAAAAAACCAAAAAACCACAAACACAAATAAGCATGACCGAACACACTTGTTTAAATACTTTCCCTAGCTGGTACCTGGAAGTAAAGAGTAGAAACAAATAGGAACAGAAACTGTATGTCTTAATGGAGAGCTCTATATGATATAGTGAAACACGGACTTACTTGAGGGTGGTGAGCTCTGTAAGGGACGGCTGGGTGGCCTTGAGATAGCTCTCTCTCCGTGCAGCAATCTTTGGAGATGGCTTCGGACTTGTGTCTGAGTCTCCGCTGTCATCATCCCCCATGGCTTTGATGTAACTGCCGCTACGCATTCGTCGGCAGGGAATCTCATCATCTTTCCCTCGTGGAGTGTATCCAGTCCATTCATCTTGAGGAACCTGAAGTGACGAACACAATTCTCTTACTAGTACAGTCTTTCCTGATGTAATTGTACAGCAAGATTTGACTGTGCTAAGCCACAACAGAGCCATAACAAAAACTCTTATGGCCAAGGGCCCATCTTCAATCCCATTTGACCATGGGTTGCTGTTTGCATTGGAGGCCCACTTCTCCCCCTGCATAGTCACAAGCACCTCTGGAGTTGTTTGTTATTTTCCAGTACTTATCTGGGAAGTTTCTAGCAAACATGTTGACATAGGAGCCTCAGTTAGGTCTAATACCAGGCTGGATAAATCTGTTCTTTTGGTGGTTTTCATTCAAAGCATTTACAAACCAGATCAAGGTATTTTTGGTTCAGCTCAACATACCTTTGGGGAGGCACAAAA
Organism: Oceanodroma leucorhoa; assembly: GCA_030449065.1. Taxonomy (NCBI): domain Eukaryota; kingdom Metazoa; phylum Chordata; class Aves; order Procellariiformes; genus Oceanodroma; species Oceanodroma leucorhoa. The sequence continues at coordinate 2,881,293 of JASVER010000023.1, forward strand.
GATGAAATATGAATCCCTGTATCACAATCTTTTCAGACAGAGTGTGCATAGCTACACTCACCAGGATGATTTTGGTTCAAGATACATTTCAAATTAGTGGAGCTATGTACTAATCATCACAAAGGTAGGTTTGCAAGTGTGAAATTATACTCCTATTGCTTCTATGGCGTAATTAGTGCGACTGAACACCTGCCAGCTTGCAGGGATCCTCCTTTTGAATTATGTTAGTCTGAATGTCTGAGTCATACAACTCTATTCCCTTCTTTTTCTTCTTATTGATGTGCATTATTTCTCTTGATCTGAAGTAAGTGCTGTCCATTCTCTACATTGGAAATCTGGAACACTGGGAATGTGCATTCACGAGATTTTGGGACATAGCAGAGGACAGTCCAAGAGCACGGTGCTCTTGCCCATCCACCCTCTCCCTTCCTCTGCTCTTGGGGCTTCTGACCATTGTAAACCAACACCCTTCTCTTTCCTGTAACAGCAGAAACAACATGCAGTGGAGCAGGGTCCGTGAAGGTTTGCAGAAACCCCATTTTTATAGTAAAGGTGAAACTGCAAAAGGGCTTTTTAGTTAAACATATTTTGTGTTAGGTTTAAATAAAAGTAGTTGTGAATTTTTAGTTTGCTACTTTTCCGAGTATTATTATTAGCTAATCAACTCTATAAAGCAAGCTATAGCTACAATGCTCAGAAACCCTTACAAGTCATATTAAACAAAAGTCTCAAATCTGGGTTGCTAAAATTTGTCATGCAGCTTACAAATAGTAGCATCTACCAGGATAATCACCGAGTGTCTCTTTTCTATGGAAAGTTTGTTCTTCAACAACATTTAACTTCTGCTGAGTATCTTGTGTATYCATTGCTTCCCAAACTTCAGCCAGAGCATGTACATGCCAGCTTGTTTAGACAACCAAAACTGAAACACTGGACTGTTTGCTAACAGCTTAGCTGTTGATTCCCACTACAAACATAAGCCTAAGTCCAGAGGCTGTAGGGCCTTTCAAATGTTACTGTCAATGTAGGTCAAATTTTTATGGCATTTTATCAATCTATGCTGCTATAAACTGCAATCCAAAACCCACTGTGCTATACAAAGAAACAAAGATATTTAATAGTCCTAAGCATTCATGGGCTTATTACTAATTATAATTAATTAACCACACTATTCATAAGCCATGCCATTGCTTTGTTTCCTGCTGATTTCAAACCCAAGACCTTGCCAACTTTCTTCCTTCATTGACTCTTCTTTTCTTGCTACTGACATCATGATTTAGGGCCTTCCTTGAACTTCCAGGCTCAAACAAGTCCTTCTTTCCTCTTGTGCTCAGTCTGAACTCTCTCTTTTCTCCCAGATCTCTCTTGGTCAAGTTTGGCCTTGATAAACTCACTTGGAGCTTTGATATTTTCCTCAGAGGACTCAAGATTTAATCCTGGAAGTGTACTCTAATTTGTATCTTTATCAACATTTCTTCTTATGACTGTCTTCCTTCTCAGCACTCAGACTCCCCTCTCGGTTGCTGCATGTTTTATTTAACCAATTCTTTCCCCGTGCCTTTTTAAAGTAAATTTCCATGTTTTCTTTAAATATCCTTTAGTTAATGACTCTGGTAACTCTACTTCTGTGAAACATTTACATTCTCATCTTCCAGCAGCATGCAAAGTTTGTTGCTGTTTTCTTTTCTTTTCTTTTCTTTCTTTCTTTTTTTTGTTTTGTTTTGTTTTGTTTTGTTTTTGATATTTGCCCGGGCTTCAAGAATACAAGTTCCTTAAGGCAGGAATATATTTCGAAGTCCAGTTCTCTTATTGAACAATGGCATGCAGAATTGTGTATCTATAGGAAGTAATTGAACAAATACATTTAAAAACACTTAAAATATTCTTCTAGAAAAGGGTAAGACTCTAACTAAGAATTGGAGCATTGCAGACTGAGAGTACTAAGTGCTAACAGAACCCACTGGAGCAACAAGATTGAATATACGTCTCTGACATGTTTCCACATCAAATGAAAAAGAAGAAAAAGCAATGTTTCAATTCTGTAGCTTCTAAGTTTATGCCTAGACCCCACATCTGGAAAGTTGATGCTTTCCCCATGTGTATACGTTTGTAAAAGGTAAATGAAGGTAATACTTGGTAGTGGTTTTGATTATGATTTTTGATGTACAAGAGTACGGAGCATTTTACACTCCTTCTCCAGCCACTTATGACAGACAGAGGATAATATTTTTTTTCAGGTCTTATTCTTGCATTGGTTCTAGGCCCATAGCATCATCAAACAGTGAAAATACAATCTATATTCATACCACCCCACACATACATACATTTTGGAACCTACAGCTCCTGCTTGTCAACTGTAAACTCTTGACTTTTCAAATCATTCATGTACAAAAAAGAAGTTAACACAGGTTTAGTAAAAACAAGCTCTGCTGACATTTTGATGATACGCTCGGACTTCAGTCAGAAGTTTAAAACATGTAATAGTGTACTTCCAATCAGTTTTCAGGCAGATATTAGATATCTAAGTCAGAGTATGTAGAGAATCTATGAATTCTCAGAGGACATGCACTTTAACCTGTTTAATATTTTATTCATTATGCTTTAGTTAAAGATCTGTTCTTTTTCTCATTAAAATAAATTAGTGAATTAACCTTTAATGCACTAAATAAAATATGTTAGTATAATGCTAAGGTTGGTGTCTTTAACTGAGAAAAAGTCAGGGGAGTTAAAGTTACATGGATGCTCATACAGCAGGTAAGCTGAACACTTGTAGTTTTATTAAATAATAGACATACTGTTAAATTTAATGCTGTAGTTTACAGGTGCAATACAAGTGATGAGATATAGTTGCTGTGGGCACCATAACTGAAATTCCTGAGTTCTGTTATCAATAACCCCATACATAAGTACAATACCTTTTATCCCAAAGTTTCTCAAAATGATTTAGATATGATAGGCCAAATTTTGAAAGCTAGTTGCAAAGAATTTACCACAAAACTTCCTGTTTACACATGCAAACACTGTGTACTGTGATGAGCTTTGAATGCATTGCTCTAGCCCCACAATTTGTATGATGTGATTGGGAGGAAGTTCCCAGTTTGAGCTCTGCTCACTCAGTGAAGTGAGCAACCACTGAAAAACAGCATGCTACCTTTTTAGTAGCTCTTCCACCTTTTAAACACTCTAGCTGCAGAAAAAGCAAGCTGAGCTGTTCACATAGAGACCTGGGGCAAAGCAGTCTGAGGGAAAAACACAAACCCACTGGCTGGTTTGTGTACTGGAAGTTACCTGCATGCGCAAAACCAAGGGAAATGGTACAAATGCAACCCAAGTTCCACTACCATATTATGGGTTCAAGGGTAAACCCTGTATGTGCTAAAGAGAAAAGGATGGCTACGGTTAGGAAAAACCATAGAGAGAAGAGCCTAAAATATCAACCCAGATATGCTTCTAATTTCAGTTAACACATTGAGGAACTCAGAGTGTTTGTACAAACTATCTTGCCTGCCTAGACAAAGCTGCAGTAGAAAAATGTAATGGATATTTGATTAAAAAGCTGTTTTAGTTAAACAGTTTGCTCAGTTTTCTTGCAGATATTTAAGGCTGACTGCTTTTCTTCTTATTTTCTTTTTTTTTTCTTTTTTCTTTTTTTTTCTTTTTTTCTTTTCAGTAAGGTTTCAGTATTTAAGAGAATATTAGGGAAAGAAATTTGGGTCCAGTTGCTCTTTATCTTATTTCAATTTCACAAGAGTTGGAAACACTGATTTCAGAAGTTGGAGTAGGAGAAAACAGTAAAACATCGTGTAACTGGTAAAGAGCACTTGCAGGGTAAAGAACTGTTCTAGAAGTAGTATATTTTTGCTTTGGCTATTAACAGTTGTAATACTTTTTATGAAAGGATCTCAGAGCACTGTCTGTGTATTACTTGGGTAGGACAAACAACCCTTGAAGCTCAGCGTTTCTTTTCATTGTACCTATTTTGCTGTTTAGAAAATACAGGCAGATAAAATAACGACAACATTTTAATACTTCTGTGCCTATAGTCAAATATCTCAAGCAATACCTACTAAAAGAAGTGACCTGATTTTCAGAGTGCTTTCTTTGGTGCCTAAAAGGAATGGCTGTAACAGCTCATAGCAGACAATGCAATTTACTGTCACAGTAGTGTTTCATATCATGGGAAAAAAGTAAAACATAAAGCCCTCTCAAAACTACAAATTGCAAAAATAAAATCGATTGCATTATTTCATGCATTCTGTTTCTATACATATGGTACTAAACATTCTGTAGTGTGTTTCCTTCTGCTCATCTGGAAAAATGCTGGGAAAAGTGTCTACGTGAACCTCCAGCTCTTTTATTTGTTTCAGTCAGGAGATCTGTACAAATTTTCCCACAGGCTCTTACTTTGTTTGAATGGCCAATATTATGTCTTGCAAGGTCACATACTACACTGCACACAAGTGCGTACGCACGGTATCTGCTGCCTTAGAGGATTAATGGCATTAAGATTGACATACCTGAGATAAAGCTGTTTCATGCTTTTAAGAAAATCATATTATCCAATTACCTTGGCAATACCATTTTTTCAGTATCAGAATATCAAGCAGGAACATCACTTCCATGATTGTTTTTACTCTCATGAAAAAGGGGGAAGAACTAAACTCAGATCTAACAATGAACACCATTGTTTTTATTAAAATAGAACTATTATTATTCACCCTATTGAAGTAATAGAGATCCTGGAAGCACTTCATTCTGCAAATGATCTTTAAGATCACGTATGAGTCTTTCTTTACAAGCCTAAAAATCAAGAGTGCACTTATACAAAAAGCGCAGTGAAACAGTGAAACAGAATACCATTATTACTTGAAAATGCATAGAAAATATTCAGCAAAGGCCTCTGAGCCAGGCAACTTACTGAAACTTAAGACTTCAGCATACTCCTCAAAATAAAATATTTGTTACCAGTAAGAAAGCTAAGCCTGACTATAGTTTCTTTCTTCTGATTAAATGGCAGGTATAAGATTCTTTTGTAAGCAGAACAGACTATACAGATAACATACTGCCACCAGCCAACATCTTGCCTGGATTCAGCTTCATTTAGTGTATAGATTACCTGTCCTGATCTTTAACTAAATTTATGTTACTCTGGAAGTGTTCACACTTTGTCATTAGCCAGGCTGGATTGACTGGTCAATTCCGTTAATGCATTTTTTGGTATAAAGGAACTGGATTTTTCTAATAGATAGTATAGGTCCCCAGATAAAGAAACTAAGCAAACAGGTATACTGACCCCTCAGTTTTCAAACATTCATTTCAAAAGCTCACACATAGTGGTATGTGAAACAAACCCAGCATGTAAGGAGAAAGGTAAATAAAACATTTTTTATTCAATTTCTAAACAATAAAATTAGAATATCTAATTTCCTTCTTTATTGCCCAGAATTGTTGTTATTAACTTACCTTACTGGTTGAAATAGCAAACAGACTGTCTCTATAGCAAATTAAGTTCATTATTGATCTCTAGTTTGATTTGGTTTATTGCAGCTGAAATCATTAAAGCTTCTCCCTGTGCTTTGCCAAAGCAGTGTGGATGACTATAGACGTAAACACAAGTACTGGAAGGAGTGGCTAACCATCGCTCACAGCAGTAGACTTGTAACTTTAGCTTTCTATTAGTATGCAAATACTTAATGAAATGAAATCACACAACTGAAGAACAATGCTTAATGACTGCTCAGTGCAGATTTTCAAACCCATGCAATTTGGTTTTCTTAGCCGCTATTATGCCTCTTCTGCATGCTGTTAAGGAAGTTTCAATTGCCATCTTCCACTTACCACGCCTATTCCTAGCACTTATGAATATTGAATTAATCAGACCAATAAAGATGAGTAGCATTTCTTTCTATCAATGTGCATGTATTAAGAATCATTGAAGTATGCAAAAAAAAAGGAAGCCTTAGAAAGCTTAAAGAACAATATATGTTTAATAAGCCTCAAGAGTTTTCAAAAAGGCTTTTTCAGAAGGCTACTTCTATTTAGGACAAACTTAATAAGCTCAGGATCTGCAGCAACACTTGTTTGAGCTTGTACTATTTCAGCAATCAGGTTCTACTATAAATTCATTTAATTTAGCTGACTTATCTCCATATTTTTTTACATGAAAAGCATTAACAGCCAAGACAAAGACCCTGTCCAAGACAGAACATTACTTCTTCAATCCTAAGTGCCCACACATTGCATCAAACCTGAACATGCAGTGTGAAGAACTGCAATCTTCCTTCACGTAACAGTAGTTTGGAAAGTCTTTTAAAACAATATGAATCCTCATAGAGTAAGTCAATAGACAAAATTCTTCAAGCACCGATTCAGTTTATAATTTTCATTCATCAAAAGGTGCCTTGACCACTAGCTTGTCAATCTGATTCACATCCTGTTTTATGAAAAGGAGTATGTGTCTCCTATACAAAACAACCATGTTTTGATTCCAGATACATTTTCTCCTCCCTGCTTTACGGATAAAAATCCAACCAACCATGAAAAGGGCCACGTGGATACAATGATTCCAGTCAAGGGCCTTGCAAGTTTGCCACCCCCAAACACATTCTGCAGAAAGGAAGCCAAACAGCAAGTACCACGTCTATTAGCTGAAGGAAACATAACTGAAGGTCATATAGCAGGACTCTCGGTCAGGACCTCAAACTAAAACTGTTTCAGTGATGCTCATGGATGATATTCTCTCTGTGGCAGAGGGCAGACATTCACTCTCATCTTTCTCAATACCCTTGAAGCTTTCAGTGCAGTTGGCTATAGTGAGATATGGCTCCTTGCCCAAGTAAGGATGACAGGATGACTGTTAACATGAATACCAATACTTAAAAGGACACTTTCAATGACTAGCAATGCAGATATGTTCTTTCACTTCTAGATACCTTCTTTTGGGGTGAATCAGTTCTCTCCCTAATCACTTCAGTAGCTCATACAGTGACTAGTTGGCATCAACTGCCAATATTGTTAAATGAGATGTCATTTTACCTTTCTTTCACTACACATGACCACAAGCCCACTATCAAGCAGCCAGCAGGAAACTGGTTTGTGGATGGAGAACACGTAGCCGAATCTGTATCCTTGGAAGAAAACAGATGTGGTGGGGAGAGCATTTTGAGAAACAGCCCTTATGCTGTTTCTGTTGGCTGACTGTAACTGGATAATCTCTGGTGCTTTGCTAATGTTGTGCTCTCGCAGGCAGCAGCTGTAAGTAATGCAGTTAAGCTACTATCTCCAGCTGCCTATTATTTTCTGTCACATTTTAGTGTACAGTGGACAGACTTCACTGAAACTTCCACACTGCTTTCTTTGGGATTACACCAATGATGAAATATACCTGCATAAGAAGCTTTCATTCAGCTTTAAGGAAACTTTCCCCGTTTCAGAACATAGTAGTGTGTCTTCTCAGTGACTCCAAACTGTCACCTCTGCTCTACAGAAGAAGTATCTCACTGGATATCAAATCAAGGTCACGGTCTTGACTCTCATCTGCTGGGAAATGAATTGCTAGAGACCAGGAAATCTCGAAGATTTCCTAGCAAACTGATTAGCAGGCTGGGGTTATGTCAGTAAAGCAAAATTAGAGACAAACTTATTTGCATAAAAGACTCTTAGAGACAATTCAAAGACTGTCTCTGGAAGCCCTGGCCCATCAGAACTGTCACAGTGCCTTATTCAACTGCATGGCACATTGCTTAGCCTCTGGTGGGAGAAGAACATATCTATCAGAAGTCCAAACAAGATAGTCGATTGCACAGGCTCAGGGTAAGAAGATGAAAGGACAAACAATATACAATAGATTCATGTTCTTGTTTCTTAATTCACTAGTGACAGAAGCTCAGCAACAAGCACAGCGCAAGAGCATTTGTAAGGCAGAACAGAAACTGTGGCCACCTGCCCCCAGCTCAAACCACTCTTCTGGCACTGTAATATTTCCCCACTCAAGATCTGTACTACAAATTCCATTCCTGAAACAAAAAAACAGTAAGTGGATGTAGGGGATATATAACTTACTACTTTGCACTGACTGAGGAAAACGTATCACCGCTCAGTGTTTTTTTCCGCACCTAATTTGCATGTCTCCCCAATAAAAGTTAAGGATTTCAAACTCAGATGCAGATTGAAATGATCCTCTTTGCTGGACTTGATTTGTCTTGAAGATTTTTTTTTTTAATTTTTTTTTTTTACAGTGAAATTACTGAAAATAATAAGGATTAGAACACTCCACATATTCCAGGCTACAGAAAGGAGTCAGATCCAGGACTGAGTCAAATCTTATCCATGAAGGAACTGAAATAGATACCAAATGCCAGCTATTACATGCAGCCATTATTTTCATAAACATTTCTGAAATAACAGTATATGTAATGAAGTGTCACCCAAGWATGTTGCTAAATCCTATATATGGTAGCTAGCAACATAAAGTGGGGATCCAGTTGCCAGAATTACCTTAATTAATGGATGCGCTACGAGAACGTAGGGATGTTAACAGAATGAACCAACAGTAATTCAAGTTAATCTAGAAAAAATAAGATCAGGGCCAGTATATTCAATACTAAGAAGTTACAGAATGGTGATAAAACTAAAGCATAGAAAATTATTTCTATCGTCTATTATTTCTACCTGGGCAGATAAAATTGCAGCTAAATGTGAAGTACTGACATTGCTGTAGAACAGCTCTCTTACTATTTAGGTGGCCCCCATTACTGCATTACTCAGACACCAAAGGTCAGTCCAGGTTTTAATTAAACGAATGAGAACACAGCAGTTGTTAAGGTGAAATATGTGGCAAGATCATTCTCACCAACTCAGCTGACAATTTCTCTTTTTTTTAAGGTAAATTAAAGGACTGCAAAGATGAGGAAGATGGTTATACTGAAATACTCTCCTACATATTTGTCTTAATATAGCAAAGGCATCTTGGGTAGGTTTGCAGGTAGGCTAAATAACCAAGATGTAGGTTCAATGGAATTATTTGTTATTAATATATTTTTTGTAAATAAGCTATTTTGTGCTTTATTTATATTTTCCAACAGCCCACAAATTCCCTCACTTTATGCATTATTCATATTACCCATCTCACAATTTTAAAACTGAAATAAATTAGCTTTCTGTGAATGATATTTTTTCAGTTTTAATGTTCTAAGTTACTAGTTTATTCTAAAATTCATGAACATTTAATAATTTCCAAACATTTTCATGATTATTCCATTACCTGGAAGCTGGCCTAGAATACATTATAACATTTGACATTTTATTTCACAATTGTTCAAGTCGTTTCACTAGCTTTACCGAGAAGTATGTTTCGTATGAGCTCAGTAAAAAGATTTGAAACTTATACCTCATACTTTGTAGTTCTGACTGGAAAATTGAAGGGGAAATAATATACGCTTCATTCATTTTCAATTTATAATGGAATAAGAGAAAAAAAGGCAGGTCTTCAGATATATGAAAAATGGAAGATCAATATTACTGGATATTAAAATACAGCTTTTATATATATACTGAAAGATTAATTTGAATATGGTAGTTGAGACAGAAATGCAAACACCACAAATGAGAAAAAAGTAGAGATTAACTGAAAATGCATAGATAAGCCCAGTATAACAGATCTAACATAAATTGCTGTGTCATAAGCATAAACACTTTGTAAGTTAACATACCACGTTAACAACTCATATGAGAGATACTGGTCCTTATTAGCACCCTGACCTAGGGCGATGCCCTCTGTTTGGCCACCCATGGACACAGGCAACAGAAAGAGGCTGGGATTGAGCAGTACCTCCTAAGAAACTGTAGAAGTGCCTTGTCCTGAGACTGGAAAACAAGTCACTTTAACTTGTGAGTTTCTTAACACTACACATTATATAATAATGCACATTACAGACAACCTTCACACAGGAAACTGAGTGCAGCATGACTGAGCACTTAGTACACCCAGAAGCGTGGCTTGTATTTTTTTATAGTATTTCTCACAGTCTCCCACCAAAGGACAAGTGATGCAAATGCGGAACTCGGATGACTGCACCATCATCCCCACCTACTGCACTTCAGTTTTCAGAAGTAAAATTTCCATCCTCAGCCCCAAGTATCTGACACAACTGACTTCAGTCTCATCAAATGGGATCAAAAGAAGACATATGACTGACCCACATACGAAGAAAAGAGGAATAATAAGAAAAATGTCATCCTTTGTATTTTTCTCCATCTCTTAACAAATGGACCAAGGACAATGGGAATAATAATCACAGGGAACACTGAATGGCGAAACTATAATCAGAGACAAACTCTGCAGTGTATTTGATACTCTATTAGCTTCAACAATCAAGAATTCATAGAAAACAAGAGTGTCAAAAATATCTACCCGTGTATTTAGATGCTATTGTTCGCAGAAAAAGACTGCTGCTTACATTTTGTCTTTAATAGTTTTGCTTGATTTTAATTTTTCCAGAGGAGAAGCTACCAGAGAAGTAGAGGCTGTCCACTGCTTTATAAATTATTCTCTCATTTGAAGAAGAATTTTGAGAAAACACAAAGAGTTCCTTCTCACCTTCCTTCAAATTATTCCAACTGTAAACCTGGATCAAATAAAAGCACTTTTCCTGAAGTAAGAAGCAGCTCAAAAAAAGGATCTTATCTTCCTACTACCCAGCTCCTCATTCTTGAAAGGAGAAACAGAGAGAAAAGAAAAATACAATTCCATTCCCAAAACGCAGATGAGAGGAAAAGGTTTGCTTGACAGTCTTTAGACTAGGGATGGACACTGCGGCTCAGCACCCGGGCTGGAAGCGGAGCCTGYCGCGGTAAAGAAAGACTGTGCAATGCAGGAGGACTCTGCACTTGATCCAAATTCCGAATTATGAGAAATAAGCCCATCTGTAACACGAACTACTGCCAAATCCTTCCACAGAACCGTTATGTGGAAAATATCACACCAAGTGAGATAATTGTTTGTTATTTCCATGTCTTCACACTGAGAATTCATCAAGATACTTTTGTGATAAAAGCCTTTACAAGCAAATGTGAAGTCAATGTCATCTGTGACCACTGATATACTCAGATCTATCAGGATAAGAAAATTATCCTGAGTATCCTGAGTTGGAAAAAAGTCACTCCTTCATTGAATTCAGATACTATCACAAGAAGAGTTTGCACGTACAAAATAGTTGCCTCTTTCAAGGACCAGAGAGTTTATGTCCTGGACCATAAGCAACTGCTTAATTACAAGTGAGTTGATAAAAGCATCTATTTAACATTTAATGAGTTAAATAAAGCAACACAGAAGCATCATAATAATGAAATTAAATTGTCAGAGTTGTCCAGTATTGTCATGAATTTGCAGCTTTCRTCTCATTTAGTGCATTTCTAATTGTTCTAACGTAGGACACCAGCCTTTTGGTACAATGATGAGAAGGTCACCAGGAAAATAACAGATATAGGGAATGCCTCTGCAGCCCACTAACAGAGTAATACTCTGCTGCTGTTAATATATATTTATATTGCAGGACAGCCAAAAGGCCTCAATTAGGTTCTGTGCCCCATTGTGCCGGGCATTGTGGAAACACAAAAGGGAACAAAGTCCAAGCCCCAAAGGGCTTGTAGTGTAAAAAGACAAGTGATATAGTGAAGCGAAAGGCAATGGGATGCATTCAAAATAGACTGACTTCTTAATACCTATATCCATTTGTCATCCTTTCAGGCTGCYGAGAAGAATAATCCTGACCTGCTTCCTCAAATCTACTCTACTCTGTTTGAATATTATTTTCAATGTTAACTGAAGCCTGGTTAAGATTTTCCTTTTTTATAAAAACAATTTCAAACCAGTTATATTTCCCTGGCTTTTACAAACAAGTATACAATTAGAAAAAATGAAAAATGAAATGAAAACCAAAATAAAACTACCAGTGAGGATGGGAAACACAGTGAGAATTTAGTTATTCTAATTCCTGTCCTTGACAATTGTTGGACATATTTTCATACAGACACAGATAATGTCCTCTAATTCCACTTCAAGAGTCTATTCCTGTCAGTTAAACATTATCTAAAAGTCCCTATGGAGGTGTTCATTTAAAGCTGATGCTGGCACAGTTTTTCGCTCTTTTCTAGCCATCTGGTCACATAATGAATTGTCAGCTATTTTATCTAAACCTGAGAGGAAGATTGAAGGAGTAAACAAAAACATCAACAAAAGAAATCTCAGGGTCCAAAGTAACTACAACCATCAAGCCTAAAGTTACGATTTCTTMTCACTCACAAAATTCAGACGAAAGAGACTTAACACAAAAAAACCCCTCCAAAGGTTGCAACCTGAGGCTATTTTGACCCCCCTCTCCCTCCCCAGTCCATACACACAGCTGTAAACACACACTGAGCATTCATATTGCCCCCTCTCCCCCCACATCACTCTCCTAACAATTAATAGAAAATACACAGATCCATTTTTTTACATTTAAAACTTAGAATCCCAGAGGCTGGCATTCAAAATTATTTTGCATGCCATTCAATAAAACCTTTTAAGATCAATTTTTAAATGCGGATGCCTCAGTCCTACGCTTACTTGCTTACTTACTACGTACTGACTTAAACAACAGAATGTAGAAGCTGACTGTCTCATTAAAGCACCCATATGAGAAAACTCGCTACAGTTTCTATACAAATAGACAGGAGTCCCACTACATTAAAATGAAACCAAATCATCTTAGCAAACCTCTTTTTTCCTCATGGTCTTCTCTCTTCTCTGTGCAACGTTGTTCCATCTTACACACACACTTAGATGTGCCATAAGTGCTTTGCTTAAAGTGCATAAAAGCTATCCACAGCTCTCCTAAGAATGAARGAGTTTTAATATTTTCTGATCCATGTTCCTGCCACAAACATTCACCGGCAGTATGATAGCTCCAAGAGCAGACATCTGATTCTTGACATTTAAAGATACAATACTGGTGAAAAATAGTGACGCTGTATTAACTGCAAACAGCTTGTGAGGGAGTAGGTGATGTACTCCTAAAATGTATAATCAGAACAAGCAATAGTTTCAACCTTTTGATTTTTTATTTTTGACTCAAATCCATGAGAAAGAGGAATAGCCAGATAAACAAATCTGGACACATTACAATAATGGTTTTATGAGAATTTATAGTCTATGGCAAAAAGGAAAGTAGGTTGTTTTCCTGCTGGAGAAAGTATTAAGGTACCCCAAAGTTTCTCAAAAGGGTCTCAAAAGCTTTCATAATAAAATAAGCAGTAAATGAAGGCAAATCTTGAAATTACAGAAATCAAAGAATTTGTATCCTGGTAACATTCAGTTAATTGACACTGCAATGCTAAGTGCAAGCACTACAACATCAAATTCCCTATACCCCTACTGTGATTGCCTTATAAATTCAAAAAGTACACAGAGAGGTCTTATTTTTCCCACATGAAAAGATTAAGCCTGTTCCAACATGAACTGTTTCTTTGAAATACTGATTGCTGGCAAAAAAAGAAAAAAAGAAAAAGCAGATTTATTTTTAATTTCAGCAGCATTACCCCTTGTTTGGTGATCAGTGACCTCTTGGGAAAGTTGAAATATCAGAGCAAACCTCCATCCCCCACAAACACCTGAGACAAGGCAGAGCACAGTTAACAGCAATCAGTTCTCCACACTGTACCTGGAGGTACTGACATGACCGTTCCTGTTGACACGTCTCTGCCTTCACCACTGTCTGGTCCATGTTAACTGATGCTTTCTGGTAAACTTCACGGGCTCTGCTCACGGTTAATGTAGAGGACCAAGAGCTTTTCTTCATTAACTGGGAGTCCAAATTCACAGGCAGGTTTGCACAGGTAGAGCATTTGACATCATTATTGCTTCTGGATGACTTCACAGTATGTTCGCTAATAGTGTTATAGGCTTCCATAAAGTATTGGGAAGAAGAACGATCAGGGCATCTTCCCATGGTCATGACCCCACTGGGACCATGATAAATGCAAACATCATTGTCCAAGTTGTCATCTGAACTCCACCATCCTGATGCATTGGATCTGGGCTTACCTTCTGATCTCCTTTCTTTGCTCTTGCTGCGCTTCCCATACCTCATCGTCTGCGACTCCTCTGGGCTCGCTTTGCCCCCGTTGACGCTCCCCTTGGATGGTCCCTCCAGTGAATGGGACTTGGTAAAGAGCTTTTGGACAGAATGAACCAGATGCCGGATCCTCCCTGGGCTGTCACTGCGGTGCTCCATCGCAGTCCGCTTGTACTGCAGAGTGTGGTAGCCATCCCGATTCAGAGGCAGCTGCCGCTCAAACTGGTCCAAAAGGTTGGCAGGAATGCGGTTCGTCTTGTTGGCAGTTCCGTGGGGAACCAGAGCACACTCCTCCTTGAGTTCGTGGTGGGAACTGTAATGCCTCCGGGGAAACGTGCTGCTGGCAATTTGATCGCTGTAGGGCACCACGCACTCTGCCTGAAAAGAGTTCCTTTGAGTGTAGTAAGGGTGGTCTGCAGGATGGGGGTCCACTGGGTTTAACAAATATGGCTTCCTGTCTGGGTGGTGTGGCAGACTATCACATGGAGGGTCACAGGCAACCCCATGATGATGACTACGGCTGCTAGATAATCCCTTCATCGTTGATGTAAAGCAAGTCCCAAAGTCATCTAATACGTATGGCTATGCAATGGGCAGATCTCAGAGAAAGGCCTAAAAGAATGAAATACAACAGAAGTCATGAGATACTCAAGCTAAGAGAAAAAACAGCATGTGCATATTTAGCATTCATTGTTTCTTATTGTAAAAATAATTGGAATAAACATTCTCTGATTCTTTTTATCGCTTAATCTTTCCCATGTCCAACATAGTGATAGGGGATACCTAAATAATACACAAGAAAAATTATCTTGTTCCACCAGCTGGAAAACAGATGCAAGACATTTTTTCTGATATGAAATTCACTATTAGTTCACGAATCCACAGCGAGATAAATATCACCACCTATACTCTAAAATCTCAGTCCTGAAAACATTTCATTGACAGCGGCCTCCCAGGAGGCCTTAATTGCTCATCTGCATGTTTTCAGGGCCAAATAAACACATTAAAAAAGATCATGTCCTTAATGGAGCACTTTCTGGGTTGCTTTGGGCCAAATAAAAAGTGTGGTGCAATTAATGGGTAACTTTTCTCTGTCTTCAATGCACATCTGTTCATGATTCATGTGCAATTTTACTTAATCTCCATGTTGTCTGCCTAGACTGTAAGCATCTCAAGACAATATCAAAACATTACTTCTGTAAGTTCTTTTCAAATTAAGAATAAAACAATAATACATTACACTAACTCTGTCAAAATGAAGCCAAACCATCTGTTTAATAACCTATATATTTGGGGTTGTTGTATTTACTGTTTACTTGCTCCTATTCACAAAATAAAACTTATTCTGACAATGCATGGCTTGGTTTAATTTTCCATAAATTGTCAGAGTACTAAGCAGCGTTTAAATATCTCTACCTACTCCTTTTACTATTATGGGAATTGGTATAGCCAAAACTTGCACACCGCTATAAGTGTAAGGGACTTCAACACTTAATACCTGATTGCAGTTATTTGGCCCTGAAGTGACTCACAATGTTACAGACTATTGATTACAACAAGTTGAAAACTGAAATCTTCATCACAAGTGATATAATAACCACTCTGTTTGAGGCCAGATGTCCTCATTTCAGCTCTCACCACTAGCAAAAATCTGGATGCAACTGCTCCTCTGAGCTACTAACGTGTAAATTATGGGGCTTCAGATGCGGCAAAACATTCTCATGGTGCGATCTCAGCTCCTGATGGGCAGAGCACTCCTTAGAGGATGCCCTCTTATACCACACACAACTGAAATGGGAGTCACTCAGCTACTTTATTCCTTTCTGGCATGGCTAATCATATGATACTTTTGGAAATGTCACCCTTGAGATCTTTCCTGGAGTATGGATAGACATGCATAGCAAACAGTTTTCCACTATGTTCCCCCAGTGTTCTCTCAGATAAAGTTCATGTTTAACAGGTTGTAGACATTGTACCTACTGGCAAATTGGCAACAATGAAGTTTTCTAAAATAGCATTAAGTTAATGTCAGTCTGGAAAAGCATGCTCTGCATTTCATCAGAACATATTTTATACTTCCTTCTGAATCTGTGGTGAGCTAAAGAGGAATTTTTTTCAGTACGCTTCAAAGCTAGTGTGGATGTCCTGCATTTCACTCCCCCTCACTGGATCCCTGCAATGCAGAAATTGTTCATTCTCAGGAGACCCTGAATTCTAAAGAAAGAGTTTTCAAAATACCACAAAAGGCACTTGAAATATTCCAAATAGATGAGCTCACTGGCTTACCTGAAGAGGAGAATGGCCAAAGGCACTTTTAAAAGCACAAAAATAACATATTCAGAGAGCTGGACTTTCAATTATACTGTAGTGACAATCCTTAGCGCGTCTAAAGAGCATTTTACATCCTTACCAACTCCTTTAAAAATGTGATCTATTAGACTGTGTAACAGAGAAACATCCAAAGGGATGTAGTAGTAGATCCATTACTTAGATCATTGAAAATGTGACTTGACCAAGAATATCCCATCAAGAAGAATACCACTAAAGGATATAATGACCAAATAAAAATACTCTAATCTCTAATATCTATGAATATCTTTCACACTTGAGAACTTGTGAAAACAAGGCTTCAGCCAGTTAATTTTTATTTAAATCCATTTACAATCATGCAACAGTCCTCAAGATGATTGATAAATCAGACTAGTGTGCTATTTAAGATAAAAATAGTAAAACCTTGTCCCAAAGATATGAGGAAGACATGGAGAAGTACAGTAAATTGGGACATGCCCAGAAACAGCAATTTATTTTCATTTTTTCATTATCTGAATGGCTATGAATTTTTCATTTTTGTGTACTGTGGAAAAAGAATATGTGTAGACAAAGAACCGAAAGGATCAATAATTTACAGGATAGTGAAGTCATCAGAGGAATGGGGGATATCATGGCATTATTAAGAATATGTAGTCTTAGTATATTGATAGAGCAGAATGGCTGGGAGGAGGAAACACTCGATCTGATTTATAGGCTGGGACAGAATAGTGTGGAACATCTTGAAGATAAAGGTGAGCTTAAAAGATATAAGTATGGTTTGACTGATGAGAGCAGCAGTGTTACCAGCTGTGTTTTCGATGGACTGGCAATATGGATGCTAAGGAGGATGCGCAAGAAGTCTTAAAAAGTGAAAAAGCTTATGAAAAGTGACATTTATCTGTATAGAGAGAAAGGGACAGGCTTTCCATAAATTGTGGAGGAAGATTGGCTAAGCACTGCTCTATAAGCTTGGATGGCAAGTAGGATGGTGGAAATGTTTAGGAGAAAAGATAACATTTAGTTCTACACCCATTTTGAGTCTGAGCTGTCAATGAATCTTCCATGAGGAAGTACTGGAGAAAAAAGCAGAAAATAGATAGGATGATCTGCCCAGGAGGAATCAGATGAACAGATACAGAGAATAACAGAGAAAATATGCTTGTGAAAGCAAAAAATCACAGTTGGAAAAAAAGGAGGACAAAACTTTGCAGGAGCAGCAGATTTAAAAGAGGAGTAAAAAAAGAAGTAGCAAAGACCAGAGAGTGATAGAAAAACCAAACCAAACCAAAACCAAAAGCAAAAGGGAGCAATGAACCTGTATAACAAAAAGGAGTGATTGAAATTCAGAGTAAAAACTGTTATTCCCAACTCTTAGACCGGTGTATGCATTATGAGAGTTTTTTTCTACTGCAACAGCATCGAAAACATTTATTTTATCATGTGTCAATTGTGATAAAAACCCATGAGTATTAACTAGAATATAGCTTCATTTTACCCTAACTATATTGCTGCTGCTACAGTAYTGAAAGTGTAATGAATCAGAAAAAAACCAAGAATGTACCATAGTGCACCTTCCAGGAAAGAAAGAATAATATGCTCTGCACTGAAGGGAGTGGTGCCTTTCTTAAATATTTAGTGGACAATTCTTCTGCACAGAAAAAAACCCAATGCAATTCCTAAATCACTCTCACACCTCAATCCTGCTTTTATATGTTAATATGTTAATATACATCTAGAAAAAAACCCACCCTACATCCTCTGATTCCATCAGTATTTTTCAAAAAATATGCATAATTTTCCTTAATTGTGTTGGCTGAACTTATCAATCAATGTTTAGTGCAATTAACAGCTGGAGACAGGGCTATCTGATCATGCCATGAATAGCTGAGAGGAAACCAATTAAGATTTTTATTGTATTGTTATTTTTTGGCCAAACTAGAAACATTTAATTAATCATGAAATAAGGCAAGATAATTGATGAACATACTGCATATTAATAAACAGTGGAAATAGCAATTCTATGGACAGCAGACCAAAACCACTTGATGGCATAGGAATAAATGAGATGTTAAATAGATATAGCATTGTAAGGCTGAAGAATGCTTATTACTTTCAATATTCATGTTACATTTGCTTTTGTTTTCTTGAGGATGCCCTGGGTAAGAAGAATACGAATATATTCGTCCTTGCTGCTAACGTGGTGTCCCCAATGCACAACCATTTGTTGGAATAACTCAGTGGCTAGAAAAATGTGTAATTAATTCTTATGTAATTAAAGTGAAAATGCATGCAAAATAACAAAACCTGAATGCATAAATTACCTACACTTTTACAAATTTTATTTAACTACATTGTCTACTATTGTGTTCCAAATTTATTCATAAAACTTGTCTTCAAGAAACATTTCCCTTAGATCTATGTGAAAACTGCTTTCTTACGAAAGATTTACTGATATGCCACATAGCCCCTCCAATTTTATCTCACAAGACTGCAGAATTATGTTTCTTCCACTCTTATAGGAAGCTGTGAAAAACAACCAGGTAACAAATGCTTTCACTAAAATAATGCATAAATAGGTATATAGAGAGTAAGTAGATAATACAGGAGAATGTAGCAGGTAGTACAAAATGGATAATTAATCACTCAAAATGACTAATATAATAAAAATGGTTTATGGCCATGGTTTATTAGCAACTTACAAACCTTCATAATTGAAATTGGATCAGTATGAAGAGTCAACATTCATAATTTTCTCTTTTTTCAATAATCTGATTGTGTTGTAGCAGTTCAAGATTCAGAGCAAGGCAAATTGCCATATGCACAATACAATGCATAATGTAAAGTGTAAGGTCAATAACTTCTAAGATAACTGACAGAATGGCAGTGATATCTATGTCAAGGTGTGCAGCTTAACTATAAAAACATGCAAATAAGATATATATGAGAAACAGACAAACATGCTCTTGCAATTTGTATTAGCAATATACAGAAGGAAGGCACTGGAACTATATTACGTTTTAGTTACCAACAGAGACACCCTAACAGCAAACCCTAACCCTAACACCAACAGAGACACCCTAATTAAGCACCATTAGGACCACAGTACCTTAAGTCTAATATCCTTGTCTGTTCAGAAAGTAAAGAGTGAGAGATGTTGAATTTTTTTTCATTTGGTGAACATGGTTCTTCTAAGATACCATTCAGTGAGTTAGAGGATGCTTCTGAATCCTCAGTTTTGTGCCAGGTGCAGAAACTGAAGGGCTGGTACACAGGTGGAAGGCAATGTAAACACATAATGTCATGTATGTACAGCTGAGTCAGGAAGGCATTTAATCATGTGCACAAATTGAAACACACATTTGGACCATATTGGTACTTACACCTCAGATCGCAGCAGTCTTTTCAAAGAAATGCCGTGTTACTGTTTGAAGTGAGAGGACATAAAATATGCTTTTTAGCAGTACTATTTGTGATTGTGCTCCCATTTTATGCTCTATGGTAAACAAAGCGAGGTTCTCATTTCCATATTGAACACCAAGGATTCTCAGCATTTGCTTGTTTATTTACTCACACGCTATGGGGTGTTCCCAGGGAAATTCCTTTCTCTGATTCTCAGACTTTTACAAACACATGGAAGATACGTTTATGCTGAGAATCAAACTTCCACATGCTCCTCATGCAGCACATTGCTTTATCCCAAAGGTCTTGATATTTTGTAGCCATTCTGTGTGGCCTTTCTGTTATATTACATCACATTAATGAAAATCTAGATATCAATAAAAGGATATATATTCTAAAATGCATCTATCCCCATATTTTATTAAAGGCGTTCAGAAGAAAATGAGGTCTCAAATTATCTTCCTAATCCATTTTGGCACGTAATATGAAAGATGCTGTGCCTTGGGTAAAACTCTCAAGAGAATGTCTGGCTTTTGCTTCCATGTCAGCAATCACACCAGGCAAGCGATACTTACAACATAGTTTAATCTTGAACAGTCAATGGGAAGTCACAAAGAGAAATGTTTTGGCCAGTAATGTAAACTCATTCCAAGTTCATGGGCAGATCAATAAGTGGGATTAACTGGGGAAAAAACGTAATTAACTCTAGCTGATGTGAGGAGTCCCTTGTGAATGGTATGCATACAGAAAAAACAAGAAGAGAGGCACCCCACCAACGATGTCATAAAAATGGATGGTTTTTTTTTTGTCTGCATCCAACAACCTTTAGTTTGCATATACTTGTGGTGACAAGTTTCACATTTACATTTGATGACTGTTTTCATCCATGTGCTTTTGGTGAGCAACTGTGGTGGTCAGTACCAGGGTAGTATGTGCCTTGAAAGTTTGGGTTCGGATTTCTTTTCTTCATCTCTGTGGCTAATAGCAAGTCGATTCTTCACTAGGAGTGTCACTAAAACTATAGTCACTAAAGGAACCTAACACATAATTAATCTCTGAGTCATATCTAAATACATTACAAGAATTCTAGCAATAATATGTCAGCAAAATTTTGACACACAGAGTCTGATTTTTTCAATCCTGTTAGGAGTGCAACTGGCAATAGGCAGGACTGCATTGCAAAAATCTTGGCTCTACAAATAGAAATACTAAACTGTGATCATCTGTTCTTCCACTCTCCTCATTTACACACACAATTAACAGTCAACTTTTAAAAAATTCTGATCTGTTCCAGAGAGTAATAATATACTGCGTAATTAAACTGCTCATGCCTTTTCTGCGGTATCGGACGTAGAGTCTCTCTGACTCGATAAGGTACAGCACATCGGTTGGAATTCCAGCCTGTTGTGAATTCCACTCCAAATTCAGAACTGCCAATCAACATTTTCTTCTCCCAGAAAGAAAATGACCAGGCGATTATGTCTATATAATGCGCATGTAAGACAATATATTAAATTGAATCATGTGATAAATGTCATACAGACAGTATTGAAGTATGCCTCATATACAAGTCAGTCTGTAGGATGATGAACTTCATGACCTTAATTTTTTTTTTAGCAGTACTTATAATAACTTTCCAGAATGCAGTTTGGGCTGGGGGAACAGTGAAAGGGGATGAAAAGGAAGATACTCCAAAATTTGGAATGATGTTAACACATACTTACCTGGGTTGCTCTCTTTTGGGTGCCCTACTGTCACACCTAAGTTTGTGACTCTAGAGATCTTTTACTTGCTTTCCTCACAGAAGATTTCTCAAAATGAAAGGATTACAGTCACTACTTTCTAGCAATTACAGATAATCAGTGTGATTTAGACTGCTTATATTATCTCAGGATTACAAAAGGAAGCAAGTATGAGGGACAGGCCACATGTTCCTACAGCACTGACATCTCATAAAAATAGAGTGGCTATCACAGTGGCATAAAACATACAGCATTAAATGACTAATACACATATGGAGATTTCAGGTATGTATATGGATTCCTGCAAGCCAGTCAGTTATGAGTGTCAAAGGCTCATTTTTCTAGCAGGAATGAGATGATCAGCAGATAAAACCTACATTCAATGTGTGCAATGTACTTTTCCTGTCAAAGTCAAGTAATTTCATGCTCTGCAATGTGGTCACACATAGTGAAAATGCACATCCTTGTACTAAAAGAAGCACTTGATCCTCATTGCAAGGACACCAATGTGACCAAGCAAAGGAGCCACTAGAGCATCTAGTGACTGTTTGACAGCAATCTAATGGAAGCTGCTAATCTGTCAGACCTCGTACCAACATTACACAATCCTCAGCTGCATGGCTCACTAACTCATTTTCTACCATTTTTTTAAGTGCTCTGCAATTCTGTAGCATGGCACTTTAGTGACAGGAATCACAGTTAAATTATTGCCTGAGCTACAGGTTTTCATGATCTCAAAAGCTTTTCTACACATAACTTGAAATGACAATATTCACTGTCAAGCCAGGCAACTGGCTTTTCTTAGTCCTATGCACTACAGTCCACTCAAGGCACATCACACCTGAGAATCCATACTTTTATTTCTATGATGGCAGTGACAGTGTGATTATGTGACTTTTCTGGTCTTGACCGGCAATTCTCATGACTCAAACTGGCTCTAAGCTTTTTATTCCTTACTATTTAGAAATTAAGCTAAATATTATGTTAAATGTTTCTTTCTCCACAAAAAATGACCCAACTAATTTTTATTTAATGAAACATAGTTTTATGAGACTCTTTCTACAGCTCCAGTCTTACTCACAGACCTTGACCTCATTTAGCAGAAATAGAGATTGATTTCCTTGAAAAATGTTCTTCCAAGTACACTGTGATCTTTCAAGTCCAAGCAAAAGTGAATGCTACAAAAACATATAAGCATCAGAGTCTTGCAGATGGTCTCCCATCCTGGCTTTCAGTTGGTAGCTCTATTTGAATGGTGTCACCCCCGAAAATCTGTTGCCAGCCCCAGAAACTAATGAAAATGGAGAAAGAAATTGACAAGTGTCTTAATGGAGAAACTTCATGGAAACCTTACAGGAGCTCTGTGAAGACCAAGGGTAAGAGTTGTGAAGACATTACTTTTAACAGAATGATACTACAGGCTTATAGATCTTCACAGCTGGACTGCCCATATGCTACCCCCACTAGCCCACCAGAAAGAAGACAACCTGCAAAGCCTCAGTGAAAATGTCCCATATTGTAACTACCAGTAAGAACTTCCTGGAAAATCCACTTCATAGTCATATGGTATTATGGAGCTTTGACTGTATCAACAAATGTCTCCACTATGATCACCCTGCCCAGTCATGGATATGTTCCAGGTCCTGTGTGCCCAAGCCAGGTTTCTCCAGTGAGGCAATAGGAAAAGAGACGAGGCAAACAGTGGCAAGAACGTTCTGCTCATATCCAAGGCCAGTGAACTACTTCTACATGGGAGAAAACTGACTCTTGGATGAAACAAAACCCTCTCTGAAGGTATGAGATGAAAGAGCTCAGCAAGCAAGGTGGAAAGTTTATTGCATTGGAAGAAAACAGTCATGCTTAGATCAAAACTTAATCTTACTCATTTTAACCTATTCCTTCCAGCTCAATCTAAAAGTAAAAATCAGCAAAAGTAAGCTCGGATTGGCATTGAATATGAAACATCTGATTAAAGGGCAGAGAATAACAGGATTATTGTAAATATTCCCTAAAACAGGGCTGTAACATTGAACTTCCTGAGTTTAAGGTTTAAAAAAACCCCCACAACTAAAAACTGAACCAAACCCTCATATATATTGTGGTATATAAATGCAGTTAAAGAACTTTAACCACCTTGTCTTCGATTACTATAGAAACTGATCAATATTTGTTGTCACATAGGAGATGGAAGGGAAACAATTCCTGGTTTTATTAGCAATGCTATGAAATTGAGTTAGATTTGGTGGAAGTCTTAAGCCACTTGTTCAAATAAACTTGTCTCATTTCACCTCTACTGGCATAACAAAAAAATAAGAAACAGAAAAATCTTCTTTTCAGAGGAAAACATTTACTACAAATATTTTTCATGAGGCTCTAGTTATGCAGAAATTGAAATGGCAACCATTTTGAAAGTGGACTTTTTCACAGAATTCTGTGAAAAATATTTGTGAGATACAGCAAACTGGGAAATAAATCTTAATTTATGAAGAACATCTGAAAAAATCACTGGTACGTTCAAAAAGCTACTTATCAAGTACCTCATAGAGTACAATGTGACAGCAAAAGTAAGTGCAGAAGAGAAAGCCTGTGGGCAAAATGCTCTTCCCCAAGCATGGCACAGGATAGTGGCTGCATCCCCTCTGGGAGGGTATTCTGCCCTYGAGCAGAGGACACAACATCGCAACTTCTGCTTTGAGGCTTCATTCAATTCCACCTAAACCACAGAACCACCAGCTACATTTAATCTATAAATTTACAACAACAATAATTTAAAAGCTTTTACAAAAACCCCATAACAGTAACTTTGATTTTATTTGGATGTGATTCTGACTGAAAACATAAAAAATAAAAAAAAGAGTATCTTGGATTTTTCTATTATTTATGCACATATAATTTGTTTCCGCTGTGCTCATGTATCTTTTTTTTCCCGCGCATTTTTCAGTAAATAGATTCAATGGTCTGCACATACCTAGAAACAAGCAAATTTAAAGATTAAAAAATACTTTTTCAAAATTTATTTCGAACTTTGTTCATGTCTGTTGATGTATGCAGACAAATGGCATATGACAAGAATCTGATTGTAGGAATTATGCTTATCCAATTAAGAATCAGAAAATAATTCTATTAATATGCAGGTAAAATAAAAACAAAGCTTAATTACTGAATACACAACAATTCTAATGAACCCCTGCAAACACGCTAAAAATTATTCATAGAAATAAATTTTTCAGAACAGTGAACATGCCTTAAACATTTCAGAAATGGCTTTCAGAATATCTTTTAAATCAGGAAGAGGCAAAAATAACTGAAAAAATTATTTGATGAAATTACTCATTATGAATATTTGTCGGATGTTGCATAGTTGAAAAGGAAAAACGAATAAACATGCTGATAGCTTGAATTGCACAGGTCAGTTTTGTAGTGTCATGGAATTTAACTGGGATTTGTACTTGACTGACTGATTGATCTTTACTTCCACAGTTTGTGACTTATCAATTTGGTGAGGTCACACAGGATTCATTCTGAGGCTTTGACACTGGGAGGAATATGGTGGTGGTACCCTTACGTTAGGTGCCACCTAAAACGCTTGTGCACGTACTTCACGTACATGTTTGTAAGAAACTCAGATCTGAAGATAATTTCTTCTTCACTGTATGCACTCTGTACAGAAGCTCATCACAAATCACTGTGCTGAGTTATACAAAATAGTAAATGAACATCTTACTGTTGAAGGATGCCTGACTTCATCAGCACATTAGGCATTTATACACTGCACGTTTCACTCCTGGGGGCTCCGAGGCAATACCAAAGCACCAGACTCTGTTATTTTAGACTAGCCTTGACAGAACATCACACATTGCTGACATTAAAAACAACAATAAAGAATAGAATTAAAACTTTTCTTTATATATTGAGTCAAGTAGTGAAAATCAAGTAAAATATAGTAAAGAATATTTCCATTTCAGTTGAACTTTGCTGTATTAAGGAGTATTCATTGAAACAGGAAAATCAAAGTGAGGGAGGGAAAGAGTGGAAGAGAAAGCACTAAATGAAAAGAAGAAAAGGGAGTATGAGCTTAATTCTCTTTTTTGTGTGTTACTATTTCTAGCAATGCCCCAATTGATATAACTTCATAGATCTCAATGGAATTACGCCTGAATGAGACCAGCATGAATATCATGAAAATGAATGGAACGAACTTAATCTCTGCTTTTAATATTTGCTAGTTTAAAGTAATAATAAAAAATAAGTATTTTCCATAATATCAGTAGGTACAGTTTCAAAACAATTAGTAATAGACTTTAGAAGGGAATGGTATTAGTAACTTATCATTTAATCACACAGAACTACCATAAATGAAATACACTTCAAGGAGCTCCTGAAACTTATTGTACAATTAATGGCAAATCATAAAGTGTACCTATCCTGGAATAACGTACACTTTAAGGTGAAATGCTTTATTTCTAGGTTCTACTGCAAAGCATATTGTCATGAGTATTTTAAAAATTCACTTAAGTAATGCATTTTGAATTATTTTTAATTAAGCTCTAATATTCTGTAAAAACTGCCTGCAGAGTAATACATTAGTGTGCATTAAATATTTCCTTAGCATTGAAAATACTTCAGGAAAATGTTTCTTTAAAAGAGAAACACCATAAGCAGACTACTATATATATCAAACTGGTGATATATGCAGAACATCCTGATAATTCTTTGTTACTTCCTCCTAATTTAATTTCATTTCAGGGTGAAGGGTGAGTGGATTCATACAATCTACTTTAATTTGTCTACTAAAAAGCCATACTCCCGTAAACCTGAATGAAAGGTGCACAGCCTTTTCACTTTATTACATCTTAGCTATTCAACATCTTTCCTTTCAAAACATGAGGTTCATCATATGTTAAATGTCAGCATTATTGTGTAAGCTCAGGAGGAGCCATGGTCGCTACACCGTTTGTCTTCATACATAATATGAGGGTTATAAAACCCATCCATAACTGCTACTATGGAGCTGCAATTTTTTGTTGACATAGAGTACACATTATCATAGAATTGTAGAATGGTTTGGTTTGGAAGGGACCTTAAAGATCATCCCTGCCCCCTGCATGGGCAGGGACACCTTCCACTAGACCAGGTTGCTCAAAGCCCCATCTAACCTGACCTTGAACACATCCAGGGATGGGGCATTCGCAACTTCTCTGGGCAACCTGTTCCAGTGCCTCACCACGCTCATAGYGAAGAATTTCTTCCTTATACAGAATCTAAACCTACCCTCCTTCAGTTTAAAGCCATTATCCCTTGTCCTATCACTATATGCCCTTGTAAAAAGTCCCTCTCCAGCTTTCTTGTAGGCCCCCTTCAGGCACTGGAAGGCTGCTATAAGGTCTCCTCAAAGCCTTCTCTGTTCCAGGCTGATCAACCCCAACTCTCTCACCCTTTCTTCATAGTAGAGGTGCTCCAGCCCTCTGATCATCTTCCTGGCCYTCCTCTGGACTCGCTCCAACAGGTCTGTGTCCTTCTTATGTTGGGGGCCCCAGAGCTGGACGCAGTACTCCAGGTGGGGTCTCACGAGAGCAGAGTAGAGGAGGAGAATCACCTCCCTCTACCTGCTGGCCACGCTTCTTTTGATGCAGCCCAGGATACAGTTGGCTTTCTCCGCTGCAAGCGCACATTGCTGGGTTAAGCTGAGCTTCTCAACAACCAATACCCCCAAGTCCTTCTCCTTGGGGCTGCTCTCAATCCATTCTCCGCCCAGTCTGTATCTGTGCTTGGAATTGCCCCGACCCATGTGCAGGACCTTGCACTTGGTCTTGTTGAACTTCATGAGGTTTGCATGGGACCACCTCTCAAGCCTGTTAAGGTCCCTCTGGATGGCATCCCTTCCCTCTAGTGTGTCAACCGCACCACTCAGCTTGGTGTCATGGTCAAACTTGCTGAGGGTGCACTCAATCGCACTGTCCATGTTGCCGACGAAGATGTTAAACAGCACCGGTCCCAATACTGTCCCCTGAGGAACGCCACTCATCACTGGTCTCCACTTGGACATCGAGCCTTTGACCGCAACTCTTTGACTGCAACCATCCAGCCAATTCCTCATCCACTGATTGGTCCATCTGTCAAATCCATGTCTCTCCAATTTAGAGACAAGGATGTTGTGTGGGACAGTGTCAAATGCTTTGCACAAGTCCAGGTAGATGACGTCAGTTGCTCTCCCCTTATCCACCAACACTGTAACCCCATTGTAGAAGGCCACCAAATTTGTCAGGCATGATTTGCCCTTAGTGAAGCCATGCTGGCTGTCACCAATCACCTCCTTATTTTCCATGTGCCTTAGCATAGTTTCCAGGAGGACCTGCTCCACGACCTTGCTGGGCACAGAGGTGAGACTGACTGGCCTGTAGTTCCCTGGGTCTTCCTTTTTTCCTTTTTTAAAAATGGGGATTATGTTTCCCGTTTTCCAGTCAGTGGGAACTTCACCGGACTGCCACGACTTCTCAAATATGATGGATAGTGGCTTAGCAACTTCATCCGCCAGTTCCTTCAGGATCCGCGGATGCATCTCATCAGGTCCCATGGACCTGTGCACCTTCAGGTTCCTCAGATGTTCTCGAACCTGATCTTCTCCTACAGCGG
This sequence comes from Oceanodroma leucorhoa, assembly GCA_030449065.1. NCBI lineage: Eukaryota > Metazoa > Chordata > Aves > Procellariiformes > Oceanodroma > Oceanodroma leucorhoa. The sequence continues at coordinate 2,909,488 of JASVER010000023.1, forward strand.
GCAGTTCTTCATTCTCCCAGTCCCTGCCTTTGCCTTCTGTGACTTGGGCGGTGTGGCTTGAGCACTTGTGGTGAAGACTGAGGCAAAAAAATTCATTGAGTACCTCTGCCTTCTCCATATCCCAGGTAACCAGGTCTCCTGTTTCCTTCCGGAGAGGGCCCATATTTTCTCTAGTCTTCCTTTTAACCCCAATGTACCTATAGAAGCTTTTCTTGTTGCCCTTGACCTCCCTGGCCAGATTTATTTCTATCAGGGCTTTAGCTTTCCTAACCTGATCCCTGGCTGCTCAGACAATTTCTCTGTATTCCTCCCAGGCTACCTGTCCTTGCTTCTACCCTCTGTAGGCTTCCTTTTTCTTTCAGTTTGTCCAGGAGCTCCTTGTTCATCCATGCAGGCCTCCTGGTGTTTTTGCCTGAGCTCCTCTTTGTTGGGATGCATCGCTCCTGAGCTTGGAGGAGGTGATCCTTGAATATTAACCAGCTTTCTTGGGCCCCTCTTCTCTCCAGGGCTTTGATCCATGGCACTCTACCAAGCAGATCCCTGAGGAGGCCAAAGTCTGCTCTGCTGAAGTCCAGGGTAGTGAGCTTGCTGTGTGCTCTCCTYGGTGCCCTAATGATCTTGAACTCCACCATTTCATGGTCACTGCAGCCAAGGCTGCCCTTGAGCTTCACAGTCCCCACCAGCCCCCCTGTTGGTGAGAACAAGGTCCAGCATAGCACCTCTCCTCATTGGCTCCTCTATCACTTGGAGAAGGAAGTTATCATCGATGCATTCCAGGAACCTCCCGGATTGCTTATGCCTTGCTGTGTTGTCCCTCCAACAGATAACAGGGTAGTTGACGTCCCCCATGAGGACCAAGGCTTGTGAACGTGAGGCTGCTCCTATCTGTTTATAGAGGGCCTCATCTGCTCAATCTTCCTGCGGGGTGGCCTGTAGCAGACCCCCACTGTAATGTTACCTGTCCCTGCCCTCCCTTTAATCCTGACCCAAGCTCTTGGTTGGCTCCTCATCCATCCCTAGGCGGAGCTCCATGCACTCCAGCTGGTCACTGACATAGAGGGTGACACCCCCTCCTCGTCTCTCCTGCCTGTCCTTCCTAAAGAGCCTGTACCCTTCCATTCCAACAGTCATAGCAGCCATTCCACCACGTCTCTGTGATGCCATAAGATCATCTTGTAGAAACACAGTAATTCTGATTTTAAAGTTACGAAGTAACAGAATCTGCCACATTTCCAAGTGAATTGTTCTGGTAATTAGCCACTGATACATAGGTGCATCTAAATGTGTCTGGTATCCGCTTCCAGCTAATAGCTCTGGAGTTTTTTGAATAGACCTTTTCAGAAGACCTTTACCATGAGCCACGTTTCCTCATGCTGCTATAACACAGAACTATTTCATGCCTTTCTCCGTCATAAACTAAATTGACTGGGTTTCTTCAATCACATTTGAAGGCAGATTTTCAGGCTTTTAGTAACTCCTGAAGCTGCCTCCCATCCAGCCTTTGGCTACTTTATAAAATAGAATTCTTATCAGATATGCAATAATGTTGTTATGCTGTATCAGCAAATACAGATTTGTTCTTATGAATTCCTCTGTCTACAAAGAACTTGACTGAAAATGTGCAGTAAACTTGTCATAGCAGGGCTTGGGTCTTTCCCTGCTTTTCCCCACGAAGATCCTAGTTTGGACTGTAAACACAGTACAACATATAACACACAAGATACTTATCCACAGCTGTCTTCAGTTCACATAATAGATTTTTTTTTTTTTTAATTTAGATTTGGAGTGTTAATTTAAAACAACATTTTTCAAAATCTTGAATTCCTGCTCACACAGAAAGACAGATTCACATTTTACCAATAATTAGATAAATTAAAACCATTTCTCTTGAGACCAGCCACGTTAACCTGTATTTTCACAAATGTAACTCAGAATCGTACCCAATGTTCCAGTAAACTAATTTTACTTTTCATTCATATTTTCAGGCATTACTGTTTACCAATGTTAAATCTGTACTGCATGGAGAAAAGGAAACAAAATGACATTAACCTCATTACCGACTGACAGTCAGGTTGAAACAGCAATGCATGTGAGCATGAGCAAAGAAATGGGAAGCATCATTGTTAGAAAATTTGCACTACTGCAACTATAATATCCAGTGTATTTTCAGAGTGTACTATTTAAGGCATGGCAGAGAAGATCCAAGGTCGGGTAACATGGGTGGTTGCTTTCAGAAATGTATGATTTCTGTAGTAATACTTTCCAGCAGATAAACGAAGGACAGTGGTTTCAGTGACTATCCATTTTGAAATTACTTGAGCATGAAACTTATTTAAAAATAAAGAAATATTTTTACAAAAGGTAAATAAATTCATTTTTTTAGCTTACAGGTGACAGCTGCTTAAAGGACATCAGTAAACTAATTGTATTCTTTGTATTCCAATTATAATATTTATGCATTGATATTCTGTACCTATTTAAAGAACTGATAGCCAATGAATATTTAGGGTAGAGTTTAGTTCTGCAAGGGGTAATAAAATCCCTCATTATTATCTGAATTAGTGAAGGTTAACCAGCTGCAGAACACAGGTGAATGAAGACATGGGTTGACTCTTGTGTTTAAGTGGGCGGAGTCCTGGGATCTGCAACACTGTACAGCCACAGAGAGTTTGGCCATTTGCACTTCGAATTCCTTTGTTTCCATCCCAGAATGGCTGTATGGAATAAGGTGGGCTCCAGCAATATTGGGATATATATTTCTTTTATCTGGTCTCTTTCTTCCATTTTATTTCAGGTTTAAGAACAAATGTAGTTAAGGTGAGATGAGAGGAAGGGCCATCATTTTATTTCACCATCTTCTGTAACAGGTTTTTGTAGAGCAGTGTGAAACAGAAGACAAAACAAAACACAAACTCACTGAAAACACACCAAAGAAGAGCACGCAAGTAGATCCGGCAAACCCTGTTATTCTTTACATGAGTGAATATGTAGAATGTTAAAAAGTGATGATCCCACTCTTTTTTTTTTTTTTTAGGATAAGTACTTTATTGGCTGATTATAAAGCTGTGTTCAGAAGAGCCTTTCATACTTTTAAAAAGCCATTCCTCTCTTTTCCTAAATGGAAAGAGACTGGTGGGTCAAGGACATATGTAGAGAAAGTTCAGAATAAAACCCTGGAAACAGCATGAAGAGGTCTGTGATCTCTCCCACCCTAAGCAAATAGGAAAAAAACACCAAGCCTGCTAAGACTCTTAACATTGGTTTAGTTCCATAAGACTGTGATTAAGAGGAAGTTTTTATGGTCTTAATACAGCCCTTAAGAGTGTGATCCCAAACAATTACAGTGCATCTTTGAAGTCTACAGGAGAGATGGTGGACAGCAATAAAAATTATCTGTTAAGCATTACTTGCTAGGTTTCCTGTGGTAATAATACAATCACCCTAGCTGTGCACTCGTGTCCAGTCTTCCCCACACTGCCCTACCTCCTGCCCTGCCTCCCTACTTCAAATTTAAACTGGCAGGGGTTGAAATACAAGATTTGTACAACCCCTAACCGTTTCGGTAAAGAGAGGCAAATCCCACCTATTTCCTGACAGTGGGAAAAAGCAGCCTGAATCTTTGTAGAGATGAATCTGTTATTTTGGACCTGGGCACCAGTGGTACAAGGCACCAGGGACATCATCCAGAGACAGGACCTTTCCAAGATTCACAGCATCTGAAATGGTGCCATCTGAAGATCAAAGAATAAGAGCAAAAGGCACAGAGGGCACCATGCATCTTCCAAGCTCTCCCTTCTTTTACCTTCAGAAAGCATTGGCCTTCCAAGTACACTGCTTGGGAACGTGGGAAAGCCAAGGAGCCCATGGAYTGATCCCTCCTCAGGTTTCCCGCAATCAGCCCTCAAGGTTTGCTTGATGCAGGAACTGCTGTCAGGCTCAGATGTGGCCAGCTAATTTGTTTTCTTTGGTCCTGCAGTTTGAATCCTCTGAGCTGACTGAGCATCTCCTATTGTACTGCTCACTCTTATAGCAGACCTGGGAAGTTTCCTCCATGTGTTCAGGTTGACTTGTCCTCTGTTAATTCTCACATCACCGAGAACTGTGCAAAAGAACATTTTTCCCTTTTGTTTTGAAGGGCTGTGTGACTATTTGGACTGAATACACAGCTATATTTTCTGCCATTTTCTCATAAAATTTTGAACTCAAATCTGACTGAGGCAGGCATAGCGCCTGTAAAGACAATTACACTCTTACAGGTCTCATAAAAAAATAGGAACTCACAACACGTCTGAACATTTACAAGTTCTCTTCTCGTAACTTTTTATTCCTGTGTCCGATTACTCCAGTTGAAGAAAACAGCCTGACTGCTGCTGCCAAAAAAATGATATGTGAAAAGACTAAAGATAAATACGGAGTAACAAGAAACACTACCATGATTCAATTAACTATGCAGTCAGTTGACACACACAAAGCTATAGAAAGTCACATTTCCCAATCAAGGCAGCCATGCTTTACACAGCTACCTGCTTTATGTTATGATAATGAACACATTGGTATCAGTGCCTTTAATGTTTTTATCTTCTAGACTTTTGAAAGGCTTAAAATCTATTAATACCCAAGTAAAAAGCMATCCCCTTTCTTACACAACTTCCAAGCAGGTCAAAAAAACTTTGAGAAAGAAACTCACCTTCCCTTGGCAGCCCCTTCCCAGGTTTTYTAACACTATTTTGAAGTCTGGATTGGGAAAAGTAATTGAAATGAAGTGTATAAGACTTAATCTTTTTAAAATGTAATGATAGTGACATAAGAGGATTCCACTACCTACCAGTCCAAAAGACGAAGTGGTCAATTTAATATGAATTTGTTCTGCTGCTTTACATCTAACTTGGACACATAAGGCATTCTTGTGAAAGTAACTAGACAGAATGATAAATAGAGAATTTGAGTTTAATTATGACAATTGTAAAAAGCATTATGTCTGTCTCCTTTTCTTGACGGTTCTTTTTTTTCATAGACAGAAGCTCAAGAAACTAGAATGTGCTGTAGTAGGAAGTTTTTTAGATTTGAATTCAGCAGTAAAGATTTAACGGATGCTCTAAATCTGAAATGGTACTAATAGAAACACTTCTAGTAACCTCAAAAAAGCTTATTATAGCAAGTCTGATTGTCCCACAGTCATGCAGGTAACAAAACAAAACAGTCCTTTATACCTTCAATTCCAGCTCACCCATATTCTCATAAGTGGCTAAAAAACCCCATGGCATCTGGAAAAACAAACCATCAAAATTCATCAATCCTTGTTCCACACATTTTAAACCTTAGCGAAAGTGAGAAGTTCTGAAGGTTGCAATATTCTCTTGCTGGGATCAAACTCAAGTGATTGTGTCCTGGGTGATGCCTGTGTTTCACAGCACAACTCTGGTCCTCCTCCTGGAGGATATGCCATCCCCTTATCAAGGGGACAGGTTTGCTGCAGTATCCTGCTCTGGTTAGTTCGGTGGGGCTGCACTCACTCTCAATAGGCAAACTGTGGAAATCTTAGACTAGATAATCACAGGATTCTGCCTACTCCTTCTCACGCAGCCAATAAACCGCTGTTGTTACCAGACTTTGTGGTCACCATTCTCCCATGGCCTGAAGTCCCCAGCAATTGTTCATGTTGTTTTTCCTCAATAATAGTTGTCATTAGAAAACAAGATGAGGGCAAGAACACAAAGCAGTTTTGTTAAAAATGCACTGAATAACAGAGTTACATTTATTCCTCTAAGCTGCCAATTTTCATGCCATTGGTCATGAATAGTATGGCTAAAATCAAGATGTCACGGATTAAATTTACCTGGAATGCAACAGCACGTCAGGAACATTCAGCGATGAACTTAACCTAAGGCCCCTGTTTCAAAGCTCTTCTAATGACCAACTGGATGCCCATTGCGAAGCTAGAATAATTGGCAAATGAGTTTCTAATTATCAGCAACTGAATATTTTTTGTTAAACACTTAATGATATAACTTCTTCCCAAGCTAGTTGCAGTCCTAAATGAACTCCACAGGCAATAATTTTTTCTTTTATGATGCAAGGAATATTATTCTTCCCTTTGCTTCCACGGATGACTTTGCTTCCACGGATTAGCTAATTTCCTTTTGCTTTAAGGTGATTTGTCCTCAGAAGTACACACTCAGGAACACATAAGCAGCATTACGGTTCTAAAGAGTAATGTTCTGGTTGAAAGAGAAGACGTAATGAAGTATGATAAGAAATACAAAGAGGAGTGAGAGGAATATGAAATGCTCCATGGCTAAGAGAGCTGGGCTGCCTTAGAGGTAGAGGAGACAATAATAAGCAAAGAAATTGGCTGGTGGTATTAAACTACCAGCCGCAGAAAGCCTTTTCTGTTTCACCTCCCGGTCAGTTACATCTTGTGGTACATGTTTCTTAACTTCTTGGAGTTCGGGGTATGTAATGGCGTTCTCCATGCAGCATGAAAAAACAGAATGTACACAGCTTCCCAGAACATCATATGATACCAAAGAGATGAAGTGAAACAGGAATGTCTCAGTGACGCCCACAGAACAGTCACCATCGCCAAATTGTCAGCATGCCTCTGCAATGCCAGACCACAGCGAGCATATGGATAGTTTAGGCTTTCTGCCATTAGACTAGATTAGCGAAGCACATGGTTCATGCGTATCTAGTCTAGTTTTGTGTCAGTGGAAAAAATAGTTCCATTACAAGTAGCCTCCCGGACTTAGGGAAGAAGGGCTAGTTCTCGGGCAACTTCCATGGAAAAGCCTGCTGCTGCCTGCTGCATCCGTCAGGTTCTGTGGTACCTCCACGGGGAAACCCTTCATGTGATCTGTGACCACACCTCTGAGACCATGAACCGAGGTGTGAAACAGAATACCCTTCCCTTCTGTCGAGCTAGCGTGACTGACAGTTCTGCAAAATCCCTCCAACAGATGACACTACCAGGGATTTTCATTTTGTTACAACTCACGCAGGCTGCACAGCAGCAGCTGCACGGCGCAAAGCCTGCTCTCTGTGACCTCCCCAGGCGAGAGTGCTTTAGTGAAAGATATACACTGCCCAGAACCTTTTGTGAAAAAATGCTCTGTATCATTTGGAAGAAAAAACTTCAAGTCTGGTAGAATTSGATATTTCAAGATTCATCTTCTCTGGAAAAACATTAAGCCCAAGCCATAAAAAAACCACAAGGTGAATAGCACAATATATGACCCAACTTCAATCTCTCTAAAAACAGATTCTGGTATAGTCTGCAGTGCCGTCGTCTATGTTGCAAAATGACCAAGCCACTTACTACATTTTCATGTATTTTGCTTATGGAAGATTATTCCAGCAGAAATTTAGTGCTCAAATTTGCAGTATATTGACAAAACTAAGAAAACCAGAATAAACTATCCTGTATTGCAGTTGACTAAGTAGCTAACTTTTATCAGCCCTGAATGAACTAAAAATATGGTTATATAAAATGTTCCTCCTTTTGAAGCTGACCTGGTTATTTATAACCCAGTACATAACCCATATTACAACTCTGAGATCTAGGAAGGTTTCCAACTAATATGCTACAGATGTAACAGTGGCAATCATGTACCTGTACATTTGTTGCACTTCAAACAAGAAGCAGAATATAAAATGGGACAAAAGTTAAATAGTAAGTTAAATACTGGTTAACATATACATCCATCATTCTGCAAACACACATGATTAATTATACTAACTTGAATAATCCTATGCAAATTAATCTATTTGCAAATAAAAATTAATAATATTAAATATTTGCGAAACAGAGGACAAAATGTTCATGCCAAACTCACAGTTGAATACAGCGATTAAAATATTCTTTTAGTGTTTGCCTTCCATTTTTTGGCATATTAATTGAATTTTCTTTTGCACTGGCAGCACATAGGAATGATGCGATTGAGACCTCTTTAAATATTAACAATGAGCCGGAGGAGTCTCCGAGGAAAGAATCTTGCTAGTTGCAATGTAAATGCAAACATATGCAATGTATATTTCTGGCATACTACTATCATGGTCTATATTATAGGCCAGAAACATTATTACCCAGCATACTATAATTAGACTTCTTTTCAATTAATATAGAGACATGTCTTGTTAAAGCCAATTAGTCTTCATGTCAGGTATCAATGTAGTTTTTCTTAATACTTAAATGTTCTGTAAAACTGAAAAGAACAATTAGCTATGTAAAATCTCAGTAAAGGAGTACTTCTAACTACCTCTCCTCCCTTACAAACTTTAAACATACAACTTCAGGCAAGAGTTGAGAAAGAAACTACACATCACTATATAGGCTTGCTCTTCAGCAAAAGAATACCATGTACAGCATTCTGCAAGACTAATCACATTCTTTGCTAACATTATCATTCAATGCTGACAACTATTAGTAATTTTATATAATACAAATTATTCCAAGTAAACTATCTTTAAAATATATTCTGGAAACATTCTCTTTATTAGCTACAAATCAGAAAATAAACATTCAGGTTTTAACATATTAATTATAGGAAACTAACTGTTCTGGCAAGTCTTCACATCCCTCTTGTTTGTTCCTACACATGAAAGCTAGTCACTGCTTGCACAAGGAAATATTGGAATGAAGATCACTCCAGACTGGGTACACAAAAATAGGTATGTTTAAATAGGTCATAACAAGACGCTGTTGGTAGAGACTGAGCAACCACTTTTAAAAACTCTGACTTTGTACACACATATTTTCCTAACAGCTCTTAGGTACGCTGAGCATCATATTCTTGAGCATAATTTTATCATTTGTAACAAAGATATTTCCATGCAGCTCCACTGCTGAAACCAGACCTTGGAATGAACATGAATTATACTGCCAACTTCTTTAAGGTTCATTTACACTAATCTTCAGGTGTACTGGATGAAGTTGTAAGCCTATAAAAGAACATGTCACTGATGCCACTGTGGATTTCATGAGCGTTTGAGGTGTTATGACCACGCACCACAAACTGCAAAACACTGGAATTTTTACAGATATTGCAATTTCTAAGAACTATGAAAATATTCTTGAACATCTAACACCTTAACAATTATCAATCTAAGAACGGTACACATATACTGTATTCCCCTGAGGCAGAGATATTTGTGGTTTATGCATTACATTATCTTGAAAAATTCTGCTTGCCATATTCATGACAACGCAAACACATTCACATGTGTTCTTACTCATCCTCTTCATGAATATTCATTTACCCAACTGATTTGGAAGTACTGGTCTTCTAAGTTAATACTTCAGAGAATTTTGCATTCTGAAATGGAAATAGTCTTTTTTCCCCTGGACAGTTGTCAGTGACCAGAATAAACTTGCAACTTCATCCTTCATTCAAGACCACCATAATCTACGCATAAAAAGAATGAAATGAAACATGAGTTCAGCATTCTCTTATTGCTATTCATTATTCATTAAAATATGTTATTCTATGTTTATGGAAGATTTTTTTTTTTTTTAGTAAGGACTTATTGCTGAACTAATTTCTGTCCTGAATCCAGAATTATCCATAGAATACCAGATTCCTTCACTGGRAGGAATAAGAGATATCAAAGGAACTCCTAGGTATTTACAGACAGAATGCAGACCAAAAATGATGATTCACAGTTTCTCACACACTGTTCATTGCATTCCTCACTGTCCATCTGTCCTCCTCCTAACCTTGACGTAGCAACTTTCAAACAGCGGTGGTGCAATGCAACCACAAGGAACTCCATATGGCCTCCTGTGAATCAAATCTTGACACAGGGGAACATCCCCATTAGTAGGAGGCTAATAGGAATTGGCAGCTAGTATTTTGAAAGTCTGCTTTCCTTGCACAGCAAGGAAAGAACGCCACCTCTTAGAATATATATATTGTTGGATTATGACTCCTTATTCAGTAAAATGTGCCATTGCCTGTAATTTACTATTGCATTTCAATAGTTGGAATGTGCAATAAGAATGAATTTGCAATATGATAAGTCAGATGTAAAATAAGAAGGGAAAAAAGAATTGCTTTCCGCCATTACCACTTCTGGAGATTACATTTAATGTGGTTTTGGGAAGGAATTTGTTGAAAAAATTCTTCATCTATGTAAAAGAAAAAGAAAAAAGAAGAACGTGCTTCCTATCAAGTGAGGCAACAAAACATTTTTACTGCAGAACATTTATATCACTAAAATATTTGTATCACTGTCATGCCATTAGGCTAAAAATAAATCTATTCATCATCTTATAATACCGTAGAAAAACATGTTTGCATGTAAATTACTGCAACACCCACACCGACTTACATTTTCACCCTACAGAAAAATGCCAGACTTCCATAAGCATATTTATAATGCCTATAGCCAGGTTAGTGTTTCATAAAAAAACCAAGGGCCAAATCAATACAAATACTCAGCATACAAACTTCTGTGGGTTTTTTTTCCCCCAGCATTTCAGTGAGTTCCATTGATTAAAATCAAAGGGTCCAGCAGGTCCAAACCCTCTGTTTTACCATCTCATGCTGCAGCTTCAAGTTCTCCTTGTTTTGGCCAAATTCATGTGAGGTCCAGAGCACAACTCATGCAAGCCTGTGCTGCCCTTCAGGTTTTATATTCAAATCAGCAACACTCATGTCTGGTCTTCGGACACATCAAGCTTCTCTTTTTACTTTCTCCTACAAGTATAGTCATCAACAAGCTCCCTTTCCAAGAAGAGGGTAATTTCTTTTTATAAAACCCTAAGCACTCACACAGAAATCAGAATTTAAATGCAGCAAAGTAGACAAGGGCAGGATTCACAGCTACCACAGAACCACCTATGGGTTGCCATCAGCACCAGCAGTGCCACAGGAGAAGATGTTGATACATTATGAGCTGCAACTGAGGAATAAATAAAAAGGAAGGAGAACCGAACTGTGACAGATGATAACAGCAGGTTGCTGAATTTTTCAGTTACTTGCAGACTGCTTGTGGGAAGAGTTCTAGGCAATGTGCTCTCAGCTGCGCCTCATTTGCACAGTGGTGACATTCATGAAGTTCTCCCGTATTTACAGAGGTAAAGACACATATTCAAGTTCAGGCTTGAATGTCATTTTTGTCASGTCCCACAGCTATATATAGGTAGGTAATATGAGAGAAACTACAAGATATTTAATATGGTATGAGCCAAATATGCAAATGTTTCTATAAACATGCATCCAAACCTCCAGATAAACTGACAAATTGTTATTTTGAATTTTTTCTAAAGCACTATCAGACTGTTTCAAGTTCTTTATTGTGAAAATATACATTAATAATATTTTTATGGTATTGCAAAGATAATCATCAGATTACACAGCCAAATCCCAGTTCCACACTATCGACTCCAGCACATAGCAGGTTCCCACAGCATTCAAAATCTTGCCAGAGCTGCCACTTTCCCTTCACTCCTTGTCTACACTCTAACGTGTACTTGTAAACTAAAATAAATTTGCAATATGGTGGCTTAAATGCAGCATTTTTCACAAAGGTGAAACCCATATGGCAGTGAGGAAGAAACATTTTTCTGCAACAAATATTTGTTGCTCTTAGAAGAGAAGTGAATCTAAGTCCTCTGAAGTATATTTAAAAATGACAAGTTCAGGAAAACTTTCAGATTTAAGCTCCATTTTTGTGAAAGGCACCTGTAAGCAGACAGCTTGTTTTTCACCTCCGATTCATCCATTTATTGCCCTAGTCCTAGCAGTATCTGACCAGGCAAGCATTGAGCTGAGAGTACCATTGAACTTGAGGGAATTAGATGTGGGTACAACTTGCCCTGGCTTGCACACAGCTAAATAATTTACTTGGAAATACTGACAAAAATGTAGTATGAAGTATAGCTGACTTGATTGAGCATGCCATCATGTCAAACAGGCGGTACTAAAACTCTACGCATCACAGCGGTATTTTTTATATATGAGACTAGTGGCACCACTTATTACGAAGACTGCCAAATACCTTATAACACTTCCTTTCCAGTTGCTTATAACCTTAACACACTTCTGTGCATATGGGCTGACGGGAGTTTTCCCTTGTTCTGAATAGTCTTTGAAAATCCCAGCCAAAAGAATCCCACTATTTCTGCAAACAAAGCTAGTGAAAAGATGTTGTTTTGCTCATTTAAAAAAAATGTGGTGATGTCTGAAAATTATGTACGTCAGCTCTTTTGTACTTTAAAACAAGGATATAAAATTTGCCTGACACTTCTTATCCATTCTTGTGAGTATTTGCCCAGACTGAAGACTTAAAAAAACATGGTGAGACTTAGGTTTTAACAACTACATTTCCACAGTTCCTCAACCCCAGGGCTTACTTACGCTTGCAGATGCAATGCAAATGTTTTGGATACACAAAGCGATGCAATTCTAGCTCTGAAAAATTATGTCTTGAACATATGGATGTGCTGTATACATGGTAGAACCTTCTCACATACACAACTTGTCTGATGTGATAACGTTTCAAAAATGGGCTATGTATACACATTAAAATGCATCTCAGGTAGACTATGCTGTGTTACTGGGAGAAAGAATTATTTGGCTACCAGTTTCTTAAAAAGATGCCATATAAAGAACTTCAGAAAAGATGCATGATCCCTATTTTGACATAGTTGAAGTRATTAGTATATTACTGTGTAACAGCTTCTGGGAAGTCTTTGGAAGTCAGTCAGCCCTGATAATTCTGTAAATATTTAAATGAGTCCATTAAGCATTAGCAATGTAAGGATCAAACGAAATGCCTATAATACAAGTGATGGAAATGCGCTGAACAAGTGTGCTACCTACCACACAGTGGAGAGAGCAATGAGTAAATGTGATGGGTTAACCTTGGCTGACTGTCAGTCGCCCACCAAGCTGCTCTCTCAATTTCCCTCCTCAACAGGACAGGACATTCACCAATTACCATCACATGAAAAACAGACCCAACTTGAGAAAATTAATTTAATTTATTGCCAATTAATAACAGAGTAGGACAGTGAGAAATAAAAACAAAACTAAAACCACCTTCTCCCCACCTGCCTTATTCCAAGGCTCAACTTCACTCCTTCAGTCCCAACTCTTCTACTTGCCCACCAGCGGCTCAGGGGGAAGGAGAATGGGGGTTGTGGTCAGTTTGTAACAGTTTTCTGTGCCACTCCTTCCTCCTCACACTCTTCCCCTGCTCCAGTGTGGGTCCTTCCCATGGCCTGCAGTTCTACAAGAACTGCTCCAGCATGGGATGGGCCATGTTCTTTCCACAGGGTACAGTCCTTCAGGAACAGACTGCTCCAGAAAACCTGCTCCTGCATGGGCTTCTCTCCATGGGCTGCAGCTCCTGCCAGGAGCCTGCTCCAGTGTGGGCTCTCCATGGGCTGCAGCTTCCCTCAGGGCACGTACAGCTGCTGCGACACGGGGTCCTCCACAGGCTGCAGTGTGGGTATCTGCTCCACCATGGTCCTCCATGGCCTGCAGAGGGCAATGTCCATCACCATGATCTTTCACCATGAGCTGCAGGGGAATGTCTGCACTGGTGCCTGGAGCACCTCCTCCCCCTCCTTCTTCACTGATGTTGGTGTCTGCAGGGCTGTTTCTCTCACATTTTTCTCCCTTGTTACTACCTTGTTACTACTTGTTACTAACTACTAATATGTTACTAGCATATTACAAAATGCTAACTTAATTTTTGAGGGGAATGGGGAGGGAAAGGGGAGTCTGCTTGTGCTTGATCTTTCTCAGCCATGGTGTACTCAAGAGGTGTTTCTAGAGGGCAATACAGTCCATTCTCTTACTGGATAACTTTGATCACCGATAGAAAGTGCACAGGCAAGATCTTGCCCTCGTTTCTCTCTCTTGCCCTCTCCTTAAGCAGTTTGTTAATTTAACCCTACGTGTTTGCCAGAACACAGCTTTCAACCCCATGAATATCCAGATACTCCCATATTTGCCATTTTTTGAGAGAYTAAGACTAAATGAAATAATTAGGCAAAACCCTGCTGTGACACCACCTAATAAATTTTTCATGCCATCTATCGAGAATTCCCCTCCCCAGTTTCTCAGTATCTAACACAACAACCCTTGCAACCAGATTCTCTGATCCATTGTGCAGATTCAACTGAGTCTGAGTTTGAATTCAGTTGTACTGGCAACTATACCTAAACTGTRGGGTAATTCAGGCTATGCTGGAAGCAGAACTTTATTGTGTTCAACCTCGGTAATGTCCTGTGAAGAAGGAGGGTTTATATAGTACCTGTAGGTTGTCTAATTATATATCACAAGAACCTGAAATCATCTAATAGCGGAAGGATTTCAGTCTGTCCCTCCCCTCCTTTGCAATAGGACCATGTTTTTTTAAGAAAAGCACCAATAACTGCCTGTCCTCTGCTACAACGAAGATGGCTGTCCTGTGACCAAAAGGGCTGTGCAGTGTTCTCTTCCTTCATTTATATAACTGAATAGACTGTAAAGCTGATCAATTCACTAAAAAGGGAATTGAACTCCCATTGCAATTGTTCTCTTTTCAATCCTGGCTTGTTTCTCAGCATTTCCCACATAATAACACCCCATGCTCTGTTAGAAATGTCGTTGTTCCCATTTCTTAGCCACTCCACTGAAATACTGAGTTGAGAGATTGTTCTAATTACTAGTGGTGAAAATGTCCAAGTGAACTTGGATATATGCAATACATTTACACATTTATTCCAGCTCATTCTAATAATGCTTAGATGCTTTAAGTTTTCACTTTTTCCACACATTTAATTGATGGAATTTTCTATCTTTTGTTAACAGTCACAAAAACAATGTAAGCATGAATATCTCTAGAAAGCACATTTTTAGAACGTTGAGCATATGGGAATATGTATTGAAATTGGTGTATTTTATTTAGTGTTTGAGGGACAGAAGCACCTGAAACTTCAGTTTATTTTTACCTACAGACAACTGAAAGATATCACGTCTAAGAACCTGGCCCAAGCTTTCTCTTCTCTTTTCTTTAAAAGCCAAATGAAACACTTGATAACAATTCATCTCAGTGGTTGCTCTTGGTGTTCTCACCATTTCATGCAAGGGAGTGGGCTGTAATGGGCTGTAAAATTTTCTTTGGGGATGCATGTTAATGGATATATTTAATAGAATTACACTGTTGGAGCTGATCACTTCTAATCTGGCCAGGCACTGATAGTGCTAAACKCATTATTGTGGTAGTCTTGGCATGGGGTTGGGTGGGGAGGAAAGAAGTGGAAATCAAAGAAGTATTAAAAGCTAAGTTATGATGTTACAACACAGTAATCTCCTTCTTTTCATGGAAGTGAGAAATACAAKTTTTGTTTCTCATTTCCTAATGTACAGCACTATTCCCGCAGTCCCACACAGCGCATTGCTTTTTTTCCCCCACAACTGAATGAGTATTCCTCTTGCATTCAGACTTCTAACACAAATGGTCATAAAAAGCTAATATGAACTGGCAGAGAAACTCAAGGACAGGCACAGAACCTGAAAATAATTCAGTTATTTTTTTTAAAAATTTACTGGATTTTAAATGCCCTTTTATGTCCTTTATTTTGTTGCCAAAGCATTTCTGCAAGGCTACCACTGGGCAGTGTTGCTTTTTTGCACGATTTCCAAGTTAATTCTTTGTTCTCAAAAAGAAATGCCGTTATTTCTTTCCTCTAGGGGAAAAAAATCACAATATGAAGGGTGAGATGATAGGGATAATTAGACTAAATGGTGGTATAGAATACAATGGGAAAAATATCTTTTATGAAGACCACCTGTCTACTCATTTTTGTAGCCTGAATGATGTTTTGTTTTGTTCAGGGAAACAAATTCACTTAATAAAATCCAAAACACAGATGGCAGCTGCTAGAAAAAACCAATACAAGATTTTGTTGCAAAGGRTATAGAAGTGATCTGAGCTCTGAATGGAAGAAAGAAAAAATTCCTCTCTCTCTGTCAATGGTGCTGTCTTCTCAGAGCTCTCTCTCATGCAGTCTGGGATTTAGTTAGAGCAGCAATTCTAATCCTGAATGTTAGAAATAAGGCTTCCTTTCATGTCCCTCTAAGCTGTTTCCTATGTATATTATTTTCATGCATCTTCATTTTTTTATTGTAAATGACTTGAAAAATAATGCTTGAATCTACATAGCATTTATTCAGGTTAATTTAAAATGGATCAGGAGAAAATTCTTAAATTTCCATTCCTCTTATAGGTTCAAAAGCATATTTTAATGCAAAAATACATAATTTAAGAAAAGATATCAGATTCTCTTTTTTTAGATGCTACTGTCCTTTATTAGAATAAGTCCGTATCTCAGTTTAAATTCAAATCCACAGAAAATGTCGACATCCTCATTTGGCCAAAAATATACCATGAGCTATCTACAAATAATAGTAAAAGCAAGAGTTACTCAGAGAATTATTTAAGAAAAATATAATTTTACTTATTCACAGTCTCTCCTTGGAAAGTCCACAAAACCACAAAAACAGATTTGTTATGAATTCAGTCTGGTTCTACTCAGGAGTTTAGAAGACAGGGGCTTGATTGAGGACATTTCTAGATGGCAAGTATCTCACACACGAGGTATCTCAGTCTGATTTCAATCTGGCCTAAGTCCTTCAAACACATTTATCTAAATATGCAGCTTAACTGAGAGGATGAAACAAGGACTGTGAACAGCCAACAAATTTTATGGTTTGGATACCAAAATAATCTTCTCTTAAAGAGGATTGTCTTTCAAGGAATGAAAGTTTAAGTAATGTTGAGGGCCTACTTGATCATTTCCCCTTAGAAAGGGAACCTCTCCCATAGCAATCTTACCTGTCCTCAGAGAGGAGGGCAGATGCTTACAGCACTGCTATTCCTCCAGAAAAGCAGAACCCCACCCAGACAGATCAAATAGCATAAAGACTAGGGCAGACATCTGGTATCACACAGTGAAGTTCTCCAGTAAAAAAAAAAAGTATAACAGTCTCTGAATAGATTCATTTTTCTGTAGCCAGTCTTTGGACAAGACCAGTGTCTGGCAGATGGATCCTGGTTGAGCATCAGAAGGGTCAGTGTTGATACAGCTTGTGGAAGTGGTTGGTCTGGAAGATTCAGTTGATTAGACAATTTTCTGTTTGCTCCCCTATCACATATATATATGTTTAAAAAAAAAAAAAAAGAGTTTTCCTCTTACAAGATCTTTCCCAGGAAGATTTCCACAGAGTTTCTTGCCATGTTAGCAAAATGAGAATATCGTAACAAGTTGCAGATGCATTAAGTTTTTGGTTAACTGATTCTGAGGCAATCATTATTCTAAGGGCTGGTCACAACAATAAAACATAAAATCATTTGGAACTGAAAAAAAAAGTGGAAACCACACAGGTAACATGATGGAATCTTGCCACTGAAATCATATAAACCACCAGAATTTTTCTCACAACTCAGGACAATTGGACTGTAAAACACTGCTTAAGAGGAGTAAACCAAGGTGGGTAATAAACAACTTTTAATTTAAAATAAATGGACATGCATCATACAAAGCTCAATTCCCATCTGCTTGAAAGCCTTTTTTATGGTACTCTGGCAGCAGATCCACTGTGGAAACATGAGAATGTAGCCTTAGTGAGTACAGACTTGCTGGATATCATTGCCAATGTATGCTCTGATCAGATCTATTATATGCATTAAGGGCCTGATCAGTTTGTTTCTGGGAGAAGGAAAACAGGTTATAGAAATTGGTATTTCTTTGGGATAACTTATCTATAAGGAATTTCTAGCAGACACATGGTAACATGTATTTTGTCTTACTTTCATAAATCTCAAATCTCAACAATTTAAGCACAAATTTTGAAAATAACCTCCACTGAAACCTGAATGAAAGCTCAACAAAGTATTAAGTGATGAATTCTTACTTCCTTCCAAATCATTTACTGAAAAGCAGGAGCGGACTTTGACCAATTACTTGAGCTGTGATCTTTTGTTATAACTAGGAGAACATTAATTTCAAAACATCTTTTGAAGCATTCATTTACAGATTCTAGAGCATGTGAATTTCAGTGTCTAGAGCATCTACATTAATATTATGCACTCTAAATCTCTCAGCCAACCAAAGAATGGAACTGAAAGGAACTTCCCCATTTGAGGCAATTTCCCCACAATATATACTGCTTACAAATCCTTTTGAGCTGCTACATTCCCTTGTGTTATTAAGACTAAGACTGTCTATTAAATTAGGAGTGGCAGGTGGTATGTTAATGCTAGACCTCCTCCTGTCTTACATGCAAGGGCTGACAGAGTCAGTTCTCTCCAGCTTCAGGGTTCTGAAGTTATAGCTTTTCTTCCTGTCAGCACTCCAAAGATTGAAGAAAATCTGAACACACAACTGCTCCCATTAGCAGCACCTGTATGAGAAAATATTACCTCCTTTGAGGTAACAGCAGTAGGTATCTTCTTGTTTGACAACATCTTTGCTGAGAGATTTTTATTGCTGAGCCTCTCTGATACCACAGGACGTTGGTCCTTTATCCTGCACTTCATTCGTTGCCTTGGCAAACAAAATACAATGCATTTGATTGGGCAAAATCTGAGGTCTGCAGTCAGAAAATAGCTGACTTAATTTACTACATGACTTTAAGAAGCAGACCACTTGTGCTTCATACAAAATAATGTAATGGGCTGCATGCCACTTCATAAAATGAAAGCTGTTAGAACGGCATTGCACAGAAAAGAACTTGGTTTGGCATTAGTCTGTGCTTTAACAATGGATCCTTTTGTCCAATATGATGAATCCACTAGAAACTGTCACAAAGACAGAAACACTTTTAGTAACATGGCTGTTAATTAAGGCATCAATAAAACAAATAGACACATTTCAGAAAGATGATTTAGCTGTTTAAACTTACTGTAATTTAATTTTTTTAAAAGGAAATTGTAAAACCAGACTCCTAAAATGAAGGAAGCACAATGTTCTAAATACCAACAGAGCAAAATTACTATCTTAACACTTTTATGAAGAGTTTTTAAGGGAGTTTTAAGGCAATAATAACCTGGAATTTAAATATCTTCAGAATTTTCTTACTAGACTGACAATTTTTGTTGACAGACATCATTCATGAGCCTATCACCTCTGCCAAAGAACCGTACTGATAACACAGTATTGATAAAACAGAACATTTATATAGGGATATATACTCTCCCTCTTTATATACGTATGTGTGTCTGCATGCACATACCTCTGTGTATGTGTCATGGTTTAACCCCAGCTGGTGACTGAGCACCACACAGCCGCTCACTCATTCCCCCYGCAGTGGGATGGGGAGGAGATTCGGAAGAGTAAAAGTGAGAAAACTCATGGGTTGAGATAAGAACAGTTTAATAATTGAAATAAGTAAAGTAGCAGTAGTAGTAGTAGTAATAGTAATAATAATAATAATAATGGAATATACAAAGCAAGTGATGCATGATGCAATTGCTCACCACCGACCAACTGATGCCCAGCCAGTCCCCGAGCAGCGGTCCCCCAGCCAGCTTTCCCCCAGTTTATATACTGAGCGTAACGTCATATGGTATGGAATATCCCATTGGCCAGTTTGGGTCAGTTGTCCTGGCTGTGCCCCCTCCCTGCTTCTTATGCCTCTCCAGCCTTCTCAGTTGGTAGAGCRTAAGAAGCTGAAAAGTCCTGGATATAGTGTAAGCACTACTTAGCAACAACTAAAACATCAGTGTGTTATCAACATTATTCTCATACTAAATCCAAAACACAGCACTATACCAGCTACTAGGAAGAAAATTAACTCTATCCCAACCAAAACCAGGACAATATCCACTGTCTCCAAATGATGCCTCATGCATATGTTGTTATGGACAAGCAGGTAAGAAATGAACTGAACAGATGGACCACAAGATGAGTGGAAAACCAGCTAACCTGCTGGACTCAAAGTGTGGTGGGTAATGGCTTAAAGTTCAACTGGCAGCTGGTTATCACTGGAGTTTGTCAGATATTATTTAATATCTTCAGAAATGACTGGGTGACAAGAGTGACTGCACCCTCACCAAGTTTGTGGGTGACACCAAAGTGGAAGCAGAGATAGATAAGCCAGAAAGAAGAGCCACCACACAGAAACACATCAAGCAGCTGGAAGATTGGGACAAGAAGATTTGTATGAGGTTTAACAAAGACAAATGTGAACTCCTGCATCCTGAATAATTGCACATAGCAGTATGGGCTGGAGTCTGACTGTGGGGTGAGCAGCTCCATGGAGGAGGCCCTGGGGGTCCTGGTGCACAGCAAGCCGAACATGAACCAGCAGGCAAATGTGTCCTAAGCTGCATCAACAGGAGTACAGCTAGCAGATGGAGGGACGTGGGATTCTCCCATCTGCCCTGCACTTGTTAGGCCAAACCTGAAACCCTGTATCCTGTTCTGCTCTACCAAGTCCTGGTCTCCCCAGTTCAGGAGAGACATGGAAAATTTGAGAGAGTCCAGTGGAGAGCGACTAAAATGATCAGAGGGTTGGAGAAATTGACATAGGAAGAAAGGTTGCTGGGATTAGCTGCCTTCAGCCTAGAGAAGAGAAGGCTCAGGGGGATTTAACCACAGTCTTGCAATATCTAAAAGGTAGTCATAGAGCAGAAAGAGGCACTCTCTTCACAAGGATGCCCAGTGATAAGACAAGGAGCAAAGGGCACAAGTTGCTTCAGGGTAAATTCCATCTGAACATAAGAAATTCTTCACTGTGGGAACATTTAAACACTGGAACAGGTTGCCCAGAGAAGTGGTGCAATCTCCTTCACCGGAAACTTTCAAGAGGCTTGACCAGGCCTTGGATAGCCTAATCCAAGCCTTGCTCTGGGTCCAAACCAGCAGGCTGGACTAGATGATTTCCAGAGGTTCCTCCCAACCTCGACCTTTCTGTGATTCTGCATGTGAATCAAGTAATAGAGTGACACAAGGATTACAAACGCACAATGGCTATGGTGGGTTTTTCACTCTGTATGAAAAATTTACTTAAATTTACTCATGAGCAACCAAGCCATGTCTAAGATATGCTATATATTCCAAACAAGTGTGGACGAAGACTCCCAAATCGTATCTCAAATGCACAAGTTTGGTGTCATATTTACTGTGAAAGGGGAAAAACTTTGAAATGTTTATGGCATTTTCTAACTTAAAAAATCTTTACTAGACTATTCCTCTATGCATATTTGTAGGCTCTGTATCTTCTTGTAAACATAATACTGGAGGATTGAGACAGAGTGTGAAGTAGGAATACATAATTTACAAAACAGTCTAAACCCATCATAATCTAAAGTGATATATCAGGTACTTCTATGCAGTAATGCAAATGCTTCTGAGACTGTACTTATCAACCTTGTAGTGACAAAGAAGACTGATAAACTACAAGATATTGTCCATTGGACTGAGACTGAATACTCACCATTTTGGATCTTAGGTTGTAGCAAACTTAGGGAGCAAAATGAAGCAAAGCCAGATCTCTAGGAACTGAAAATAAGAAACACGTGCTAACCGACCATGCTCAGAATCTTGGAAATATGTAAACAGCAGAAGTAAAGCTGCGACACATGGCAACACACTCTTTCGTTTACATATTGTTGCAGCAGATATAATGTATTATATGAAGGATAGGGCTTTCTATATTAAAATATCCTCATTTGAGCAATGTAATATCAAGAGTCAAGTTAACTGAGGTATTCGACACTTCAGTTTGTCTTTTTCCAATATTGTTTTTTTCCAGCAGACTTAACCAAGCATAGCTTTAGCCATAGCCTAGATTCTTCTCTGGTGGCCAACCATACCTCCTTTCTGTCTGAGTAGCATAAGTCATCCCTATCCTATCAGGTCAATTGTACCAATCTATTTTTTTCCTCCAAGGATCAACACCTGCTAACAGACTGAAATGATAAATGCAGTTCTGCTACACTGTTACAGATAGACCACAGCACTACTCCGTGTTTTCAATTTTTAAAGGGCTATGAGAGAGAAGGAATTCCTTATGTTTCAAGTCGCAAGACTACTTCCCTCCTATAGGGAAGGGAACAGGTAATTTCATCAAAACCCAAAAAGCATTTGCATGTGTACTTTCCTAAAATGGTGCACAGAGGTTTTACTTATGCAAAACAAAATGAAAATCAAGCATGAATAAGTCAGTACAAATACATAGATGTTACTTGAAAACTTTTTAATGAAGTCTTATGTTCCATAAAACTTACTCTCCTGCTGAAATAGTGCCAGCTGCTTCGTATTGGAAAGAAGCATGCAAAGAGGCTGCTTGAAGCTATAGATAAATAATAGATGATGCTCCTCCTAATGGAAAAGCAGTAAGTGCTTTAAAAGCACAGCAAAATGAAGAAAATCTGTGCTAAGTTGAATGGAGCTAAGATTTCACATGAAAAGAAAGTGCTATTCTGCTTAAATTTGTAAATGATCACTGGAATTCTGGGTCAGTGCCCATTCCTGAGTTAGAATAACTTTTGACACATTTTAAAGTGTTACTAGCACTACTTCAAAGAGAATACAGGAAAAAGAAAGAGAGCTTTCAATACAAAAAAAACTAATCACTTTCTCTAGTGTTACGTTAAGCAAAAAGTCCCTGCACATTTGGAATTGTAAAAGATATGGTAACTTAAATATTAATAGGTTAGACTTTACTCCATTTTATTTCCTGGTTCATTTTTAAATAAATTCACAAAATGCAGTAACTATTCTCCTGAGTCCAGGCAAAGATTTCCTTTCCAAGCATAAGAGAAGAAATCTGTATTGTATTCAGCCTAGCAAGGTCWTAAATGAGGTCCTGAAACATATGGATTTCATGAATAAGAGTAATTTTCTTTTTTTTTTTTTTTTTCTGCTTTCAAACTTCATTTTATTAAACATATCTTTGCATTCAAGAGTGAAAAGCTAAGAAACATAGGCATTAGTCAAGAAAGGAATGACAAACAAAGGATTCTAGTTACTTAGCACCTCCTGGAGTATGAGCCAGTAAAGTTGTTTTGGTTTCCATCATAGCACTTGTGAAAAGCCCAAGTCAGCACATTGCTGAAAAACCCCATAAGTGGAAAGGGAACATTTTGTAAGATATCCTCTTCTCTCACAGCAAAGGTGCTCCTTCTGAGACCAGAGGATGCTCTCTCATCACCAAGAATGATAACACTAAGCTGAGAGAGAACAGTACCACCTTGAAAGAGCAATTTCCAAAAAGAGTCACGGGCAGATCCTTTTCCAACTCCTCTTCAGACAATTTCCAAAGACGCAGCCTGCAGTCTGCTTCCAGAGGCTGTATCAATCATCCCTCACAGCTTTTGAGAAGTTTTCTAGGCTTTTGAGAAGTTTTCTACACTTTTGAGAAGTTCTTTCCCAGTCTGATATTTCACTTAGAAATTTTGTCCCATAAAATTAGAGACATATCTAAGGGAGGCTTAGGGTAGACTAGTCAGATCCCCATGAGAAACTTGATGATTACACACACACACTCTTTACGCTGATATGCTCCATGAGGATGTGTGGTCACAAGAAAACAACAGGAATAAGAAGCAGTTTCCTGAGTCTTATTCTACACATACACAAACCCTGTTCCTATTTCTACTACACAGCCTTTTTTGTCTTTACCAGAAGGTACATCATTTAGCGGATTATGAATAGGCTTAACAGTTCAAGCATGTCAGAGTCCACCTGGATTGCTGCCACAATATGCTACAGCCACAATTCTCCATGAAGCAACACCACTGAATCTGTGCAGCACAACATATAGTTTAACTCCTGACAGTGCTCACCTGGGCCAGTATTTTTGTTTTTAGTATATGCTTGTTAATGTCACTTTTAACACTTAATTAACTGGTTTTATGATTCTCTTTGGAGACTATTTTGGCATCTAATGGTATTCAGATAGCTGTCATTTAGATAATCAAACCTAAACTGTATTTACAAGTATTCAAAGAGAATTCTTTCATTGTAACCACTGAAAAAAATCAGGATGCAAAACCCAGAACCTATATTCTCCCTTCTCAACAAATATTCCAGCTGGTTGCCCAAATTGCTTCTTTTCTGCTCTCTTCCTCAAAATTTGCATTCTTGATTGCACAGTGACCCTGTAAGATCAGAGGAGGGAATGGGAAGTGCTGGGCAGTTGGGGTACTCAACACACACAGTGGGGCTGAGAGAAGTCCAGAATCCAGGTGTTGTACCTCCTAGGTGAGTATTCTAATGAGGCTACTAGCAAAAACTTATATCATCATCCAAAACATCATAATTACCTTGTTCTCCAGGCATATAGTTTCTTCTTCAACTTAGCCCAGCATATTACAAGCACGCTCTGAGTCTACCTAGCAAATCAGGACCTTCAGAAGATGCTCAGGTTGTGGATCCCCCTGTTGGTCCAGCCAAGACACTGACTGTGTAAAAACATACAGTAACACAGGTTTGGATGTGTGAAGAACTTTAAGCGGGGAAACTCAGACACCTGTGGTGTTGCAGCATTTTACTGCTCASGTGTGCTCTTGCTTTCTGCTTTTGCTTCAGTTGCATTTTAACTGCCTGAGGACCATTTTGCATCTTATGTTTTGTCTAGAATTGTTCTTACAACACAAAATGAAGTGATTTTGAGTATCTGGTGTAGTGGTTTAACCCGGCAGGCAGCCAAACGCCACACAGCCGCTCGCTCACTCCCCCCCTGCAGTGGGATGGGTAGAGAATTGGAAAAAAAAAATTCGCGGATTGAGATAAAGGCAGTTTAAACAGAACAGAAAAGAAAGGAATAATAATAATAACAATGGTAATAATATAATAATGATACAATATACGAAATGAGTGATGCACAATGCAATTGCTCACCACCCGCCAAGAAAATGGCCAAAACTATGGCCGCTTCCTGGACCTCCCCCCATTCACATACTGGGCATGACGTCACATGGTATGGAATACCCCATTGGCCGCTGGGCTAGCTGTCCTGGCTATGCTCCCTCCCAGCCTCTTGTGCGCCTGGCAGAGCATGAGAAGCTGAAAAGTCCTTGAGAAGTAGGTTACCTAGCAACAACTAAAAACGTCAGTGTGTTATCAACATTCTTTCTGTACTAAATCCAAAACACAGCACTAGGAAGAAATTTAACTCTATCCCAGCCGAAACCAGGACATCTGGTCTCCTCACTGACAGCAAATAACAGATTATAGAATACCAAGAAACTGTCCTATCATTAAACAAGTACTGATATTTATGGACATTACTTATTTCCATCTCAGTACCACAGCTGTTGTCACATAACTTTGTAATTCACTTTCATCTCACTTTAAGTGAGCTCTAGATGTTTGCTACTGTTTTCACATGCAGCTGAATGCATGCATTATTTGAAACAGGTAACATCAATTCAGGATATGAATCTATCAGAATATGGAAAACATTTGTAAGCTTACCTACATATTGAAATGTATTCATTTAAAGACAAGGTTTCCAACAATTCATGTCACAGATACGGATTTTTCATTATGTAATTAGTAACAAAGTTGCAGTTATAATCCACAGTACACAGGTAATGACACATAAACCTTAGATTTTATCCACTCTATTTTACACCACATACCTACACTTTTACTTCTAACAAACTGGAAAATACAATCTTGTACCTGAATACTGAACTAAGAAGTGCAAATACATTACTAGGAAATTAGTGTCCCCCCCTGCCTCCGCACAATTTCAATGGCAGCATCAAATTACTAACAGTTTCTAATAAAAATACAAACCGTTTAGTGAAAAAGTACTTTGGCCAAACCCTCAAATAACTTCATGCTGAAATACTGCCGCAACAGGACTCTGCATTGCAAAACATATATTCCTAAAAAAGTATGACAAGTTCTTATCCTCATCAAAGAATTAAATCATAATTAAATCTATTTGCAAGTGAATCAGATACATTTTAATGTGCAATCAGGAAAATAATCACTGTTGGAAAGATAAAAAATTGCTATTTCAGTGTGAAATCCCTATCTTGCTACTTTTAAGTGTTCTATCAGGGGAATTTTTAAAGCAGAAAGACTTTTCTTAAAGATGCAGTAGAAGTGTAATTGTAATATTCCTCTTCCTCAGGCACTTGAAAAGCTATAGGTTGCAAAACTGCCTACTCAGAGACCAGATTATGTTGTCCACTAAATTGATAAAATGTATTATTGCAGAGTTAAGATGGTGTAGAGTTTTTCTGGAGAATTTAGAAGGTTTTTACTTCTTCCAAAGGCTGGTCTAACTCTCATCCTTGTACTGCTAGGATCTACTTGGAAGCTTACCTCACTAATAGCATTGTTTTGAATCTAGAAAAAATGACCAGGACAGAGAGAACAGATCTCTGAAGTACCAGAGCAATGACACCAAAAGAATACTGTAACCACAGAAGTTTTGGTATGCCTGCACCTCCTCGGCCAGGTATGTTACTGCTCCAGCATGTTTCAGTGCTGAAATACTTTGTGCAGAGGGAAATCTTGCTGTCATTTTCTAGTTTCCTATCAGCTGCTAATCTGTCTTAATCTCTTTAAATTAGAGACATGACTGACCAAGCCATTTGCTTGAAAGTAAATGGCAAATAAGTATATATTCACTGACCAGAACATACAATTAGTACTTTTGGCTCAATGCTTGCAGTTGAATTAGTCCTCAAATGAGCTTTTGCTGTACTCTAATAAGATATATAAAGGAAAATACTGCAATCTGTTAAGGATTAGAAATTAAAGCACTGGTATAGCGAAGAACCTTGAGCAACATTATTTTTGTCACAATGATGTGAGGGATGACTTAAGAGTTTGGATCTCCCTTGAGACAGTGCCTGCTGCAAGTGGGATGAGCCTTCAGCTGAACTGTCTTCATGCTGCAAGGGAGCAAACAGGTCCAAAATGAGCTGCTTCACTATTTCCATTAAAGCCGTAACTGTAAAAGTGGTCTGATCCATTTTGCTACTTTTGCAATCCCAGCAAGGCCACCTATCCACTGTACAGCTTTCTCTACTACATCCTCTCCAGTTCCCACTACAGATGTACTCAAAGGAAGACCCTTGTCTTTAAAAGATGAGTATTATTTCAAGTTTTGCAAGAAAGGGGCCCTTCACTCAAATCTGGAATAAAATACACTCAAGCAAAAAACGTTGTGTTGCTGGTATGAACCCCCAGTATTCCTCTGTATTGCTACTTTTTGCAACTATTCATTGTACTCCTGCAAGGTCTGTAGTTTTGATAAGACAGGTGAAAAATGCTARTGAAGAAACGTCCTGAGAAATCAGTTGCTGTTATGAATCCAACAGATGTTAGTATTCTATACTCCCTGAGGCTAAAAAATTATTTACTTATATAGTGTAAGACCTAAATTGACAAGTATCTCAATTTGAGACTTTGAAAAATCCCGGATCTTGTTTTACCTCTGTATGTACTGCACTAAGGAAAGGGCAAACCTGCTTAGATTGAAATGCAGGTGGAAATTTCACTTTTCATTGCAAACTAGCCCTTCCTGATGGTGCATGTAAAGAATCAAAATCTGGCCTTACGGTCAGCTCCAAGTGAGCCTGAGAATTTTCCAGCTGAACCAGTCATCATGACAGGAGAAATGAGACGGCTTGGATCTGCACTGTTTCGCTGATGTAACTCAAGTTATACTTGACAACCTATCAGATTCATTCTACTGTTTTGTCTCTTGAAGTCAAAGAACATTTTGCTGGCAACTTCAATGGGGCCAGACACTCTATCAAGTGTTTAGCTTGATATATCGCATGATTAAAATGGGTTTTGAAAAAATTTTGAGTGGAGTTGGAGAGAGACACCCATTAACCCTTAAGAGATGCAAAACAACTTAAGAAATAACAAAACAAYGCTGTGTTGATTCCAAAAGTGCAATTTCCTTGTCTTGGCAAAAGAGATTTCATAAATAATTTAAGCAAAAATATGTGCAAGAAGATAAACATCTCATAATCTAAATTGATATTTCTTTGCATAACAAGTGACCACTTAAAAAAATACCACACATGAGTTTGAGTAATGCTTTTAACACTATTCAGTGCATTCAAAAAGCAAAAAGAAAGGCATCCTTTGCATATTTGGAATTTTTGTTAAGGGTTCAGGAAAAGTCAAGATGCTTGGGCTAACGCATTTAATGTCTCTCTGCTTTATAAATGGTAGATTTGTACCAAGGATGCATTTTACTTCAAACCAATCTATTTTCTTTCTTGGCATGAACTTCTGAGCATATCGTCTGGAGTTTCGTGCAAAGCCAAAATGCAATATAAAACCTAGTTGTTTTCCCCAAGATATATGGTTGATTAGAATCACACATTTAGAAACATTGTAAAATTAAATTTCAGTGAAGAATGACAATTTTTTTTTTTCAAATTATTTTTTAGGCCAGACACAAGGAATAAAGTTAAAGTCCTTTTTAAAGCCAGGCTGTGCCCAGCTCATTATGAATAGCAAAACTGGATGTTAGAGTCTTTCCTATGCTTTTGTACGTAATACAGGTTGCAAAGAATGAATGGAGGCTGGGTCTCATTACACTTTTGTAATACTTCCTGAGGCATCCTGGACCATGAGTTTCATGGATATATGTATTTATAAGCTAACTGTACCATCAGCTGTGGCTTGAAACTATATATTTGCCCTCTGTGACCTATGTGGTAGATACATGCACAAAGGTAAGGCTCAATAAAAGTAAGACTAACTTTGAAACGGTTACCTATGAAGTGCCTTTAATAAAAGAGACACCTGGAACAAAATGAAGAAAATGACTGTCCTGGTTTCGGCTGGGATAGAGTTAAATTTCTTCCTAGTGCTCAGTAATAATTTTAACAAAGTTAATAGGTGGCAGATAAGGAATTAGAACAAAAGTATCCACCAAATCTTTCTTTAAGAGGTGCCTGAGCTGACTCCAGGGAAACTCTATAGTTCTGTTATAGAGAAGGGTGAGCTAGTAGGGAGGAATGAGAAATATCAAGAAAATTTCACAAAAATATAAGAAATAAATTTGAAAGTTCAAAACACTTGGCTTTCTTCCCTGTTTTTTAACACAATAATACATAACAATTCTAAAAATAGGTATCTGTTATTTGAGCAAGATAAAAAAATATCCATTGGAAGAATTTAGAAGGGCAAAATATGCTCACACAGTCTGAATTTACCACGTCACCAGAGCTATTATTAATACTCTTTCCAAATTCTGTAAGATCACAGAAACATAGACTCACAGAATGGTTTGGGTCAGAAGGTACTTTCAAAGATCATCTAGTTCCAACCCTCCTGCCATGGTCAGGGACATCTTCAACTAGATCAGGTTGCCTGAAGCCTGATCTAACCTGACCTTGAACACATCCAGGGATGGACCATCCACAACTGCTCTGGATGTTCCAGGGTCTCACCACCCTCATTGTGAAAAATTTCTTCCTTATAGACAATCTAAATCTACCCTCTTTCAGTTTAAAACCTTTGCCACTTGTCCTGTCACTACAGGCCTTGGTAGAAAGTCTCTCTCCATCTTTCTTGTAAGCCCCCTTTAAGTACTTGCAAGGCCACAATAAGGTCTCCCTGGAGCCTTCTCTGTTCCAGGCTGAACAACCCCAACTCTCTCAGCCTTTCTTCATAGGAGAGGTGCTCCAGCCCTCTGATCATCTTCCTGGCCCTCCTCTGCAGCCACTCCAACAGGTCCATGTCTGTCTTGTGCTGGGGGCCCCAGAGCTGGATGCAGTACTGCAGGTGGGGTCTCACCAGAGCAGAGTAGAGGGGGAGAATCACCTCCCTCGACCTGCTGGCCACGCTTCTTTTGATGCAGCCCAGGATACAGTTGGCTTTCTCCGCTGCAAGCGCACATTGCTGGGTTAAGCTGAGCTTCTCAACAACCAATACCCCTCACAGTCTCCTTCTGGACAAATTGTCCAACTGTGGGATGAGCAGGTTCACGGTGCACTGGGTAAAGAACTGGCTGAATGGCGGGCTCAAAGGGTTGTAGTGAACAGGGCTGTATCTGGCTGGTGACCAGTCACCAGTGGTGTTCCTCAGGGCTTAATTCTAGGGCCAGTTCTTTTCAGTATTTTTATCAATGATCTGGATGCAGGAGTTGAATGCACCATTAGTAAGTTTGCTGATGATACCAAACTAGGAGGTGCTGTTGATTCTCTCAAGTGACAAGAGGCCTTGCAGAGGGATCTAGACAGACTGGAGCATTGGGCAATGATTAATGGGATGAAATTTAACAACAAGTGCTGGATTCTGCACCTGGGGTGGAGTAATGCTGGACAGAAATAWAAATTGGGAGAGGAGTGGCTGGAGAGCAGCCCTGCAGAAAGGGGTCTGGGGGTGCTGGTCGGCAGCAGGCCCAATATGAGTCAGCAGTGTGCCCTGGCAGCCGAGGGGGCAAACCCCATCCTGGGGTGCATCAAACACGGCATAACCAGCCGGTCAAAAGGGGTGATCATCCCACGTATTCAGCGTTGGTGCGGCCTCACCTCGAGTACTGTGTGCTGTTCTGGGCCCCACAATTTATAAAGGATGTGAAGGGCCTTGAACGCGCCCAGAGGAGGGCAACAAAGCTGGTGAAGGGGCTGGAAGGCACGTCCTCTGAGGAGCGGCTAAAGACACTGTCATCAGAACAGACACCATTTTGATCTTAACTGCTCTGGCTGAAAGAAACATATAGAACTGCTTACAGAAAAAAGTCTCTTGAAGAAACTTATATCTACTTTGAATTTGACACCAGTTAATTTACTAAGACATAAACAGCAGCAAAAATTGAATACATATCATCCGTGCAAATGAACAAAGCTCTATACAGAAAGAAGCACCACAAGAAAAGATAACCGCAGCAAAACTGGCCAGAGTTCATTTTAAAAGGTCAAATGATTATCCATGCATCGGACTGTTTTGCAGCTAACCAAAAGAAACCTGGCTTGCTGAAGAGTCAGGGAGTACAGCAGCAAGGAAGACAAATTACGTCCTGGCCAGACTGAGGTAACAGAGCTGGCTTCTGCTGGCTTCTCTGTGAYGTGCCCATGTTTTAATGAGCTGATGGTTGTCCCCTTCCACCAAAAATGGGTTAAAAGTTCCTTCTGGGTATAGGGCATGAGAAAGAACAGACACCAGTATTTGTGTTTATTCCATTGAGACTAAGTTTTATTCTATTGAGATTTAGCATTTTCACTGATGTGGGACTATTTACATGCTGCCCAATTTACCAGCTATGTTTCAGGGACTAGGAAAAAATCTTATTCTTTGCCAAAATTGTGGCCTCAGGTGTGAGTTTTAACCTTGTGAAGAAGTCACAACTAGATTGGGTTGGGGATAATTTATCTGCTTTCTTTTCCTGCCTTTCTCAGACAGGTAAGGACTTTTTTGGGTTTAAAGTGATTATACTGTGCTTGACTAGGGTTTGCATTCAGCTTCTGAGTTGAGAATATGGGGAGTCACCTCACAGTACCTCTTAAACTCTGCTTGCATTATGGATTCATATAAATTCTGTTTTGCTCCAGTTGTGTAAGCTGTGTTTTACCCTCAGTAGCACTTGGGCTATTTTTAGTGTTCACTCCTATGAGAGTTCTGTCTAAAATGAAATTTCTGCTACTTTCACGTGGAAAAAGACCCCTTTTTCCTGAAAGRAAAACAGAAATTCTCAGGTAATACTAATGTTACTGTGGAAAAACAAGTGGATATTAAAAAAGATTTACCAGTCACCATGTTCTAGACCACTGAGCACCCCAGCTATATGGGAAGTTGACATTCTCCCTTCAGAAACAACTGTTAACCTTTCTGACAAATATTAAATGTTGACATATGGTGACAAAAGTATAGCCAGCAAGAGCAGTACCTGAATAATTCAACAATGGAGTCATGGCGAAAGAAGGTGAAACAACTCATATTTAAAGTAGACTTTAAGGATGTGTTCTTGGACTTTTTCCTACAGTGATGTCACCTGACACTACGCCATTTGCTTTCTGCCAGCGTAAATAAAAATAAACAAGGTACACTACTGCTTTGATTTTAGGGATAAATAAGGTTACTCCTCTGCTGATTTCTGCTGAAGTGAGTTTGTGACTTTATCCAATACTTCTGGTGAGACTGGGCAAAACACCTCCCAGAGGTAATGGTTGCTAATTTGACAACATTAAATTTCTGATGGAGGACATAATTTTTGATTGTTAGTTTGTCTATTAATTCAGATTTTCTGAGAAAAATACGGGGATATTTGAATGTTTGCAGTATGTGTCTCTAGCATTTCACAAATGATCAGTACAGTGATAAAACTAACTTATTAAAGTTAAAATGAAATAAGATGGTTGAGTAAGTGCACAAATTGTTTTCCTATAAATATCTAAATTCTCAACAAATTAGGGATTCCCTGCATACCATGTGGAGTTAGGTGTGTCCTAAGTTAATTTGAAGTTTGTTCCAACAATGTTCACTACATTAAAAAATAACATTTAAGACAACATCTCTGTTTTAAAAGGYCTGGCTTAAAAACAGTTGAATTCAGCGATGAGTTTTCTGATTGATTTTGAAATATGTTGTATTAGCTGCTTGAATATTCCTCTTTTGGAGGCTAAAAGACAGCATTTAAAAATTCAGTTAGAAAATTACCAATAGGTTCATTTGGCCCAAAAGCAAACCTGAATGGGATTTGTTCTCATTTCTGTCAGATAACATGCTACACAAGAACAAGGTCGTGTTATGTGCTATACAAGCAGATACTGCTTAAGAAGGAGTAAAAGCAATGTGTTTTGTTACACATTCATGAGACTTGGTATCTTCAGAAATGCTTCCAACTATTGCCAAATGGACAAAATGTGCATATATATACATATATATGTATACGGTGTACATACACAAAACACATTTTAATCATATCAGATGTTATCCATGTAGAGTCCCAGTCAGTATGCGATAGATATCTAAAAACTAATCTTCTGTCTGTGGAAACCAAATCTTCCAGGAATGGCTTTTTTTGGTGAAGGTGCAGGGACTAGTGCAGCTCTTGACTTCCCTCCTGTGTCTTGGAAGGATGCTTCCAAATGACAAACATAATTAGGCACTTACCTTGCACTGAAATAAATGTTTTTTTAAATGTGTTTTGTTTTTTTTTTTTTCCTAAGGGAATTTGATTTCTAAAATAGAGACTTAGCAGAAATAAAAACTTTGAGGATCTCAGCTTAAGCCTACAACTATAAATTTGGAATCATTAATACAGATTGCAGTCACAAAATTCCGGAGGACTTGAATGCCATGACAAAACAGCCTCTTGGTCTGTAGCATGATGTCCTAAATGCATCCATTTAGAGTGAACTAGCAGTTTAGCCATCAAAAGAAACACTTTCCTGTATACAGCCTTTGCATGACACACAAATACTTACATGTAGATTTACACTCCCTCCCATATAAAGTATATTCTTCTTTTTGCAAACAGTACTGGTAATTGTTAAAATATAGTAACGTACATTCACAGAATGTGACAAACACAGAATCCAAGTGTAGCCACGTCCTAAGGTCCCTGTTTAGCTGAAAATACTAGTGACCTTTTAGACTGATAGATCCTGGCTCAGTGCGAATCCAGCCTATTCAGCAGAAAGGTCAGCAACTCATTTCTCACCCTCCCCAAAGCCTGGATTCAAGACTCTTTTAGTCCTCATTTCCCACTCTTTCCTCTTAAACAAAAAGGAATTACTCATTTCATAAGGTCTAATGCTTGTTGAAACAATTCTCCTCTACAGTCCTATATGCATGACTGGGAGAGGTATTGCCTACTGCTGACAGTCTGCAAAATAATTCATTTTCTCAGGCTGACACTTCAATTACTGTAGATGTACAAAGGGAAAAAAGATAAAAACTAGATAAAGTTGAGGTTTATTCGGCAATAGATTGCAAAACTGTGACTATTTATTTTAAAAGGAGGAAAACAGGTTTATTCATAGAATCATAGAATCATTTAGGTTGGGAAAAAACTGCAGAAGCACACAATGAACACTTACAGCTAAGTTTCACAGAACTCACCTGCTTCTCCTATCACAAATGTAAAGAAGGGTGGTATGGAAAACAACGGAAGCCAATTTTCTATTTGAAGAACATGGAGCAGAGTCAAAGAAGAAAAAATAATCCACTCAGTTACCATTTCAGCCATGGGGATGAGACACATGTACCCCTGCACCACTTTAACAACTCACCAAAAATATGTTTATGGAGATTTAAAACTATCACTCATGTACTTAGGCTAAAGTAAATCATGCAGTTTTGCTGGAACTTTGGGCCATAGCTTGAAATTGTGTTAAATCATTTATTCCTTAGAATTGCTTTGTAGGTCCATCAGGGAAAAGCAAATGAAACTCTTCCTATCATGTGTCTCCCTCAATTTCTCCAGGCAGACAGTAAGAGGCAATATTGCCACTTCTCCTGAAGCTTTCCTTGGGGAAGAGCCATTTCAGGTTATCGCAGACTTTCCMAGTAGCCCCATGTGGCAGAGGTACTGAAAGGAAACACTGAGTGGCAGCCCCAGCCCCACTGGTTTCTGGCAATAGAGCAGTTTCTCCGCAATGTTTAGCTGGTGGCTCTCCAGAGTCTCTCTCTGTCAGTAAAGTGGAACTGCACCTGCTTTCCATCGCAAATAACCACAAGAGCAAAGCCTCTCTTGTTGCCAAACCCTTAAACCTGTGCATGTGTTCTCTAGCTAAGTGTAGCACTAATGGTCTATATAACAAGAACAATTCCTGTTGGTAATTAGCACCGTTCGAGTTGGTTTTTAGAAAACTCTCTTCTCCTATGAGAAATCCTGCCACCTATGAGCAGAAACTTGAAATTTCTCCTCCACAGACTGCCTTGAGGTGTTACAGCTCTACCTAGAATTTGGACAGGAGTGGTACCTGCCTGTCAGCAGCCTTCTTGCTGTTTCGAGGTGGCCTGATGTAGATTGGACGCACATGCATTAAGAAAAACTTCCAGTTCATTATATTGGGAATCATGGTCAAGGATATCTATGCGCTGAAATAATGCCCTGTGGTTTCTATATTGTTGTTGATCCCTTATTACTTTGGGTGGCAGATATGTAAAAATGGTTGCCTTCTACCTGCCTTATACCAGCAATGGTATATAGTGTACCAACAACTACTCAAGTGATTAATATTTAATTAATCTTAGCCTGTAAATAAATAAATAAACCCCTCAGTGTCACTGCATTTAGAAGAGCTACTCCTCTAATCTTGCAGTGGAAGATGATGTTTCTTGAAAGAAAGGATATTATGTTCGGTCTGACAGGGAGCCACTGAGCTTTCACTGTACTGCTTCTCAATTAAGCAACTTCACTGGAAATTGGTAAAGTCGTGGAATTTTTCTACAAATGGTGACAGTTATGAAATTGCAGATTTAAAAAATAGATTTAGGATTCGGCTTTTGTTTAGTTTTTGTAAGAAATACTGAAGCCTGACAAAGAAGAAGCAAACTAGCAGGCTTCTCACATCATTTCTGTATATTCAATTTGGTCATTGTCCCCTTTTTACTTTGAACCCTCTTCAGGTTTTAGGTGCTATTTCTTTACCTCAGATATATTCGAATCCTGAATATCAGGACTGTTTTCTTCTCCTCCATCTCATTCTCATCATCTCTGTATGCATAAAACATCAGAATCTGTGTCTTTTGTTTGTGTTTGGATGTCAATATGCTTAAATAATTTTCTTTCAAAAAATTCTAGGTTTACTTGCTGAGTAGATATTTTCAGTTCGCCCCTTCAATACATGAACAATTTAATTCTCTTTCTTTTTTCCTCTTCCAACCTACTATATGTGCAGTTTTCTACTCTTGCATGTCATGTTTTGCATGTGATCTGTTTGGATTCAAATCCACTTTGAGAAATGGCAGTGATTTATTTCAAAGGACTTGTGAGTTTAAATTCACCATCTCAAATGTACCTTATATATTGTCCAGGGGCTTTTTATTTTGCTTGGATAAGCAAAATTGCTTGGATACTTTCTAGTAAAAAAAAGCAGCAATGAAGCCAGCTGCAGAGTTGACCAGTAATCACGATACCTGCCACAAAAAGCCAAATACCGGATTAATTTTTCTCCTCTATATACATTTTTTGGTGCTAAACAAACTCCTACCTTGATATTGTTAGATATATACTAATGGAGCAACAGGTGTCAACAGCTGAAAGTGCAGCACTCCTTCCAAAACTCAACCTAGTTTCATTAATAATGGGAGTTTATCTGAGAAAGGTGTTCCCGAACACTCTACATGCTGCCTGCACACTGAATGCGTGCCTGGACTGCATAAAGGCAATAAATTTCAAATAAGACGGAAAAAACATTCCTTCCTTTCTGAAAGTTTTATCATTTATCCCTCTAACAAAAAGATGAACACATACCCTTTATTAGAAATTGTTAAGCAAACATTATACCTTTGTGTTCCAATGGAGATGCTGTATTCCTTATTAGATCTTAGAGATGTAATATTTTTCTATTAACAAATATACAGAAGTGATGTCAGCAGAATTCACTGGTGAATACGAAAGGAGCTTGCTGTTACTCCTGTTACAGATTGGTCACTACTACAAAGATACTGAGGGACTGAGTCACAACATTTACAACATTAAATATCAGAAAAATAATAGAAATTGGGATGAGCTATTAACTACTCATCTAATATGCATATATAGAGGTTTACATGAGCATATATTACCATTACACTGTGGAGATGTTTTGTTATTTACACTACAGTTCCAGTACTACCATGAAGTCTTTTCTATCCTCCATTTAAATCAATACTGTCTAGATAGACACATTTTTCACACAAGTTTTGAATACTCTGTTGTTCAGGACAACATTATAGACTAGCCACCTAGCAGAACATTCTTGTATCTGTGAACGATAAAAAAATATGATTGGCGATGGTAAATCACCTAACCATATTTCTAATAGAATTTATTTTGTATTTTTCAGTTCAACTACTGATTAATTTGTGGCAATCTTCCAAGTCAATTAACACTCAGAGGAATAAGAAAGTAACTATGTACTAAACAAGTTTAATCTTGCATTTTACAAGAGGCTTCCATGGTTTTAAACTGATCTTTTTTTATTATCTTTTTTAAGGTTGCTGAAACCTTGCTCTTTATAGAACACATTTTATATTTCAAATGTATCACAGAATAACCATTACAACAGCTGTAAAGTCTCACTTAGGGAATTGTTCTAAAGCTGTTGAGAGGTGAAGAGTGCTGAAAAGTGAAATCTTAAAATACTCTCAAGCTGGGGAGGTCGTTCTGCTTCTGAAGACTAGTAGTTTAGCTCAAGGTTTTATCTTGACAATAACATGTGCTTCTCCAATCTTTTTCTGTCTTTTTTCTTTTTATTTCGGAAATTAGGATTTTATATGCCAAGGTAATTAAATGTAACACAGTGAGCTATGATTGTGATGTTTTAAAATAGGTAATAAAACAGGTGATAAAAGAGTAACAAACCTCCAATTCTGTTGCATAAATCTAGGCTTTACATGCTTTTCCATTCCATCTTGGTAGACCTCCTATTTCCAAACTGTACTGAAATATATTTTTCCGGATTAGTCACAGAGAGTACAATGACAAAGCATGGTAAAGCAGTTCCAATTTATATAAGGTTAGACAGACTGGTTACAATTCCTTGATGACTGACTATCTGACTATCCAATCAGCAGCAAATCTAGCTTAAAATAATTTTTGTTGAATAAAGTAAACTATAGATGAATCCTGCTGTCCCTTAATCCATAGTCACAAAACACGGATCCACCTCAGCTTCCTCTTTAAAGATGTAATCATTATTTAAGAGAATACCTATCCTACAATGATTCTATTCTCCTTCTTAAAGAGTACTGCTAAGATTTTAAACTGCATTCTGGTTACATAAAGGAAATGTCCTTTCTCTTTGTCCCAGTGAAAACAACAAAAAAACCTAAAACCAGATTTTGTGGTATAGTGTACACATGCCACTTTTAGAGAGCCGGATTCCCCTCATTTATATGAGAAAGAAGACTAAGTCCTTTCAAAATAACCAAAACCTGTGTATTTTAACCAACAGCTTTTATAAAACAGCCTCAGAAGAATTTGAAAGCAGGGTGCAGGAGTACAACAAAGGAAGAAAAAAAAGAAACTATCCACCTGCCTAATCCACCCAGCAACGCTACAGAACTTCGTACTCAGAACTCAGTACAGTCTCAGAAATCTTAAATTAGCAGCTGGCACTACACAGTTTTAAAAGAGAAAGAGAGTGGCGGAGAACACAAAAAATGTTCTCTTTTATATTTTCTCTTTGTTCAGAACAGATTTTATACTGTACCTGAGCCACGGTCGAGTGACCTGAGCACCTAGAAGAGCATGCACTAAAGCAGGCAGAGGAGAGACAAGAGGAACTGTGGAGAGCAGGAGACAGTGGATGAATGCCAGGCAAATTAAAGGGGAGGGAAGAGGGGAGAAAAACCCAACCCATTCCCAAAACACCAAGATGATGTCTTTAGTTCTGAGATAACCAGCTCACGAGGAGAAGCATGGGCACAAGGTAGTCTTCACAAGGAATGCCCTAAGCATTCAATTCCGAATGCTAAAGTCTATGACATTATAAATTCCAGAGCAGACCAAAGGAAACACTGTAGGTATTTTGCTGTGGTAATGCTATTTTAAAATGCAATCTGTATGATGTTTATGGGGATCTGAGCTATTGAACTATTTTATACGTAATTGTTTTGTAATATAAAGCAAAAAAAGCAAGTAGGCTTTAGCCAAGTTGCAAATTCCTGTACTCTAAGTGTTAATTGAGCCTATGCATATCATAAACTTTGAGGCCTCTTCATGTGATGTCTGATCATTCATTTTACATATTCAGCTCACACAAAGACTGGAAATAAAGTATTCTGGATATTTTCTTTACAGTGCTATCTCATTAATTTTGAAAGTTATTAGTTAAAATATGGGGTTACCGGTTTATTCTAAGTTTTGAGAAAAATGTCATGAAATGAAAGCAGCAGTCGGTTTTCACAGCATTTTTCATGGATGTAGAAGCATAAACATCTGCTTTTGTGTCTTTTTTTTTTTCAAGTTTCTCCAGGCTTGAAAAATAGTTATGCACCATAAATATCACTCTATGAGTCATTTACTTAAGTGAACAGCTGCCTGCTAATTAGCCAAATGCTCTCCATTTTAAATCATACAGTTAAATGAACACACTGCAACAGGCACAAGAATGAAGTGCAGGAACTCCACTAAAATGATGAAATGGCAGAAACTTGTTATTTCCGTGGCAGCAAACAACAGAGGTCATTTCCTTACTCTGTATCTATGGACTGAGACACATAATGATAATTTGCTGTAGACTGTGGATCTGAATATAGAAAACCAGGCAAACACCACAGAGCCTTGGTTAAATATATGGAATGATGCAGAAAACACCACTGTTTTCTACTAATTTAATAATGCTAGCTTTGTTTTTTCTCACAGAACTGCTGAACAGTGCTAACATCTGAAGATCCAGATTAATAGGCATTAGCAAGGATGGCTGTTCATGTTTACTGGAAAATTCTTCTGTTCTACAGTGACTTAGAAAGTTAATCAAATCTAGACAAAAGTTGAAGTAGGCGTGCCTTCCTGGAAGAAGCCAAAACAAAACAAAACAAAACAGAACACCTTTTTCTCATTACCATTCTTGTCCATCACTCAAATCTTCTTTTTTTTTTTTTTTTTTTTTTTAATTAGCATAATTGTTGGCAATAGAAAAGAACTGTACAAGTCAGGACTTCCCTTTGAGCCTCATATCCTGCCTTGCTAAATAGAAATGCTTTTAATCTTAAATACAATAAAACCCCAGCATAGATCCACAGTTCTCAAATGAAACTCAAGTGGCTGAAATGACCCCATGTGCATAAAGAGAACAAAGCATATGATGCTTTGCAGGTCCACCTTTGAAAGTCACTAGGCTTTGGGCATGCTTTTGCAAAGTTACTCTGGGACAGGATTTAAAAAGTTTTTCATCGTCTATTTGAATCTTTAAGCAATCAAGAAAAGTCAGTTGACATAGGAGCTAAGAAACTCAGAACCATAGAAACCAATATTTGAAATCCCTACTTGAAGTACATTTCTCATTAAATTCTCAATTCAGATTAAATCTGATGTAAAAAAAACCCCAACAACCAACAAAACAAACAAACAAAGAAACCAAGGAAAAAATACACAGGTAATTATTTTTTTTCCTGAGAAACTCTGTTTTTCACAGAAAATTGACACAACTTAGAGAGAGGGCTATTGTGCGTGGTTGGACACATTCTGACCTGATTTTCACTAGGAAGAATAATGCACACATTCCTTCTCATTCTCTATTCATTAAAACTGAGAGGTACGCTTAAACAATTAACCAGGTCTACAATATCATTACAACAGTGACCTCCAGTGAAAGATAACCATAAAATGAATCACTCACTGACAGGAGGGGCTTTAAAAATTCAATTGCTTTACAGTATTTGCCATATTTCTGTTTTCTTTCAGAAACATTCAATAGAGACAGAAGCTGTAAGTACTTTATGGACAGAGTTTCAAAAGTCCAAAAACCTTTGCTTACATTATCAAAATAATTTCTGAAATGGTGTGTGATACATTTAAAATAGAATTGTGTGAGATGTGATTGTTCACAATATAAAACCCCTTGACTCAGTAACCCCCCCAAAATCCTTTAAAATCCTATATTCATAATGATAATGAATACAGAAAAATCCCAGGAGCTACAGGTACTTTGTGTTATTTTAGTATGTTCCCTGATAATACTTTTCTGCCATTGGTTACCAATCAGACCCCGACCTCTCATTTCAAATGACCTTATGTTACTGATTTTTTCATTTTCTCATTAGTGCAGAGTTAGGGGCTTAAAGTGCCATGCAATTAAGGACACCTACCTTCCTGATGGTTTATCAATTTTACAGTGATCCATCCACTCATCCAGTCCCACAGTCCTGTGAAATCTGTCCGGTAAACCAGGCAAAACTAAAATAAAAAATCCACTCCCCACACATACAGGCTGGAAACAAGTGTCCACAAATCCTGCTGATTTCTATTTCAAATGCAGTCTACAAACTTCTTCTGAATTTTGGGTTTATAGTTGCTATTCTGTTCTTTTGTAAGATGTAAATGACTTATTGAGGCTTGGAGCCTACAAAAGGAAATGACAAGTGGACAAACAACTTCTTCTCTAATCTGTGCTACAAACAACTTCTGCTCTAATCTGTGCTACCACTCAGGAATCAATTATTTTAAGGAAGGTGCTTTGCAACATGCTCCTTTTGTTCTGCTCTCCTCCGTATTTGCAAAACCAGTGAATATACTGCAGTAGCTAAAAAAGATTTTACGTCAAAACAATGAATAGTTACAAATTGAAAAGCTTTGCACAGAACCTCAATTGTTTTACCAAGGAGGCAGAGGGCAAAATTTGTTATTAAAAGCCATAGATGCCATCTGTTCATTGGGAAAATAAACTGCATCATTCACCTAGTATGTCTCTCATTCTTGCCAATATGCATGATTCAAACAGAAGTCACATAGTTTTGCAAAAATTATTCATATTGCACATGGAGTATGAACACTTACTTTTTAAGCACAGACATCCCTTCTTCTTACCAAGAGCCTTCAAGAAGGCCCCCTGCAACAAAAAGTGAATCCTCATAAACCATAACTTTCTGAATCAAGCTCTCACCCTGCCAGCAATCCCCTTCCTGCTCTATTGACAACACCATGTGCCAAATAGGCAAATTCTTCTAGGAGTGGAACAGCCACAGGTATTGCTGGAGCAGGATTTGAGTACTGTTACGTAAAGATTAACTATTTGAGCTCTATCTTGTTGTGAAGGGATTAAGCTCAACTGCGAGGAGAAGAACAATAACAGAAAAGGGTGTAGGGAAAACAAGAAACTTTTCAGGAAAGGGAAGAGGACCATACGTTTTGGGTTTCAAAGCCAGAAGTCGGAATGGATTTGCAGAGGGGATTACAAATGTTCATGTTTATGAAACCTGTCTTGACTGTGGGTCAGGAGTCTGGGCACAGCCAAATGCCTTTTTAGCTTGAACTGCCTATGACTGTTGTGTGTACACAGAAAAGACACACCAATGTCCACAGAGACACACCAAAGCCAAAAGACTGCAGTACATTTAAAAAAGGTAATGCAAGCATCAAAAACTGCAGCAATAAGTTCTTAGCTTACACAGTCAATTATTTTAAATCAACTGTTTCTCACACAGAAGAATAAATAACAAGACATAGGAAGTAGAAAATTGACTTTAGATGAATAACTTCATTATTTCTCCAAAGTAATGTTATGTCTCTTTCATCTTAAATATCCTAAAAATGCAGAAATTGGTCTGAGATGCTTCTCTCCACAGGGTGTAGTGACAGTTACATTTTTCCTCTTTGTTCAGAACACTCAAACTGAATCAAAGTCACCTTGAACTTCTGTGCACTAGTTATGTGTAAGGAAGACATAAAGCTCAAAGCAAATGGAAAATCAGTCCAGATGTTTGAAAACACACGTTCTGCAGCAGTGAAATGAAATTAATTTGTATTCCCAGATTAGGGGGCAGAAAAATCAAGAGTAACTTCCCTTTCCCATTCTCCCCTTTTCTCACTCTCTAACCTTATATATGTATTCTATAGCACAACACATTTTCATATCTGTATTAAACTTACAGTGCTACTTGCCTGGAAGAAGACAGCCGTGCATTTTACTGATAACATCAGGTGTAGGTCAAAAGTCTACACACAGCTGAAACTCTTCCTAG
The DNA here is from genome assembly GCA_030449065.1 of Oceanodroma leucorhoa. NCBI lineage: Eukaryota > Metazoa > Chordata > Aves > Procellariiformes > Oceanodroma > Oceanodroma leucorhoa. The sequence continues at coordinate 2,952,257 of JASVER010000023.1, forward strand.
CATGACCAGCATATGACTCTATGCACTGTGTGCCCAGAGACAGATCAATGCCCAAAGACTTTCCATCTACCTGTACAATTACAAAAGCAAAGTTCACAAACTCGCAGTCTTCAGCTTTGTATCTCTTCAGTGTGGGTGTTCTAATACCCATACTGGGCTAGGTGTCGCAAAAGGATGTAATTCATTTAAAAGCCTTTATGTATTGTCTCACCAGTGCAGGTGAATTAAACTCAGATGGCAGAGAACAGTTACCATCCTCAGCTGTTTGCTCTATTTCTCTCCAATGGATTACCATCCACACTGCATGGATGGGCAAACCACGTATGAAGCATACCCTAAAATCATCACAGTTAACAGCCTGATACTTTCAGGCAAACCAAAATTGATTCTGGGCTGTAAATTGCAGCAGGAGATGCTTAACAAAATGCTCAGTAGTTTACACACTGTGAGTAGGGCAGACTGCTCAGGAGAGCTGCTTAATCTCAAAAAACTGTCCCTTCCCAACCGCAATACTCAAAATGGATGTAAGTAGCTTGACGTTTTGAAATCATGCAAGTGCTAAACAGGTTTTTTTCAGCAACATTGCTGCATATTTACTTTTGCAGGTAAGGCAGGTATTTCTGTGAATCTCCTCCTGCTTTGCAAATTCAGAAAAAATAAAAAAGACGACAGGTCTGTCAGGGTGGCTTCTGCAAGAGCCTGCTGAGAGTGCGCAGCTCCTCCAGGGAGTGATTTATCCCTTTCTAAGACAGCTAGCTGAGACATAGAATTGCTTTCTGAACTCTCACCATTCCTTGATCACAAAGCAAGACTGGGTGATGCTCTCGGACAATGCACTTAACTCTTAAATGTTCAGTTGGATGTCTCCAATCCTGAGCAAACCTCTGTTCTGATTCAGGTTTCTCCTTACCATGTATTTCCTCTTTTCTCAGACAGAAAAAAAGAAAAGAGAAAGGCATTTCAGCCACTTTGTACACTAGATTACTACCTGTCTACTGAGTTTTGACATTAGAAAGATTCTCCTAAAGCTTGCTCAGCCTAGATTTTTCCTCCTTTAATGCTATCATATACTCTTAATTACATTCCCACTTTCTTCTATGCTAAATACATCCACTGTTACTATTTATGGAATTTAGAAGAGAGATTTCCATGTCTATGAACAGTAAAAAGAGCTTGCTCTTGCATTTGATAAATGAGTAGATACCATATCAGAACAAAAGGAAATAACATGCTTCTGAAGACACACTTGGCTTTGCCTTGTCAAATCATCCACATGACTCATTTAAAACTCAAGTATCTCTGCGGGATTGGCAGGATACCATACACATTCTGAAGCTGAGGTAATACTAAAACTTCACAGATAGTCTTTTCAGCCTGGGAGTTCTTACTACTATGCATGGATTACTTATTTCCTATAGAAATCAGAATTTGTGGATTGTTATTCATAACAGCAAAAATGTGAGCTGAAAATATCAGATGAGATGTCAAAATGCATTTTCTCAGGTAAATTTGTACTCAAATTCTAGCTTTAATATTTCAAAAAAATTATTAGCTAAATTATTATCTCTAAAACTAAATATCAGTGTAGTAAGGTGATTTATGTTTGGTGAAGGCTCCACAATTCTTTTGCATAGATTTTGTGTTAAAATTCTTCTTCTCACCAAGTAACCTTTTTTTTGAAAAGAGGAATAAGAGGAAGCTGCCATTCAGCATAAATTAGATCATTTCTAAATTCTAGCCAGACAAGGTTATTTTCTCCTCACCTCCAAACACTTCACTAGGTGCAAGTATCTTAAGATCATACTCAGCATGTTACACACATCTGAGAAACTAAAAGCCCTCCTAAGAAAGTTCAGTTTGGAATAAATCTCCAAAATAAAAAGAACTTTCTTCTGCTTCTGTTCCATAACGTTTTATTCTTTTAACACTAAAACTGTATGGAGTCATTACCATTTGGAAAAGATATGAGGCAAAGTTTATCTACCACAGTGTCAAAAACAATTTTCTCATGAGCTTTATTATGGCAAGGAAAATAAATTAGAAATAAAGGTCGATGAAGAAGACCAAGTAAAATTTTGCATTTTATGTAAAAAAAGTCCCAGAATGGTTTGTGGAAATGATAGACGCATGAAGAAAAATCACATAAAATCTCAGAAAGAAAAATGGTCTAAAGCTAACAGAAAACTTTATCAAGCAAACTAATTATGGGAGCAAGTTACACTTACGCATTCCCTATTACCGTTTGGTTTTGAATTAAGTACACTTAATTTATGCAAAATCCCATAGTTTTTTATAATGTAAATATATCGCTTCTAGGCTGATTTATTACTCTTGTTTTCTAAATTGTAAGGTCTTTGCAATAGAAGCATTTGTAAAGTCTGTATGTTTTTACAGTAGTTTGTACAACAGAGGCCTGACTTATTAAGGCATCTCGGTACTCTAAAATAAACTGATAAATAGATATAAATACAATATTCTTAGAAAGGTTGAGATCTGTTAAGAAACACATGCTAAGACTGGTTTTTCCTTTTTCTTTTTTTGCAGATACTGCATCTGCCTTTTTTTGTGAAGGGGGAAAAAAAACAACAAAAAATGTTTTTAGACACTTAACATCATATTTTGCAATATTAACTCAATGTGAAAGCAAATAATAGTATGTCGCCTCAGACATTCAAAATATTGGCAGTTACTTCATTAAAATTCATTAGAGTTCTTTAAAGTTGCATAGATTTTTTGATAGATTTTGAGAAATGAAAGTGAAAAATCCATACTAAGTATACAGAAACGCATAATGTGATTTATGAACAGATTTTCAATCTGGAAAAAGAAGGGAAAAATAAGAGGCAGGGCAAAAAATGGAATAAGAAAGAGATTTAATTGCACTATAAATGTACATTATTATTGTACTTCTCAGCCTTAAAGTGAGGAAGAGAACAGTCTACCAGAAAACATTGCATATACTGTAACAAATTAGGTTTTAAGTCACACAAGGGAAAAAAAAGGCCTCAGACATGTATCATTTGTAAGGGTTTCTTCTGCCTTAATTACAGATATTTGATGTGACATTAAATAATAAAGAGGATCAGATTGACAGTTTTCATCAGCAGACACTTAAATAAGATGACAACAAGTAGCTTTTGAAGAAATTGTTGTGAAAGGGGGCATCTTTACAAGAAATCCATTGCTATTGCAACATGGAAATTCTTCTCTGAAATCCTCTCTAGGTCAGTGCCRAAGATTAACACTTCAGTGAGATGAGAAAAATACCAAGTAAAAGGCAAAGGGGGGACAGATGAGCACAAAGCAGGCACTGACTCTGGCAGTCCGCAATGACTTGAGAGGGAAATCCATGGATCCACATTTCTCATGTATCTTGTTTTCAGGGAATGCACATGATCAGGTATTTTCAGAAGTACCTATTTTCACATCTTGATTTTGATGCCTGATCTGTGACAGGGTCTGGTATCTAAAGAAACTGGAGGCGGATATTATGAAAAACTGGGATCTAATTTTTTGCCTCCATTTCAGTGTTCTGTAGCAATAAGGCACTAACTGCCAAGGGGTTGTATGAGGATCAAAGAGTCAAGTGCTGGTGAAACACCTTGAATATACGAAGTGCAATTTAAAAGCTGAAACACTGGCTGGGCTGGGCCCAAGCAGCCTCACTGAGCTGACTTTACAACACCGGCTGACGCTGGTTTTACAGCACCTGTGTTCAGACAGGGCTTTCCGAGGCGAAAAACAACCTTACAGCATCATCACTCCTCTCCCACTGAATCTTGAAGTCTGCACACTCTGCTGCTGGACATTGCATTTGTTGATCTTACAATTTGTTCTTGAAGCCCATTAATGTCAGGTTCTTTGGTACTTCTCTGATTCACCCACTGGAACAGAACAACCACCCGCAAAATCGATTCAAATATATTTGTTCGCATTAAGACTCTGTAACTATGTGTCAGTCCTACAATATATTGTTTAATCACTCCTATGGATTTTGCTCACTGTCCTCAAAGTAGTGCTTCAAGAATTGGTTTTGCATTAAATGCCTTTTTATCTTATTAATGAATTCCTCCAAAGGTAATTTTAAACTTTAGCCTTCTCAATTAAGGTGTTAAGCAAGAAAAAGTATTCTACTTCATGCATTAAATGGCATACCAAATAATTGCTCTAGTTAAAACTTATCATCCTTTGAAGAAGCTGCAGCATTTTTATTCACCTGCAGCGTTTTTGTTCACCTGCAGCATTTTTGTCCACCTGCAGTGCTTGCTCTAGCTGCTTCAGTTTTCAGAATTAAATGATCATGCTGTCAGCTTTGATCACTGTGGATGCTTTCCAGGTTTTGCTCTTCCCTGGAATATAAACTTTAAAGTTAACTTAGATGAATTGCATTTAGTCATAATAACGCCTTGGCAATTTCTCTACGAGCCGAAATAGACAATTTAGGCAGCATGTAATATTTAAATCCTTTATGCTCGCTTCACTTTTTCCAAAGGATGTCAAAGGCCTCTCCCTCGTATAGTAGAGCAGTCATTTTAAATAGTGCCTCCTAATGACATGGGTCTATGGCAGTAATCTCTGCACTATGGAGAGACACAGTTTTAAGTAAAAATAAAAGAGATCATTTGTTGTAAGCTTTTGTATGAGTGACAAAGATGTTTAGACATTCAAGAAAAAAGAAAAAGGCATTGTTACCTGAATATCCTAGAATTGTTTTCTTAAAATGAATTACCTATACGTGTTGCAGTTATGTAGTGTGAAATACATGTTCTGGAGTTTAATAGACTCTCCCAGTCTTAAAAAAAGGGGGCAAAAAGGAAAAGAAAAGGAGAAAAAGAAAAAAAAAAAAAAGCCAGTCCTTGATACTCATCTTGCAGTTTTCTTGTTCTCATCCCCTTCATATTCAAAGCAACACATCTCACCCTTTGCTATTTACATCCTTTAAGTTCTGCAATAAATTATTGCTTATGCTGATACTTCTATGGACAGCATCAGTCCTCACAAACTCATATGAGGTTAACTTCAAAACAGCAATGCCTAGAAAGACACTTCGGCAGACTTGAAGATTTGCCCATTGTCACACAGAAAATCTCTTGCAGAGCAAGAAAAGAAACCCAAACCTTTAATCTAACTTTTTGATGCCATTTTGACAATAAAGTGCCCAAAACTAAACACARGGAATACCAGTTTCATTAATGCCACAGCTAGAAGATCCTATGCCCTGACAGATCTCTGTGAAGTATGGATTCTACATGCCTTCTGCTCCTTTGGCTGAGCACTGAGCACAGACTATCAGAGCAGGCAGTAAGAACGGCAGGACAAAGCCGAGAAACAGCACAGCTTCTAATTTGTGTAGTAGCTCCATCTACCCAAGTGGAGTTTCCTTGTAGTAAAGACCTCCTGCCTAGAAAATGTTCTGCACAGTTTTGGAAAACGATGTTCATTGCCTGTGATGAATACTTGTAACCCAGGAGCTTGTCAGAGTCTACAGAAAGAGCATTGCTGAAGGTGAGCTACTGCAGCTTAATGTTGTGTGCATCATTATCACCCACACAAACCTTTTGATGGATGGATGAATAATTCCTGCGTGTGGGAAAGTAACACCAAGTGATGGATTTCACCAGCATAAATATCACCAGCAATTAGTTGGAACAGTTAAAAAACAAAAAAAAGAAAAAAGAAAAAAGACAGTACAGTCAACACTTGAATTTGGAAATACATTAATTTTTAGATAAGTAATTCTCATTGAGAGTTTTACATACCATGACATAAGAAAGCCTTCAGAATGGGATGAAGTTTGTTCTACTTTTACTATGATTGCAAAAGGGATGTATAAATGATGAAACATCTTTCAAAGAAGGACAGTGAAGAATATTTTCAGTTTAGTTTTCCATCTTTTTTGCTAATACAGAATATGAATGTTCTTGTGTAATATGATCTCCATATAACAGTTTCTCATAAATGATACAAGGAAATTCTCCATACCCAGTATTTGGCCAGCAAATGTTTAACATTATTATGGATAAAATCGGTTTTGCTCATAACCAATACAGTAGATAGTTATAATATAGGATGTCTCAATATCTGCCAACCATAGGCAGAAGGCCCAGAGAGCTCTTCTTCAGAACAGCCACTGATATTCCTGCCTAACAACCAAATCATGCCTATTTTTCTTTAAAAATAGAGTCTTTTCAAGAGGACTAAGACATACACTGCTGCTGTTCTTCGCTAACTCAAGTCACTCAAACTCCCCTTCTTGGTATGTATCACGCTTTGTAAGAAATACCAAATTAATCTATACAGTGTTTCTTAAATTTTACCAACATGTTCCAGGTTTCTCTGCATCCTGTAGTATGAAATATGGCTATGAATCACTTGTCTCTCTATCAAGAATTGCTCTACTTGCAGATAACTAGAAAATTACAAAATGAGTGCCCAAAAAATGGAAGCAGAAAACTGAAACTGCTGATGGAGGATCCCTGTGTCACTGAAGCACCAGAGTGATTTCTAAAGATAGAACAGAGAAGAAGTTGGTAAATCATGAACAACATTGGGAAAAGTCTCCTATGGTGGATGTTAAGTAGGGCCTGCAGTCAAGGGCTAAATGATAAAGCATCACAATAGGCCAAACTAGCTTGAGGAGGACTTGAAAAACCCTTACTTGAAGGATGGAAATGACTTTAAAGACATGCAGTTCTGTATCTCTATATACACATGTAAGTGATAGAAAGAAGAAAACAAAACAGATCATCTTGATGTAAAAAAAAAGAAACAGATGTGCCTGAAGCACAGTTCAGCAGCTTCATGTCTTTTAAAGGTCTTATTTTGGTATGAAATCAGAGTATTGGAACAACAAATCAAATTTTAGGAACTTCATGGGTGTCATAGTTTAACGCCAGCCAGCAACCAAGCAGTACACAGCCGCTTGCTCACTCCCCCTCAGTGGGATGGGGAAGAGAATCGGAAGAGTAAAAGTGAGAAAACTCGTGGGTTGAGATAAAACCAGTTTAATAATTGAAATATAATAGAATATTAAAATTATTATTATTATTATTAATAATAATTTGTAATGAAAAGGAAAATAACAAAGAGAGAGAAATAAAACCCAAGAAAGACAAGTGATGCAAATGAAAACAACTGCTCACCACCAACTGACCGATGCCCAGCCAGGCCCCGAGCAGCGGCTTCCCCGCCAACCTCCTCCCTAGTTTTATTGCTGAGCATGACATCATATGGTACGGAATATCCCTTTGGTCAGCTGGGGTCAGCTGTCCCAGCTATGTCCCCTCCCAACTTCTTGTGCACCCCCAGCCCACTCGCTGGTGGGGTGGKGTGGTGTGAGGAGCAGAAAAGGCCTTGACTGCATAAGCACTGCTCAGCAGTAACTAAAACATCCCTGTGTTATCAACACTGTTTTCAGCACAAATCCAAACCATAGCCCCATACCAGCTACTGTGAAGAAAATTAACTCTATCCCAGCCAAAACCAGCACAATGAGATTTAACTGATTAATGTTATATGGCATATATTCTTAAATAATTGTTAGAAGTTGATAAATAAATAAACAAATAAGAGCATCATATCACTGCTTAGGTTGTACAAGTATAAGATTAAACAATCCCTATTGGCTTCATGCTCCCTCCAATGCAATCTATGGAAWATCAATGTCCTTTTTGGAAAAAAAAAAMCAAAAACAAAACCCCAAAACAAACCACACATACATCAAACCATTTCTGGGGCAGCACCTAGGCTATTTTCAAGCCTGCTACAACATATGTATAGAACAGTGCATAACTACATATATGCTTACTTGGTCTTATACTGAGTACACATATTAGCCAAAAGATTAAGTGACATTAGGTATCATGTTGGTAGATGAGGCTTGGAAATCCTTTAAGAGATGCACTGGAAGTTATGAACTGCATTTAGTGGAACACAGGGCCACGCAGGAGCAACCGTACATGCAGCTCCTTGGTGTCCAGATGGCTGCACCACACAGTCTTCTGGGAAAAGATGTTTGAGGGTGCTATTTCCACATGCATTAGGTACTGACTTCTTCTGTTTTTTAACTGAAGATTGTATTTTTTTCTTGGTTTGGTTCCTGCAGTTTATGTAGCACCTCCAAATTCTTTCCATCAATTTTGGGAATACTGAAAATCCAGCCCTACTTCACTTCTTGTTCCTTAGACACATCTCTTGCACTTATTTGCTATCCCTGGAACTGTGAAGCCCTTGAGCTCAAGACAGATGGCAAGGCCTATTTAGTTACCAAATGTTCTTCTGAGGAGACAAATTCAGTTATTGAAGGGGGATTACATACAGCTAGACCTAGATTTTAACAGGTTACTGACTCCATTGAAAACACTATTTCAAATCATACCGTATGGATGTTCATATTTTAAAAAAATCCATTCTTTGTATCTTTTGGAGCAAGGAGAGAGAAAGCAATCTTTAATTATATTATATATTATAAATTTTACAGCTTTAATCATCTGAAATAAGGTGGATATATTTCAGAATGAGAAATCAAATTCCCATTTTTCCATTTTAAATTAGCAGAACTGTGCTTTCTGTTGTAATTGTGCTTTTTGATGCTTCATTTACAATCCAACACGCATGGTGTGGAAAATATGTATAAACATACACACATGCTCTCTTTATATTATATACTTATACAGTACGTGACAACTGAAGCACAGCTTAAGGCTCTGATAGCAAATAGTCCTGCCATTTGTTTTGAGATTCGTGCTGTATTCTGTTAATTTCCTTTTGACCATTAGGTGTCTTTCTTTCCTTCTTACTAAAGGTTCCTTGCATTTGTGTTCTCTCCCTTCTCTCTTAGGTGCAGAAGTGCTTTGCTTCCCCTTACCTCTATTTTGAGTCAGTTCCCCACGGGCATATACGCTACTTCTGCATTTTTAATGATCTTATCTCTACAGTATCTAAGATCCAGAATAAAACATTTATGTGCAATATCTTGTAGATCAGAGATCCCTTCCTCTGTCTACACAATAGATTGGTTTTACATTTAAAAGGCAGTTTTGGGAAAAGCCAGTTTTTCTGTACTCCTTTTGGATCTGGTCATAGAAGCTGAAAATCAGCTACCTATACGAAACACCTTCTCTACTGTAGAGTTTAGACCGTTATTTTTGGACACCCGGGATCTCCTATGCGATTCCTCAGACCCAGCTATACAGTATTTCAAACGCCAGGCCTCATCTTGCATGTTTCTAAAACTACGATTTTAAATCTGATTGAGCTGATGGAATTGCAATCATGGCATGAACTAGTTGACTGTTACCTGTCTTAAAGAGAAAGTTACTTTGGTTTCATTAGAAAGAAAACATGTTAGTACTAATCTAAAAAGAAGATGGTGAGCACAAGTATCCACATACAGATTCTTCATTAAGTTAATGAAATTGGCTTAAAAACAATGCGAGTTATAGCAAAAATCTCTTTATTTTGGAGACAAGATCTAAATCAAGTTCAGCRTTACAGTACACAGTAAAGATAGAAACATCAATCCGGCAGGTTACCACAGATCGTTTCACTTTCATTTTCCACATTCTGCTCCCGAGCAAGGAGTTGTGGAAAAAAATAAAACAAAATATAAGATTATGCATACTTTTGCTTGCAGTACACAATCGAAATTCCTGTCCCTCGATTGACCTTCCTTAACTGGAAATGCCCTGAAGGACACAAATCCCCTGCATGTTCTTTCATTCTAGGGAAAGCAGACTGAGTGTGTTTCACCCTGGGCTGAGCTGCCAGGTTGCTGTGTGACCCTGAGTTCATCGTCTGTGGAGCCTGTACCTCAATCTATTGACCTTTTACAAATGGAATAATGACATTCATCCATCCATTTAAGGGTCTCTAAGGAAAACTATTTATTGCTTTTATTATTCTACAAACTTGTTGAGATTTCTGGTTCCCTTTCAGGCATTTCAGTATCTTAAAAATGGTTTGTTTTTTTGGTTGGGTTTTTTTTTTTTTTTAGTTTTTAAGAATCAAACCTGACAGTTAAATTTCACGTCACGTATTGACTGAATTGAAAGAGTCTTAAAAATTAATGAAGAGAATGGAATATTACTTAAAGAAGCAGAAAAAAATAGAAAAGCAGGCTAGAGAAGCAATTTGAGTTGCGACTTCAACAGGGTAGTTAATGATTCAAATTAGCTTGGTAAAGGAATTTGAAATAGACAATCAATGCTTTGATGTTTTTTAATCACAGTAAACAGTAATCGTATCTCAAGCCGTACGGTTGAAAGGAAGCGTTGGGGAATTCAGACCACTGGGCCTATCAAAAGCGCTGGGCAGAAGAACATTTTAAAATGACTTTAAAAGTATAATTTAAACTATATTAATGGGCAGAAGTAATTTGTGCTATGTACTTTACAAATGGAAAGGCTACACTGGCCTAAGTTGCTGATGGAATCTCATCTGAAAATGACAATATATTCTGCTTTAATACCCTTTTCTCTTGCTTCAGAAGTTGACAGACTCATAAATTGAGTGTCATTTGGCAATTCTGCACAGGGAAATTTCTCTGCAAACAAGTCAAAATTAGTTTCCATATCTCTTCATTCCTGAATAGAGATTTACAATTGAGTAGCTTTTCAATACATTTCAGTGGTTTTAATAACGAAGTCCTCAGAACAAAATACTGTAGTCTTCAAAAAAACACATCAGTAAACGTACTTCAGGGAACTGATCTACCTGACATCTCTCATTCTTTCAGAGGTCACTTTAGTTTTTTGAAGTAATTTGGACCTAAGCATTGTCTCTCTTGCTCCTTCACCCCACACAAAAATCCTACCCACTGACTTCAGTGACACTCTCACCTTAGGCTCTCTTGAGCTGCCGGCTGAAGGTCAGCTGAAATTGTCCCAGTGGGGATGTAGAATAAGCCATGTGAGCATGGTGGGTTTCCCAGTGTCTTTCTCTGATTTATTCCTCTGTGGCCAGAAGGACAATCAATTTCCAGACTTCTCCACAAAGAAAAAAATATGCAGCTGCTCATCTTAACAAAGCATTAAGACGCACGTATACCATGCAGTACACCACATACCTTGGCACAAGCAGCACAGGAAAGATACAGTGGCTTCGGTAGGGCTTTTCCAATACTGCCGATATGCTTAAGTCAGATAACTCAGTGGCTCAGACCCAAATGCAGGTCTTTCAAGCATACATTCAGTGAACACACACACACACACACGGTGCTTAAATTGCTGCTAACTTGAGGCAAAAGAGAACCAAAATTGGAGATCTGTCAAATGTAAGAGCTCTTCAGAGGGAAAAAACACAAATAATGGTTTCACTCCAGAACACATTCTTTATCTGTGTCTCCTATAAATACTAGAAAAGGTTTTCCAGAAGACATTCAGAGAGGAATTCAATGTGTGTAATGGCATCAATATACATGATCTTGTAACTAATTTAATACTTTCTTCTCTAAGTAGAAAGCAATAGAAGATACTTCCTGAATTGAGCATAACCTTTAGACATGGCAAGTGTTTAAGTGGGAATCCTGTATAGGTGTGTTAAGAAGCATTAATATTTCAAGTTAAGTAAGTTTAATATCATCAGATGCCAAACTCCCAAATAAAACTCAAAGGCACTTCAGATATCACTGAAAAGACAATAAAAAACTGCTGAAGATTTTGATAAAAGGATGTGCATGTATGTACACAGCTATGCACTGCTCATGAGCACCACTAATAATATATTAAAAACTTCCCCATATTATTACTAAAATTTCATCTCCTCTTACTGACAAAAATATAAAGTGATATGACTTCTATTCAGAAGTTGAAAGAAAGAATGTAAAGGCAATTTGGGATTTATCAACATAGACAACTCACAGGTGTAAAACTTGAATAGTAAATTCTTGTAAACACAGACTACATGTTAGCAATACTACTATTCTTAATGAGTAAACAGCAGCAGTATTTTCAAAGTTACCTTCCTTTTTTGAAAGTCTTGTTTATGAATGGTATTGGCTAACAATCAATTTTAATGATTTAGTGATTGAATTTACTGATAGGTGTTTCAGTCTCTTTGGTACTTATCTAAAGTCTGTTGAAATGAAGATGAGTCCTTCCAGTAATGTATACATTGTTTTGATGGAGGTTTTTGAACACTGAATTTATCAGCAGCTGTCTAGCCTGCAGTTGCTGAGAGTCGGATACAAAATTCTAAACATGGTCTCACTGGAGGCATTTAAAAAAATATGTGTTAACATCCTACTGAGGGATTTGACATGCAAGACCAAGCTGCATTGAACTTTTTTCTTCCTGACAAACTGAGCAGCAAGTTCAGAATGCACCTCATTCTTTAACGTAACTCTCATGGCACAAAATTGCCTGCCAAGTGTTCTGACCTCCCTAGGGGTGCATATTTTTGGCTGCCTTTCTTCAAGTTGATCAGTTTTCATTTTTTCAGGTTGAACTTCTGATATTTTATTTAGATTGAGAAACAGACTTAGGTCTATTTCTTTGTTTCTCCTAGAGGTGCTTGCAATATCTTTCTAATTAATAAAATCTGCATACTTCATCAGCATACACTTTACTTTCTTTCCTCAACACACAGTTAAATGTTAATGATATTGGATCTAACCCTATCTCTAGGTTTTTTCTTTGAGACATCTCATACACATGGATTGTTGCGAATTTACCAACTTGGTCTCAGTTTCAGGACAGAGCAGTATTCTATTCAATCATATGTCCTATTCTAAAACAGGAAAATTGCACTGAATGCTCTGTTGATTTAGGTTCCCTTCCCTACCAGCCTCTGTGAATTACTGAAGCCGCAGATCACAGCTGAGTCAGTCAGTGGAGAAACTGTCCTGGCTATTTGTATTTAAACCAAAGCATTTTGTATCACTGAAAATTGATCCCAAATGTGGGAGTGTTGTCAGCTCTAAGCATAATTTGGCACTTACACTTATCCTAGTACAGAATATCCTTAGGGATTCACTTCCACAATTTTATACATTGGAGTTGTAATTACACCCTGCTAGTATCACAACATACAAACCTTCCAAGCAAGAGCCTGTAATTACAATGTTGTGAAACTTCTGCTGCTCGGTAGTACAAATTATCATTGAACATTTTGGTACAAGTAGACAAAATCACTGGTACAGCCAAAGTAAGGAGAAATAAAGGTGGCTTTACATCACCTTTACACTTTACCCTCTCTGCATTGCAGACATCCAGATGCCCTACATTATTACATGATGATGGCTGCAATAAGCCCATGCAGAAATTATGAGCCAGAGTGAGTATGAGGAAGCAATCACAGCAATTCATGTTGTGACAAATACAGTTTTTGTGACACACACAGTTTTGTCAATGTTAAGCTTCCTTTGCTGCAAGGTCTCCAAAACAGAGTTCAACGCACTCCCTAGCCTAGCAACAACCAGACCATGCTTCATTTTAGCAACAGCATTTTGACAGCAGAGAATATACTAAGGAAGTTCCTACAGTTAGAAAAAACTCAGTGAAGGCACAACATAGAATGGAAAAAAGAATCACCACTGATAAACAGAGAAGCTTTGGGTGGGCAAAGCAAAAAACCAAACCAAAACAAAACAATGCTGCTGTAGCCAAGCTTGGACTTGCTTAAGCTCCAGACAATAGCTCCAGAATGGGGATACAGATCAGGCATTGTATTAAAAGTTGACTGCAGCTGACCTGAACTTAATGCAAAGAATACCCCAGCTTGAAAAGAAACTTGCTGTATACAGAAGACTTTCATGGTGGGCAGAGCCCTGACTTCCTAACCAAATACACAGTTTGTATTTTTCAGTCCTGAAGGACTTGCAAGTGCAAGTTGAGCTTGAAAAGGGTATTATGTTCAGACAATATTTTAATAGCTTGCACTAGTTGATGCTTTAATTAGAAGTGGCAGTACGTTTAGAACTGTCTTATCAATGTTCACCGACCAGAGAACAAGTAGATTCAATGAAATTTCAGAAAAGTCAGAAAAGGCAACATTGGACTAATTTTAGATGGGTGATAGCGTTCCACATCCCAGTGCAAACATCTTTTGAATCTTTCCACAGTGTGTTTTCTTCCTTGGGAGCGCGACGAGAATAGAGCGGCATACACATAAAATTTTCATGGATTGAAGTCACACATAAATTTCCCAATGGTAATACACTCTTCAGTCTGCTACGTTAGTTACTGCATGCTTTCAGCTAGTGCGATACAGTCCAAATTCTTTGCAGAAGAACTAGGAAACTGYGGTGGGTTTGACCTTGGCTGGCTGCCAGGCGCCCACCCAGTCGCTCTCTCACTTTCCCCCTCTCACTCCTCACACTCCTCAACAGGAAAGGGGAAGAAAATAAGATGAAAAAGCTCATGGGTCAAGATAAAGGCCGGGAAATCGCTCAACCAAYTACCACCATGGGCCAAACAGACTTGACTTGGGAAATTAATTTTAATTTATACCCAATTAAAAATAGAGCAGGATGGTGAGAAACAAAGACAAAACTAAAAACACTTCCCCCCGACCCTACCCTTCTTCCCTGGCTCAACTTCACTCCTTCATTCCCAACTCTTTTTCCTGCCCAAGAGTGGCGCAGGGGGCTGGGGAATGGGGGTTATGGCCAGTCCATAACGCTTCACCTCTGCTGCTCCTTCCTCCCCACACTGTTCCCCTGCTCCAGTGTGAGGTTCCTCCAATGGGATAAAGTCCTTCACAATCTACTCCAACGTGGGTCCTTCCCACAGGCTGAAGGTCTTCAAGAACTGCTCTAGCATATGTCCTTTCCACGGGGGACAGTCCTTCAGRAACGGACTGCTCCAGCATGGCTACCCAGTGGGGCCACAGGTTCTGCCAGAAAACCTGTTCCTATGCGAGCTCCTCTCCACGGGCCACAGCTCCTGCCAGGAGTCTGCTCTGGTGTGGGCTCTCCATGGGGTGGAGCTTCCTTCAGGGCATGTCTACCTGCTCCAGTGTGGCGTCCTCCACAGGCTGTAGTGTGGATATCTGCTCCACGATATCTGCTCCACTGTGGTCCTCCATGGGAGGAGCAACCTGCGTCACCGTGGTCTTCTCCACAGGCTGCAGGGGAATCTCTGCTTTGGTGCCTGGAGCACCTCCTCCCCCTCCTTCTTCTCTGACCTTGGTGTCTGCAGGGCTGTTTCTCTCACATTTTTCTCATTCCTCTCTCTCACACCTGCTGTGCAGTGGTTTTTACTCTTTCTTAAATATGTTATCATAGCGGCACCACCAGTGTCACTGCTGGGCTCAGCTGTGCCCTGYGGTGGGTCGGTTGGAGTTGGCTGGCACCGGCTGTGTCCGTCACAAGGCAGCCCCGACCTCTCCTCACAGACGCCACCCCTGCAGCCCCCCCCGCCAGCGCCTGGGCACAGCCACCCAATACAGAAACAAAAAGAGCAAAGGTAATAAGTTACGATATATAGAAGGCTTTTTAAGAAAAAGTAATATCTTTTCTCTTGGCAAAACAGTAGTTTGAGAGTTCAACTCAAGAACATTCACGATGACACAACTGGCTGCTTTACTTATCTCATTAAAAAAGTCATTTCACTTGGACAGAAACAAATTGAGATATTTCATAAGTGATTCCGAAAAATGAAATAAAACAAAGAATTTGAGGGAAACCAGACAGGTTTAAGGTGCACAGTTCATAATATCTATGTTCACCGCTCTGTGATAAATGGTATGCTATGATGTCATCCCATTAGGTGGTACCATAAGCTCAGAATTTCACTTGAATGTCAGAGAAAGAAAAGGATCAAGAATTAGGGCATGTAGGTAGACAATATCAAAAAGTATTTCAAAAACTCTTAAGCATACTTTTGAATATGAAATTAACTTCATTACACCTTGTCTTTCAAAGTGAGTTGAAAGCCACAATTAATTTAGTCCTTTCCATCAAAGGTCATTTCATTTATTCTCTACTGAGGTTTGTGCTGAAAGACTAAAATCAACAGGTATTGAAACTTCTGGACTGTGAATTTGCTGCTGGCAGAAGCTATACACAGTGTAACTGGAACATAATCCCAAAAAGTAAAATCAATTTTCTAGTAAGATTACAAGAATTTAGAGAAAGACTGATGGGTCTAAGGCAAGAGCATGCTCCTCATGTTAGACATCATCTTCCTTAGAGTTTACACAGTGTCAAATAATTTGGCGCTGATGGGACCTGGGTTTGTTTTTCTATTCTTTGTTAAAGTAGAATGAAAGTCAAAGTAACACTCATCTGCCAAACTCAGTAGAATAGACTATTTCAGTTGGAAGGGACCCACAACAATCATCTAGTCCAACTGCCTGACCAATTCAGGGCTGCCCAAAAGCTAAAGCATGTTCTTAAGGGCATTGTCCAAATGCCTCTTAAACACTGACAGGCTTGGGGCATTGACCACCTCTCTAGGAAGCCTGTTCCAGGGTTTGACCACCCTCTCGGTAAAGAAATGCTTGCTCATGTCCAGTCTAAGCCTCCCCTGGTGCAGTTTTGAATCATTCCCACATGTCCTATCGCTGGATACCAGGGAGAAGAGATCAGTGAACAGGTTAACACTTGTTTATGTGCTATAAAAATATTATTTTGTTCCTTAGTTTCTTGGTTCTACCACTAGTAATCCTGTTTTGTGATCCCTAGTCTTTCTCACAGTGATGCTGAGATAAATCTTAACATCCTATTTAAATGAGCAAATCTTTCTTGATATTTTAAAGACTTCTGATGTTGTGACAAGTGATACTAATTTATCCCGTTAATTTTTATTCTGAGCAATTTTATGGATAAATTTCAGTACTGTATTCATTATTAATTTGTAACTCARGAATGCTGCATACAAGACTAAACCACCTGGGGCAAAAGGAAAGTGACACTAATTACCTCATGCTGTTTGAAAGGTATTGATGATCTTTTTAGACATATATAGAGGTTATTTATAAAATATGTAAACAATCTGCTTTACTTCAAGGAGGAAGCTCCCTGAGGTCTAGGCAACACCAACCTGATAACTACTGTTTGGAAAAATGCAGTGATCGTATAGGTCAGTCAAGCAGAGGATCATTTATCAGATGTCAATAGATTTTTTTACCACAATCAGGCCTATTCTGCACTACAAAAGAGGAAATTGTTTGATTAAAACTTACTGTGATACTTGGCCCACTGCTGATGAGCCAATCCATGACAGTACAACACAAGATTTAAAGGAAATGTTATTCCAAAATGCATGGTGGCTGCTGCACTTGCACATCAAAGGCTCCTGTACCATGATTAGCCTAGTCTAACTAATATTATGTTACTGTTGGAAGAAAAATAAATACAGAGGCCAATAGCAGCTCTCAGGCAATAATCTGATTCCCTTCTCAGTCTCCTGTAGCTTGGATCTTAACCAAAACCCCAGGTTATAATGCACAAAATTTTAAGTAACTCTGCGTCCTCTCTATGCTTAGAGCTACCTTGATCATAGAATCACAGCATGGTTTGGGTTGGAAGATCATTTAGTGCAAACTCTCCCTGCCATGAGCAGGGACATCTTCCACTAGTTCAGGTTGCTCAAAGCCCCCTCCAACCTGACCTTGAACACTTCCAATGATGGGGCATCCACAACTTCTCTGGGTAACCTGTTCCAGGGTCTCGCCACCTTCACTGTGAAAAATTTCTTCTTTATAGACAATCTACATCTACCCTCTTTCAGTTTAAAACCATTGCCACTTATCCTGTCACTACAGGCCTCGGTAAGAAGTCTCTCTCCATCTTTCTTATAAGCCCCCTTTAAGTACTTGCAAGGCCACAATAAGGTCTCCCTGGAGCCTTCTCTGTTCCAGGCTGAGCAGCCCTCAGCCTTTCTTCATAGGAGAGGTGTTCCATCCCTCTGATCATCTTCCTGGCCCTCCTCTGGACCCGCTCCAACAGGTCCATGTCTGTCCTGTGCTGGGGGCCCCAAACTTGGATGCAGTACTGCAGGTGGGGTCTCATGTTAAATATAACTTGGATCTAATTTGAAAAAAAACCAAAACCAAACTCAACCAAAAACTCTCTGAGAGAAACAAAAAAGAGGTATGGTAGATTTTTTAAAGTACGTTTGTGCAGACAGAGATTCTATCTTTTTATTAGACCAGCTGACAGAGCGGAAGGAAACCAGGGAAGCTCTCAAGCACAGAAAGTCTTTTTCAGCTCTAAATCGTTAAATGCCTTTGTGCACCTATTCTAGTCAAAACACACTTTCACTTTTCCCAAGCCAAAAAAACTAAGAAAAAAATCTGAATTACTCTTCAACAATACCACTACAGAAGTGCACATGGTAACAAGAGAGACCAAAAGGTGTAAGTATGTGAGGCTGAATTAGTATGATTTCCAACTGCACAGTTTTCAAACACCTTTGTCAAGACTGAGTTATATAAATATGATAATTACTTCAGCAGCTCCAGAGGAACAAGCAGCACCCTCACAAAATATTCAACATATTTGTACCTAAATGGGTGTAAGTCAAACACCTAATGGGTGTTTTGCACTCTGCAAAAACTGGTTTGGGGTAAGATGGGTGAAGGAGGCTGCACAGAAATTCCAGCTGCACTGGACTTTGCACTCCAGAGATTCTTTGTCAGTAATGCAAACAATGAAAATAATACATAGGACTTCGGCCTCAGCCAAGATCTACAGAGGTTAAAAAAGAAAAGTCATTTAAAGCTATTTCTGTGGGTTTTGGCCTAAATATAATTTAGGAGAAAATGAATGGAATCTAAACAAATTGGCTTGTTCAGATATCACTGAAAGTACATATTGGAAGAAAATACTGAAGAGTAAGGCGGCAATAGTCCAGCTTCAATTTTAGATACCTAGTAGAGCTGACAGACCTGAAATCTGAAATGCATCATTCTATGAAAAAGATGAAGGACAGCAAGGAACATGAATGGTGAAATGCTTACATGGGTTTCTTTAGAGAACTATTTTCTTCAGACCAGAATGACATTGTGCACTATTTTACATTACTGAAATATTACCTTTGAAAAAGCCAACAAGCCATTTCCAAATTTTACTTTTTGAAGACAGAGTCCAAAAAGTAAGAATGACATACTGTAATKTGTAAACTATTGTACGGCTGTAAGCAATGTTATGCTTTCAATTCTATTTTAATAATATTCTGTTACATATAATAAGAATGTGGAGTCCCATTCTGTATCTCAGAAAAAGAGAAAGAAAATAATGAAAGACCGATGGCCACTAGAAAAAACACACAATCCTTTTCCATAGTCAGTTACTATCAGAAGTAATAACTTGATCAAATTCCTTAAAAGTTCTGTGCTGCTGTCTCACTAGGTATCAGGCTAGTTATTCCCCTGCCTTAAAAATGGAAGAACAATCCTTGAAAAGTCACAACATTTATTTGGGTGCATGAGAAAAGCCCTCAGTCTGGTGGGAAGGCCCAGACCATTGTATTCACCATTTGTAACACTATAGACATCTGAAGGATGTACGCTTCTGCTAATCAACAGATCTGCAACATCCCTCTTAACTGTCTTCAGGTATGTGAAYCAGCTACTTGCAGCTCCCCTCATGGCACGCTTTAGTGGACTCCCAAAAATCCCACCTTTCCTAGTSCCGCTTATGATGCCAAGTACAGTATCAGTATCCCATTCATACGATACTGCCAAGCTTGACTCCTTCTGCTGAATGATGTCTTATCTCACTTCATTTGCAACTTTCCAATATGCTGTTCTTGCCTAGGCAGATAGAGAAGGCTGCAGAGAGTTAATTTGAAAAAGCTACTGTCATAACAAAATTACTCTTTTGACAAGTTTTAACTGAAAAAAAAGGATTATCAAATGTAGGATCACTCCACTTTCTTTCAGCTGCATCACTGGGCTTCTGGAACTGAATTTCATCCATTCAATTAAATCCGTTTTGAAATGTAAAAATAACATTTACTGCAAAAGGGCTGAAGGCTTTCCTTGTTTATCTTGTTTTAGCATTTCTCAGTCTGTGGGATAACAGTAATGAGATTCCTCTGAATTAAAAATGCAAATTTGCCTGCCCCAGAAAGAYAAAAACTGTATCTGTGGGTGCTGCATTATTGGGATATTGACAGTTTATGGTAATCTGGACAGCTCAGGAATGGCTTATCGTCCAAGGATACTTACACCACACCGCCTAGGATGAAATACTCTACCAAACACTCTTTTCCACCATTCATGCATTAACCTTCATTCCAGTGCTCCCACGTACCATCCTACTGCACTGTGGGCTAAAGACATTTTCACAGCTTGTCACATTGCCGTCACACCACTGACTTACTTGACACTATAAAAGATGCTAATGGCTACGTCTAGGGATTTGATGTTTTCACCCCTTAATTATCAAAGGACTAGCTAAGTTTGTCTGTCAGCTCTGTGGAAACTTGGGGGAGGCAGACGCTTCTCTCTTGGTCATGGGATGGCAGCCACAATTACAGCGTTCAGACTGCAGACACTGCACGCCTGCCTGAGAGATGCTGCAGCAGGGCCTCATCAGCTGAAGTGTCTCCCTCCACACCTTTCTTCACTCATCTCAACCCATTTGCAGCTCCAGATGTAATGAGCCTTGCACTGAGCTGAGAATGACAAAGCTCAAGGCCCCATGCCCTAACTCTTCTGATTTCTAATGCAGGGACCACAGTGACCATTAAAAAACAAAGCAGCTAGATTTGTTTCTTTATGATGCAGCTAGGAAGCCTATCCTGTTCATGGATCTCTTTTTTTTTTTTAGAAAAAGTCTACCAGGAGGAAGGTGTTCAGAAGGAAGGTTGTCTTGCACAAACAGGGCTGCTTTAGCTGAAGATGGTTGCGGTGACTCCCTGCTGCAGTGGGAAGGGCTAACCAAATTAGGTGGCTAACTCCTGCAGGTTTAAGGGGAAGGTTTCCTTCTCACAGCCCCCAACACAAAAGCTTCTTAGCAATCTGTCCAAACAATGAACTACTTCCTCCAGAAATTTTATATGAATATGACAGTCTTCTATGGCAGGGAAATATACAACTTACATATTTCTGAATATAGTTTATTTAGTAAATGATACCCCTACCAGCGAAGGCACCTGCAATTAGAAGTTTTCACATTTTTTACAGAGATTTTTTTCCTCTCCTCCCCCTCTTGAAGAATGAAGGAAGAAACGTCGCTTCTATAATTAAACTGCTAAGTTGCTGTGGTCTTTGGGAAAAACACAGAGATTGTCTCCCACCAGCTCTGTGAGCTATCGGTCCACGAGGAAGGCCAGGGAGGCGGTGTGCTGTAAGGAACACAGCATGCCATCAGCGCAGGCGCCCTTACAGAGCGAGACAGGATCAAACACAAGGCAGGTGCAAACCAAACCTTCAGGATTTGTACTAGAAAGCCTTACAAGAACACAGGCTCCTTCGGGAAGCCATAGCACATTACTATTTGTAAGGATAAACACTCCCAGCAGTTTCTGCCTCCTGTTACATCCACTTAAAACAACAGGCGGGTTCTGTACTGCCCCTTTATGTGGTACAGGAACGCACTGTGCACCCCATTTAGAGGTGGATAGAAGATTGGTTTTAATCCATCTTTCTGTGGGCTGAATTCTGGTTGGGATCTGACCGAAAGCCGTAAATGGTCTTTAGACTGTGTTGAGCATACACCTGATCTGCAGTACTTCTAGGCTGTCCCACACCACACGGTCCCCTAAGGATGCTCTAGTCTCACGTCAGATCTCTTTCCCTTTCACTTAAATACTGCCCGAGACTGCCCCAACACCAGGTCTTACAGAGAAATCTATAGAGGACACCACCATGGCTGTCTTCTCCTACCACAGGGAGAAGCTCCAACACCAATTGTTTTAACTAATTGGTCAGGCAGTTCTGGACAGGAATTCAACACTGATCTCTACTTAGTAAACAMGGAATGACTAATTTGCAAATAAGAAGCTGAAATTAAGGAAATGCCTAAGTATTCTGCTGAACTTGGATTTTAATAAAATATCTTACGTAATAAACATTTTTTAAAGGATATGAGAATGTCTACATTAGTGAGAAAAAACTTTTTTAAAATCTGAAACATTATTTAGGAGTGAATGCTAATTTAAATGGCATTTCATACATTAACAAAGTCTGAGTTTATATTTTATATTAATGAAATACTATCAAATGTAATCTAAACAATTTAATGGTTGGCTGGGTTAATTAGCGTTTTTCAAAGACTGGTAATTAGCATTTTTTTTTAACCTTAAGGTCACAGCTCAGACCCAAGATCTTACTAGTTAGAGCACTGACAATAATTAGGAGGACAAATACAGCATTTTCATCTGAGGATCTTAAGATGTTTTACTTCTGCACGTATTTCCTTGCAACACCTACAAGTTAAGTGACAATTTTTAAGGCTTGCGTTACAAAGAAGCAGGTTGAGACACTGACAGAAAACAACATTTTCTTCAATCGTCATAGTAGAACATGGGAAAAAGATTTTGCACATAGGCTGGTAAACTGTCTTGACAACTTTGCAAGGCTGATAAAAATATATGTCCATTTTTATCCTCTTCCAAAACAGAAGTATCACTGTTGAGCTGACACAAACAGTCACACAAATACATAAAAGTTCTTCCAGTGAAGATAGTAAGGGTCAAAATACTCAGAATCACTAAGACCACTGAGCATTTCCTTTATTTAATTAAAACTTCCCCTTACTAGAAATTCATGTATTAATTAAGTACAAGACTGCACATATAGTACTCAGCAATATGAAACCACTTTCCATACAAAAGTAATTGATTTACTGTTCCTAACACCATTAATATTGTCACACACAACTCCTACGTTAGGTGTACTGACATTTATGGTTTAGGGCAGTTTAAGTCCCAAGAGGTTCATCTACAAATATCAGAACAAAGAGCTCCTTTCCCAAGATGTTTATCAGCTTTTCACTCATTTACTACTATTTGTACTATTTAGGCACAAGAGACACCCGCCTGAAATCACAGCCAAAGCTGTGGTGCGTACTAGCCCGAGATCTTTCCACAGAAACCTTCCAGTTGATTTAGTCAAGACAGGTGACCAGCAGGAACAAAGAAATATTAGGTCCTTTCACGGAATTGGAGCAAAACCACCAATATATGGGAAGAAATTTGGCGGTAGTTAAGCAGAAAGCCTGCAGTGAAAACTCAGTTTGGTGCCTTAGCAACAAGACCCTCCAAGTGGTACAATAAGAGGCAGGATTCAGGTACCTAAGCATAGGCAGTTTGTGCCATTTTGGATGCCCTAAATATCTGCAATTTCGGAGACATTTGTGTGGGGCTGGCAGGTACAAACTAGGAGAGAGACCTGAGCTGTGCCCTATTGGAGCAATGGCTTCAAGCCAGGCAGGATAACTTACGGCATCTAAAATGACAATAGATGCTCAGTTCCCTAAACCTGAGTCCGACCTGTGTTTGGTTCATGCCTGAGACAGAAAACACTCTCCAGTATTTAAACTGGGAAAGCTAAGGAATCTGCATCTTTTGGTTTTGGTTTTGTTTGATTTTGAGCTCCACTTGCAAAAAGTGGTGGAAAGCTGGTACGCTGCCAGGATCAGGTCATCATTAGAAAACTCTCCTTTCATACAAAGAGCTGTAAACATAATGCTGCGTTAATGATTCAGTTTCAAATTTCCTGATTTTCTTCTACAGACTGGTGACCTGTACAATCACCTCCTCAACTCCTTATTATTTTACAAGCAAATTATAATTAATATAAAGTAAAATTTGGAAAATGAAGTCTGCTGAAAATGAATACAAAAAAGCAAACTTCTCTTTATAATTATATGCTTTCATAGAAAAGATGGTGCACTGTACTGCACATTACATTTTTCAGGCTTACCTCCTTTCTATGAAACCACTTAAAAAGATCTATGAAAGAAAAACATCAAGTAAATGAGGCATAAACTGATAATATCCCTAGGTACTGACTACTTTTGCACATGCACCTCTTTGAAATTCCCTTAAACATATTGAACTCTATAACACATGGGACACACAATTCTTACACTAATTTTCCCCCCTTTTTCAATAGGTTTCAGGGCATCTAGAAAAGTTTGTTTTCTGCTACAAAGTCTAGGGGGCTCCTTTATTCTCTGATCATAAGGAACCTACATAAACACTTTACAACATTTAATAAAAAATCGTTGATTACAATAATAGGACTAAAAAGAACAAAATTCCATCTTGTCATAGTTGTAAAACACTAAAAAGTGCAGCCACTTGCAATGCAGTGCAATTTTGTATGTATACCTGTCCATGCACGTATATCTGTCCCTGTCGGTTTCAGCACTCTGTTTGGATCAGACAAAGTATTTGCAACGGAGCTCAAATCCAAATCTGCCTGTTTGTGACTGCAAGATATTTGGAGCGGAAATCAAAGACCACGCTGCTTTAGAAAGCAGAGGTACCCTATGATGTGTCAAGCACAGAGGCGCTGCATTTCTGGGCAAAGGCCTTAAATCATTCTTCTGCTGACAGGTGTGCTCAGGGAGAAAGAACGGTTGTTTATCTTAACGTCTTTATGTATTTTCTGAAGCCTATTCACACTAAATGCAACAAAGCATCTTGGAAAACATGCTACTGACGTAATTCTGTGCTGTGGCTGAATAATATTAAACAGAATTCATCTAGCCTTTGAAGTGCAACCTTTTTATTCTCTATTCTAAATAGTAAAATAAGTAAAAATGGAGGCTTTCATGTTAGCTGTCCCACCCTTATCTCCCTTTTCTCCAGCAAACACAAAGCAAACACAATGAATGCTGGACTAGCAAGCGGACAGTAACGTATCATAGAAAACTATGCATCTGTTGCAAAATTTGGTGGCATAATAGAAAAAGAAATCAGAACTTCACACAACTGTTTATATAAAAAGTTTTTCCTACACTTGCATTTTATTTTTTCCTGAAGWCTATGGGCCAATTCTGTAGCTGTTTATACTCAGTCTATGGCAGCCCAGAACAGAGTCCTGCTTCTCAATGCAATTAATTGTTTGACACCAGATGTCCATATGTCCATGCCTGAATGCTGGAAGCATATTCACTTTTCCACAATTTTTTTAAGCCCTTACCTATATTGACATAAGTATGTTGCCATGTCATATTTGAACACAGTGAAGCATTCCTCATAAACATTTTGAATATTCCTGGTTAATATCTCTGTAATGCAGTACAAAACAGATCTGTAATAGCCTAACACAGATTAACACAAATGACTAAGGTTTTACTTCATTTTTTATTAATATATGCATTTAAAAAGTGCCTAAACACCTGCTGGCTTCCAGACAGAGCTATTTTTGTCAGGTGTTTTAAAAGAAATTGTCAAAGTACTTTCAAACAGAAAGATCAAAGTTCCTATGATGAATTCAAAGGCATTTACTCTCCATATTCAGTTCTCTGTTGCACAAGGAGCAAAATAATAATGCTGATACCACAGAGCTGACCGTATCACAGGAGCAGCAGAAGGGTGCTGTGGCTCAACTGGCGTGTGCTCTTCCTATCCACACTTGGCAAAAAATCTTGAGAGCCCAGCGTGAGGCAGTGGCCCAGGGTGGGCAAGGCAGGGATGTGCTGTACAACAGCAGCTCCTTTTYGGCTGCTGTGCAGCTATGCTCTGCCAAGTCAGGCAGCTCTGGGGGACAGAGTCATAAAATAATCCAGGCTGGCAGGGACCTCTGAAAGTCACCTGGTCCAACCCTTCGGTCAAAGCAAGGCCAAGTTCAAAGTTAAAGCTAACTTCAAAGTAAGATCAGGTGGCTCAGGCCACGTCCAGTCAAGTTCTGAGTATCTCCAAAGATGGAGAYGCCCCAGCCTCTCCCAGAGATCTGCTCCACTGCTTGACCACCCTAACTGTAAATTATTTTCCCTAATATCAAACTGGAATTTGTTTGTCAGCTGGTGTAGTTGAAGACACCAATATATTCCCACTCTTTTCTGAGCAGCACTTAGCAAATCCAGCTCTCAGTCTCCCCATGTTGCAACCCCTTAATCATCTTGATGGCCCTTCTCACTGTATGGTGCCAATTTTACTCCTCTTTTGTTTTGCAGCTTCCTATCTGCAGTGGCGAAGGGCTCTTGTGAAAGGGGAAGAATTATTCTGTAATGAGCCATGGCCTGGGCCTCAGGGTATTTGAGCTCTGCCTCTCTTTCTTGTATTTTTCTTGTGTGAATATGGGAAAGTCACCTCCTTGGGCTCGGTTCTAGTAGGGACTGTTGAGCTCTAYGACTTGAATTAAACCTACCCAAATTTAGTTATCTAGTATGCAAAACCAATGCTTGTCTATATTGATTACATGAAAAACAGAGGGTAGTCGGGCCCCTGAAATAGCCACTTCAGTTAATTGCCAAAGGTAATTTGAAAGATGGATTAGGGCCTAATGTAATACAAAAAGGGAATGATATCAGATTGAGCTAAATCTGGATAACTGCTGTGTAACAAATGCCTGTTATCAATGGCATCAACTTTGAACTTGGTCACTTTTTGTGTGTGCTTTTTTAACAAAAGAGAATGGCCAAGGCAGAGTTATTAAAGTGTAAGTCAGACCCAAAAATCAAGAGTTGGGGCAAAAAAATTATGAAGGTTTTAAAGAAGGTCATGCCAGATTTCTTTTATCTATCTTCTAATTCTCCACCTCGTTTCAGATATTAGTACAGCAATAATCACTTTGCCACTCCTTGCAAATGTGCAGTCAGTTCAATGTGCCGCCAGGGGCATGAGCCCTTACTACGAAATCAGGATCCCATTGTGCTGGGCCATGAACCCAGCGAACGCTAAGGGATGTTGCTGCACGGAAGAGCTAACAAAGCTCCTTGGACAGTGAACTGGAACACAAATTCACCAAAAATGCATTGCATAGAGATGCCAAATATCTCTTAGATGTAAATGACACTTAAAACCCGCTGAGCTGTGCAGGATTGAAACTGGACCTGTGAGGGAATGGCTTTATGCATGACTAGAAATAGCTTGAGACATCCCATGTCCTTAAAGAACTTAGGTTACGTCTTTCAGAGTGAACTGAAAGACAAGCGTATTAACTCAAATTTTAACATTTTTGTAGCTTACATCAGCAGATGTSCTGCTTATAATGGGCAAAATATCCCATAATAGGCTCTGAGTATACACATTTAGATGAATACAAAACTGTTTTCAGAGGAATAGTTTTTCGTAGCTGAAAACATAAAATGAACATTATCACACCATCCAAATTCACTTCTAAGTGCAAATGTTTTGCAATATAAAAATTATTTTCCATAATCCTGCTGAAAGACTGGCAGAGCAGATGAGTCTTGATGCCAATGTAATAGAAATCTGAAGTCTGTTCCCAGCTCTACTTAAAATGACCTTGAAGAAGCWGTCCAATATTTTATTTGTGAAAATGAAGCACTGACAGATACTGTCAAAGGTAGAAATATGAACCATGTGTAATGTGAAGGAAATAGAAATATTAACAGCAATTAGGAGGAGAGCTGGAACTCAAATTTATGGTTTCTGGGCTTCCTATCAAATGTATCTTTGTACATAATAACAGGGATAATAACAGGGACTGTCTGCGTCTCTTCCGCAGTTGTTCTGGTTCAGATAAAATCACGTGCTCTGGCTGTTGTGTTTATCTTAATAGAATCATAGAATCATTAAGGTTGGAAAAGACCTCTAAGATCATCGAGTCCAACCATCAACCCAGTACCCATGCCCACTAAACCATGTCCCGAAGCACYTCATCCACATGTTTTTTGAACACCTCCAGGGATGGTGACTCCACCACTTCCCTGGGCAGCCTGTTCCAATGCCTGACTACCCTTTCAGTGAAAAAATTTTTCCTAATATCCAATCTAAACCTCCCCTGGCGCAACTTGAGGCCATTTCCTCTCGTCCTATCACTTGTTACTCGGGAGAAGAGACCAGCACCCGTCTCTCTAATGCTGTATATGAAATAAATGCAAGCAACTGAGAATATTAAATGATGGAAATATGAAGGTCCAAGCCAGAATCAGTGGCACATRAATCACTACTTCTTCTCCCTAGAACAGGCTGCTTTAATTTTCCCTTTCCAACTATGAAATACTTTTAAGAAGGGAGAATCAAAATACATTTCTTCAGTTTAAAAGTAAATCAGACTACAATTTCACTGAAGATACTTTTCTAATCTTCTTAAATAATCAAAAAAACTTCAAAAATGTATATAATCTTTCCCATAGCAATACAAGCTTCTCTCTTCTCCTAGAAGGGATCTCACCAGAAAAAGGGTAAATAGCAGGCTTTCATTGCCTGAATGAACCATTATTTGTGTTGCAAAACTCAACCATTAATGACAATAACTGGAAATAAAATAAATCCCACTTGACTCTCAGGAAATAAAGTGAGGTTGCAACACAATTTTTTTTTTACTTGCAAAATGAACACTTGAGACACAGTGACAAGGGCCACTACAAAGCTACTTTTACTGCTATTTTGAGGGTAAAGCTAGACCTGAAAATACTGGTGTAGACTTTTCACAGTATTAGAATAATGACAGATAAAAAGTGTTYAGATTTTGTTTCCACTAGAGTACAGAAACGTGACATTTGTCAAGTCATCTGACGTTTCTTCAGACATCTAAACTATATACTTTATATCAGCATAATATTTCATTATATGTTGTGACTTTAAGTCTTATGATGCTGAAATGGTTTAAAATTGTTGTATCATGCTGATTCTACAACCAGCAATAAATGTGTTTAAGAGCATGTCCTATCCATCCAACAGGGATGTTTAGTTAAAAGGAATCACTAAATTGGACTTCTGAGTTGTCATTTTCTGAGGGTAGTTTAAAGAAAGCTAATACACATCAAAGTGATCAATCATGTCAGCTCTTGAGTGGAATTCTCCAGGCCTCCTTCTTCTGTCAACTTTGTGTGCCTTAAGAGTATCATCAGACAYGGCGGCCTATTGTCTCACCTGCAGGCGGTTAGGTCAGAAGCAACTTGCAGGACTGACAGGAACAACTTTGATAGAAAGTAAACAGAAGAAGAAAACTGGATGCAATGTTTGTAAAATGCCCCAACAGTGTAATTATTTGYTTGCTTATCTTGCCAGAGAAGTAGAGAGATCATAACAGTGGACTAATGTCTTCAAAGAGACTGGAGAAACTGCAGAAAATGGACTACTCTCTGTAATTGTAAGAGAGAGCAGCTCTGTTTTTCAGACCCTTCTCCTGATTTTTAGTCAGGAGTCTAATTTTTTCAATTTTCCTTTTCATCAATAATTTTTCTTTCTGTGATATGAAAGGTTCATGCTGCTGTTTGATGACATATCAATTCTCCCATTTCTGCCTGCAGAAATGCACTATATACGCACCTCTCTATCTATAAAAATATTGTATCTGCTGTCTACAGATGTGGCCTGGAGTGAAGAAAGTTCTCTCTAAGCAACTGCTAAATTTTAAGCTTTTTTCGTCCTTTTCAGTAGTGAATTACTCTCCTGCCCAGCCCCCAATAACACATGTCAATGTTTTCTGCTGGACAAATGGGGGTATATTGGTTTTATTGGATTCCTACTATGAACTGTTTTTTAGGGAAAGTGGACTTGTAAAAATTCTTAAAGTGACTTTATTAAGAATTTTTTTAGTTTAGAAGTAAAACATATGTAGTCTATCACCAACTTTATGAAGGACTTTTTCTCCTGAAGAGCTTTACAAAAATCTCTATAAGGGGGAAGTAATTAATTTACCTTTTTAAGAGAAACATCATCCTACATTTACTGCTATTGCATTTGCCATCCCCTTTCATTAATCAAGCCATTAGCTTCAAGACATCTTTGGATGAACTACACATTGACTCTACTACAGGATCATGTTTCATTTACTAGACATATATAGCTTCTTCAAGCAGTACCACTTCAGCACAC
This sequence comes from Oceanodroma leucorhoa, assembly GCA_030449065.1. Lineage (NCBI taxonomy): Eukaryota > Metazoa > Chordata > Aves > Procellariiformes > Oceanodroma > Oceanodroma leucorhoa. The sequence goes on from JASVER010000023.1 coordinate 2,982,112, forward strand.
CCAGAAAAAACTCCAGTTTGCATTAGCAGTACAGTTATATTTTATGGTATGTGACAAAGAATGTGAGAAACTCACTCTTTGCATTAAAAATAAAGTAAGTTTCTAATCCTCAGCTGTGTGAAAACAAGATCCAAGGTAGTCCTAAAAACTTAGGAACCAGCAGATGAATAAAAAGAAACACAAGTCAAGGATTTCTGGAGCTTGACGGATGTTTTTGAACATCTGGAGTTGACATAGCTGACTTTATTACACATTTAAACTATGATAGGTCCACTGTGAATATCTTGTGTTGTATCTAAAGCTTATTTAGTTGCCTGGAAAAATCTTGTGTTATGCCTAGGAGTTACCAGTRATAACGTATTTCTACTTTGAGTGGGCAAAACTAAGTTGGAAGATGTACTTTACTTGCTCAGTTTTTTTTGGTAGTAAAAGAATTGATGTTTTTTCCTGCTTAAATACACTGAAAAGACCTCTACCGTTAGTATTTTTTTCTTAATGTTTCTGGTATTTTAAACACTCTGCATATTCAGAATGTACAGTAGTGCAATTGTTGCAAGTAACCAGTAAGTAGCTGTAGTGGTAGGGATTTTTTTTTTAAATAACACTATCTTCCTGTATTATGCATTCATAATTATCACGATGCAACAGAAATTAAGGAGCAAATCTAGCAGGTGAGTTCAGGGGATTGAAGACTTCCTACTAACACTATTTACTCCTGTATCCCCCTCTGTGACTTGCTTTCAAGATCTAGCTCAAGATGAATCTATAGGATTCAAAATGTTGCACGGGAAATTATTTTTTTACTTGTTTTCAGATTCTAGGGTCTTCTGAAAGGGTACAAAATTATGCAAATACTTGGCCTTGTCCTTTTTTCCTTTCTTACAGGAGATCCAGAATGCCAGCTACCATGAAGCAGTAATGCACCATTCAAATTCACTGGAGGAAACCACACGGAGACTCTCAAGGAGTGTCCTTTGGTCCCCCAAAAGGATGGCCAAACAATCAGATTTTTTTTTTTTGTCTTCTGTAAAATTAGGACACACCCCTCCGCCCCCAACCACAGCATCATGGAAGCATCTATAAGTATCAGTGCAGACTGAAAAGATTGAAAGTTACCCATTTTTACAAATAGGGGTGAGATACTTTTGTATCAGTAAAGACTTTTTTATATTACAAGTTCAAATAAAAGCTTCTACAAAGTATGGGCACTAAAAGCAAGTTACACTCACTACATGTGGCAATTTCTTAATGCATGGTGTTCAGAGATGCTTATAACACTTAGTTCTGCTATAAATACACACAGACAATAAAATTAAAATACTTCATATCTGAGTACGCACAGAAATTTTATCTAAATTAGAACATGATTACTCTTACTGGAAGCAGTTTCATTACTGTTAGCACTCAGTGGGTCTCGCTTCTTTCTCCCTGGGGAGAAAACCAATGGCTGGAGAATGCCATATCTAATGTAGCACCTTTCTATAATTATCACAGAGGTTTCTAATATTAGGTGCATTTATTTCCTAACTTTGTGGGAAGAAAGTCAACACAATCTCTTTTTGAAAACCCTGCTGTGCCAGCATTATTTGTGTTCTAATATTTTCTAACAGCCTTTCTCAGGTATAAATGAGATGTCAAATCTAAATTAACACTGGAAATATGACCTGCCCTGCTCTTTTGCTGCAAACTGACAGCTCAGCTGCATATGTCAAAAGTGAATCGCCCTCCCAGCTAGCTAGAGACTCAGAATTGGCATATTGCTGAACTGCAAAACTTACTAACAAAACATCACCATAAATAATAAGGAATCCCAAACAATTCCATGAACTCTATTTTCACTTCTTAATTTTTTTTTTAATAATTTTACAGTGTTAATTCTTAAAAATTAAATTCACAGGGCCTCACAAAGCCTTCCTGCTTAGCAAAAATATGGCTTTCAAATAAACCTCTTCCCCAGAGAACTAACTGCTTTTCCCACACCCAGTTCTTACATGCTGTCATTTGGATTTCTGCTTTGCCCCTTCCTTCCTCGATCACAGAAAAAAAACCAACCTGGCATAAACTGCAGATGGTCATTTTATCAACCCTCCTACCAAACCTGAATATATCTATATACCTTTGAATCATCCTTTCTGAAAAGCAAGCTGTTAGCTTTTGTCAAATCCTTTACAGAATGGAAAAACAAATTTCCTTCCTCTTTGTAGTAGCCTCCTGGTTAAGTAAAGGTTATAGTATCTCCTCTTCATTTTCTTTTTTTTTTTTCCTAAGCAACCATTGTTAATGAAGCCTTTCCTCTCAATAATCAGTTTCCTAGGCTTGTACAATTTCAGTTGCTCTCTTCAGAGCTTTATCCTACAGATCCTAATCTTTCCTGAAGCACAGGGCCAAGAAGCAGAAACAGTACTTCAGCTGAAACCCTCCAATGCCACCTCTTTCCCTCCTGTTAAAAGTTCTATAAAAATCCTTCCAAAATGGCAAATAAATCAAAACAATTAATATAAAAATAGATAATACAAACAGAAGAAAGATGTGGTGAAACCTGTGTGTCTTCATTTACCAAGCTTTGCTTATCTTCACATGACCAAAAAATAGGTTTCTAGTTCACATGGACTAAAGAAGATCTGAGAAACTTGGAAGACTCGTAAAAGCTTAATGTTTCATGTCAGATAAAAGTAGAGATGAAAATCTCTTATTCCTTTTTACGCAAATGATAAAACCATATTCTCCACGGATCCTGAAAAGAACAGGAAGAAGGAAAGCATTTTGGAAAATTATGCCATCAAATCCATAGAAAAATAGAGGATGATAAAAAATATTGACAACTGGCAAGAAAATAAGATGTACTATTTTATCATGTTGATTTTCATTACCACATCTTCCAATATCGACTCCTCAGTCACAGCTAAACTGTTTATGTAGTCGCACTGAAATACCTTTTAGCTCTTAAGTGTGAGAGACTCATCCGCCGTCTTTCTCATATGGCAAGTGAATACCTGCTCAGCACCTCAGATTTCAGTAGATTTCCAGTTCAGTGGCCAGTCTCTCCTTTTCCTCTGCCATTTTACCTTACCTCTCTACTTTTCAAAATAAGACTTCTGCCTATACATACCACTGCAGGTCTCTGCTGATCCACTTTATCAACAGCATCCTTATTTCACACAGGCAAGTTAACACCATTACTGATTCTCATCCAAAAAGGCTCTATTTTGCCATAGATTTTGCAGGATATTGGTGTTGGTTCCTGAACTAAAGTTGAGAGCAAGAAACAGGAGTAGAAAGGATGGATGGAAATATTCCTAATTCACAGCATGGGGGAATTCCAGCCTGCCCCTTCTTCCACAGCACTTCTAAGGCTGCTCTAGGAGCTGCCACAGCCTGGTGGCAGCGGGAGCAGAAGTACATCGGCGTATGGTTACACAACAGGTACGTATAGGAATCAACACTATTTCTAGGTGAAGTGGAGGATTCAGCACTAAATCAACTGCATTCCACCTCAGGAATTAATATAGATGACAACTATGCAGGAAGTAGCCGTTTCCTGAGCAGCTAATTAGAATACTCCTCAGAGTAAACAAGAATAATAACTAGTCATTATTGTAATCATTCATTTCTGTACCAGTCACTTTGCTTTCTCAGTGTACATTAATGTACTTTASAGATGGCAAGCACAGCTGAACAAACATCATATTGCACCTGAAATTACGGAAGCACAAAAAATGAAGACAGTATATTGATGGTTCTGGGATAGCAATATGAAGTCATTATGGAAAAAAAAMAAACTAGATGCTGTCATGTGTCAAAGTCCAAGTCATCCTTTGGAAAGATATACATACTGTATATACAAACTGCAGTTATATGTTTAGATAATAAACGTATTAGCCATATAGGTGCAAACATCTGGTCCATATGCAAACAGGTGAATGCCCAACAACTGATTACATATATATTCTAGCCAGAACAGAGGTATACATGATTGAACTGTTTCAAGTATTCACAGCTGCACTACTTAATTTACATTTCATATTTCTGATACGTATAAGGTTTATTAACAAACATAGGATGAAAGTTATCTCCATGTTTAGAGTTCTAGAATTCAGCAACTCAGCGGTGTAGGAAAACCCATTCACTGCACTACACAGTCATTGCACTACCCCAGGAACAGCTTTCAAGTATCTGAGTGACCAGGTAGTTTTACCACAGCTGTCTATTGCTTTATGAAAAGCTGATCTCACTTTAACTCCCCACAGCCAAGTACCATTCACAAAGTGAATTCCATCAGTAAGCTTTCTATCACAAATTTGTGGGTTTTGTATATGCAAGGTCAACATTACAAATTAGACATTTCTTAGCATTGCAATATTGAAGATTTTACAGCCACTCCCATTACAACTGTAAGCATATACTGCACTACCTGTAAAAACTGGCTGTTGATAAATGTTAACTTCAAATTTCAATTACTCTAGTATTTGAACAAAGCGATATAGGCAAAAATGCACCTGCATTCTAGGATGCAAAATGTGGTATGATTCCACAAAATCATTACAGAATAAGGAAGAAAAGCAACAGAAACATTTTTATGATAAAGAAAGGGTCATAATAAATATTTCTCACAAGTCTCTTATCACTTCTCCTTTGACAATGTAACTGCCAAGCAGTTGCATAACATCAGCAGACCTATATAAAACAAACATGTCATGTCAACAAATGACAGCCACCCACCAGCAAACACTGTGATAGATCAGAAATAATACAAGAGTAGGATGAATCCCTGTGGCATTCCCAAATTAAAATCACAAAAAATTGCCTGGGAGCAATTTGGAACAACCACATGGCCTCATTACATTAAGATTTTAAAATCTGATCATAACTGATCTGAATCAGTGCAATATATGTTTTGCAGATGTAGCCATATTCCATAAATAAACTTGAAAAGAGATACAGTAATTCTTCATGGGAGGTTTTGTGGCATTGGGAAAAATGGCAGTAAAACAGTAAACACACTTGAAATCATCCTCCCCCCCTTCTTTTCTGGTAAGATTTTTAATATATTCTTATTTTCATATGAGAAGACAATCCACAGTCTAATACATCATGACAGACTATACATTTTAACATCAGACAAAAGATATTAGAGGATGAGCTCAATGTGACTTCAGTTTCTAAAATTTCTTAGACTCATCTGGGACTGTCTCCTGTAACTTAATTAACTGAAACCTCTTAAACATACTTGTACCAAAGCCAGTACATGCGATTTGATCCAAATAATAATGAAAAGGAGAGGAGGAGGAAGGAAATAATGTTTTCCACTTTAAACCACTAGACACTATTTGTTGATCCTTAATCATACAACTAAAAAGTAAAGGACCGTCTTTTACTCCAAGAACTGAAGTCCTAATTTGGCCTGTCTTGAAAGCCCCATTAGCCTCTTAGCCATGCAAGAGATGGACCCAATATCTCTTTACCTGCACAAGATGCTGTCTGAAAAGTGTGACAATATTTGACAACTTTACATCCTCTTTGAACAAGGCATACATTTGCCTTTACCCATACCAAGTCCCAGTGACAGTCCTCTGAGATATTGTCAGAATTGGACAGAAAAGCGTTCTGGGCACCTTTTACTCTTGTACGGAGAGGAGGGCCACTCTGTTAAGCTCCCTACAGACCATGAAGGACATTTCCAACAAACATGACAGCTATAAGATGAGGAGGGCGGCTCCCACCAGCAATACTATTTCTCACAAGGCGTTTAGGGCATAAGGGAACAAATTTCCGACAGCAGGAAATTGGGAGGACAAAACAGCGCTCAGCCTCACCCCCATGCCCATCTGACACTTTCACAGCCTGGGAGGAGGAGAAAGGGACGCAGGGAAGAGAAGAGGCTCACTGGCTCTCACTGGCCAGGCCAAAGTAGGTGACAATGTCAACAATGCTGTATCTCAAAGGCAGTGTGCCATATCGCTTTGCTTCACAGAGACATGCTGCGTTTAAACTTGAAATACATGAAAGCATTCTCGAGAAGGAGAAGTTGGTTAAGCTGTTGGTTAACATTTGTAATTTTTCTGAAGCTTTTATTTAGTTACTTAAAACAAACTCCTCCACGTATCCTGCCCAAGATGCTCTATCAGCAAGGAGCGAGTATGCCATCAGGTTTTCTCTGCCAATCATGTAACGGCTCTGTTAAATCCCCATGGTGGTATGGAAAGAAAAGCCTGCTCCCAAGTCTCTGAGAGCGGGCTCCTCTGCTCTCTCCTCAATGTCACAAGCCTTTAAGCCGACGCTGGTTTTGCCTTTGGAGGTGAAAGCATTCCTGCACCATGTGATAGGCTACTAAGCTCGCCTGGGGTGCTGCGAGGAGCTGACAGAAAGAGCCAAGCTTTATCAACTGGTTATGTTTCCTCTTTCCCACTAAATGTGCTGTGAATTCACACATCAAACTCCGGCTGAAAAGCAGGGAATGTGCAAATATGCAAAGCTTCACAGGAAAGAGATGCGAACCCTAGAGATCAATGTACAGACAGCCACAAACTGCATTTTTAACAATACAACAACTCACAAYCCTATGTCAAGTCCTCCCATTAGCAATCCAGTGAACAGTTATTACAGCAGTTCCACTTAATCAAAATTAATATCTAATTCCATAAATTTGCAGTTTAGACATTTTTAAGTGCAGAAGCTAGAGACATTTTACATGTGGGTGTGCCTTTTGACTCTGACACTTCTGCTTCATCTCTGCAAAATAGTATCCTGCAGCCTGTACTGTTTTTCATCCTTTTCTATTTCCCAATGACTGTTTCTAGCCCATCAACCATATTTTAAGATAAGCCATTGCATCTTCTGCTTGAATCAACATTAATTCATGTCTCTTCTTTCTTCTCCTTTTGTTAGGTACTGCCAAGTCCAAAATGGAGTATTCAGAAGCATCTTTTATACATTTAGCTATTTATGTTGATTGCAACGTGGCCAAACCATCGCATGTGTACTGTATTTATCACTATACATTGCTAAACTAATAGAATTGCATTGTCTTCTGTTTTATTGGGACTAAACTTTGATGTTAAATGCTGGTTTTCCAGATATATGCCATGAATGCATTCAAAGCATTAAAATAATTTTTAATTACTTGAAACAAAGTAACAGAAATTCTGCAAATGTTCTCATTATGCCTGTTTTATGCTTCCATTTTTACTTCTGGTGAGAAATAGACTATCTTTGTCTTTTGTTTGGTCATCAAATCCTGTATGCTGGTGAAGAAATCAGGTAGTACTTCTCAAGTATGTTAGTATCGTATCATAAGATTAAAAGGTGTGCAATGATTTTAGTATAAACTGTGTGAAAACCTAGTCGCTTATTTTATTTTTTCTTATGTGTAGACTTGTGTAAGATAAGCTATGGAACTGGGACTTCAAAAATATTCTGAATTTCTGATAAAAAATATAACAAATGGTCACAAAAAAAACCTGAGCTACCACTTGTTGGAAGATCTGTAAACAATATATTGAATGAAGAAACTATTGAAAAACAGTCAGGATCTGTGCAGTCTTTAATTCCCCAAAGGATGTAGTTCTGAGGAATAACTGTAGCTCGGCTACATTTTTTTTTCTTACAATGGAATCGGAGGTTGGTCATCTCCAAGCCAGATATGTCTTTTAATCCAAACTAGATAACTGATGCTGATTCCCCCCAAGGGACAGGTATATTTACACAYGAAGATTTTTTTAATCCCTCTCTAATATTTTTTACGCTGTTCTCCATTCTGTCACACCATGCCATCACATTCTCAGAGATCTTTTCTTTCACAACAACCACTTCAAATGTCTATGCTTTCTGGATTGTCCACCTCAAACAGTAATTTGAAAACATTAGTTTTTTTTCTTCGCTCACTGGAACAAATGGACAGTAATCTCTCAATAGCTCATGCTTGATATGCAGCAGAATTATTGCCTTATTGGCAATATTTCCTACAATGGAAAGGGCCAGCACTGGCCATTTTAGTACTTATATAACTCTAACGAATTTCTTCTAGGCAGACTTAAAATGGTAAGTACTGTAAATACAAAATGAAAGGTAAAGTGAAAGCTGCTTCTAGGCTGACATCTCTAACCAGGACATTTAAAAATGTCCTGGAATGGAGTGAAAAATCAACCAACCTTAAGAGTACAAAAGTTTATTTGAGAATACAAATGTGGAAACACTGCTACAGAAAAAAAGCTGGTAGCTCACMAAAACATAAAAAGGTTATAGCTGGAAAAGCAGGTGGAGAAACCTTTCTACAGGGGCATCATATTGTATTCCAAAGCATGCTACTACGCCAGGTGCAAAGAAACCTACAATGGTACAATAGTGCTGAGAGCTGCGAAGATGGCTTAAGAATTCTACTTATTAAACATCATGTTCATCAGATGTCTCCCCCATCAAAAGTAACTAGAGGGAAGCCTCTAGGTACCAAGATGCTGAAATCTTGGCTGTACTATAAGTTACTATTGATTCAGTTTCCTTGAATTGTGTTTGCTCTCCGTCTTTACATAAATGTTTGGATTAATAATCAGCTAATGTGAAGAAATTTGGTCATAACTATGCAATTTTTTTTTTTTTGACATGAGATACCAGTAGATAATCTTAAAAAGGTAGTGGTCCAGACTTCAAACAACAGAAGCTAAAGTAGATTCTAAATTGTAAAACTGCTCTACTTCTTCACAGTAAGCCAAAACCAGTCTTAAATCAACTTACCCTAAATGTTGACAGCTGCTAAAAAATGCATCTCCAGAATTTGTTTTGCTCACAGATACTTTCTAACTCTGCCTAAATACAGTGATTCTTTACAAGGATAAGCTCAGTTATGTATATCGGATAAGAATTATAAAAAATAATGTACAATTTCTCTCCTGATTTCAAATTTAGATGCATAGAACATACCAGAGAGCCATTTTGTTCATCAGAATATGACATTGGTTAAATAAATGGTTGTCATTTGTTTAAGCCAGAAAAAGGCAACCTGGGGCTACTTAGTAGGGACTATTTATTCTAAATGATACTAGACTTTCTCATAAAACTTGTTTGTATCTTTTGTGTAGTAAGCTATATATGATTTGTACTTTTTAATTATTGCAATTTCCTTCTCTTAAATGAACTTCTTCATTTCATTCATTGTTTTAATACTACCAGTGATCATGAAATACCAGTTCAATAAACAAACTCTATAATTTTAGTATCATAAATCTCCCAAGACCTACTTTTGACGGCATGGTATCCTACTAAAATATTTACCATGCTAAATTCTGTTATTTCATTAAAAATGTTTTGTAGCTTCTAGTCAAATAGCATAGCATCTTGCTTATCAGAAAAGTGACGTCAGTTAATAAGCTTTGTTCAGCTCAGATTCAGAGCTCTGTTTTAAGCCTCTGAAATAACCAAAATATGGTACTATCTTATCTGGTTAAATTTAAAACCAGTAATTAATAAAAGTGAATTTTAAGATCTTTTTGATATTCTGTATCATTATGCTGGGCAGTACAAGGCTCTAGAACAACACTGAGAACTGACTACAGATATCATTATCTAAGATCGTATTTTGTAAAACTGTTATGGAAGATCCTTTTGATTTACTAGGCAGTTCATTCACTGCATCCAGATATTTATCAAGTCACTGGCTGTAAGTTGGTGAAAAAACAGTGTATTCTGAGAACACTTTTTGACCTATGGTTTGTATCAACTGCTATTATAAACACATTTATAAAACCCAGGGCAGAAGTCCACTTACTACCTTACAATCAAGAAAATCTCTATTAAAAATGTATGGGGAGAAAAGGAAACATAGCTTCCTGCATGAAATCCACTTTGGCTTCAGTCACTTGATATTTGTTTGTTCTCTGTGTGCTGTACAAAATTACTGAAGCACACAGAAATGACACTTTGCCCTTGGGTGCAATGGAATGACAGATTAAATGAGTAAAAGGAAGACTCGGAGCTTCCTCCAAAGGGGAAAAAATAAGCTACTTAAATACTTTCAAAGCCTTTTCAAGTGTCAGTTTTTTGTTGTTGTTGTTGTGTGGGTTTTTTTGTTTGTTTGTTTGTTTKTTTTTCCAAATCAAGAGAGTAATTATTTAGTGAACCAACTTGAGTCTCTTAAAAAAGTAGGGAGCATGAGGGAAATGGGTGGGACATGGAACTTGATTAGTTCACCCACAGCTGTGACCGCCTTCATAAACATCTGATTTCAACCTAAAGCTACATAAGTCTCTTGCTTGAGTAAGGAAAGACAAGTTGCATTATCAGCTGATGCATCAGAATGCTTCCTTCTGAAACCACTAACTGTGCTTCATCTCCAGAAACTAAATATATTTTATAATATATTTTGACCCTTCACCATAACTTAAGAGACCCTTACAAAGCACAGTAAAAGAAGAGTCAAATTTCAATTAAATCACACTGCAGGCTCATACCAATTTACAGTTTCTATAGGAATTAAAGACAAATTGCAATAGCTCAATACTAATTCAGGGTTTTGTTACAGTCAAATACCTACCTAGTATTCACTAMCAATGGCATAGAGCAGACACTCAACCTCTTATCCCTGAATTAAAGAATCTCCTTTGAGCAATTTTAACGTTTCACAAGGGATGCTTTACAACATCTGAGTGTTTCCCAGATTCAATTATATAWTTTTTTTCTGTTTTCTCTTAGGTTACATTTGTTACTGAAAAGGAATATTTTGTTCTCTTTTCAATTTATATATTTCAAGCCTTYCATCAAAACAAAAAATGACTTTAAACCCTTACCTCTGAGAATAAAGTGACAAACTTAGGATGGATCAGAAATATTAATGTACTGAGCTCATTGAGCAAATGAGCAAATTAAACAGGTAAGCACCACTTGGATTGTAGTCTTCTGGTCTCATTTTAAGCAGCTATTTTGAAAGGAAGCAGATGATAATGTCAAGGTCAACAAGACTCATGCAAGAACTCACTTTTTTTCTGAAAGTATATRTATGTCTTTTGTATACCACAAGAAAATTAAGAAATGGTCTCATTTAGTTGCCAGAAATTTTTCAGGGAATAGAAAGCATAGATGTTGTAGCACTGTGAGCCAAGTGTGAAAAAAGCAACTTAAACTAAAAACAGAGGAGAATAGCAGAAAGAAATCCTGAGACACTTCACACAACTGATGCCCCACACCTAAAGAAAACTGGAGCTTCAGTAGAAATATTAACATGAAACAACACTCCCAGAGCACTTACAAGATAATAATAACAGCTTAGTCTTCCSAGACAAAAGCAGGAAGGAGCTGTGAAGATAGTTGAGGATATATGTTAGGATATACTTTTAATTCACATGTGTTGAAAAATGCTGACACGTATTAAGGACAATCTATAGCTAACCACAGACTTTCCTGAAGCAGACAGGTTTGACCTCCCCTGTAAAGAACGGCTGAGAGAGCTGGGGTTGTTCAGCAGTGCCTGTGGTGACAGGACAAGGGGCAACAGTTTTAAACTGAAAGAGGGTAGATTTAGACTGGACATAAGGAAGAAATTTTTCCACAATGAGAGTGGTGAGACTGTGGAACAGGTTGCCCAAGGAAGTTGTGGATGCCCCATCATTGGAAGTGTTCAAGGTCAGGTTGGCAGGGCTTCGATCTAGTGAAAGATGTCCCTGCCTATGGTGGGGGGGGGAGGGTGGACTAGATGATCTTTAAAGGTCCCTTCCAACTCAAACCATTCTAGGAGTCTATGGTTGTATGATAGTTCTCGTACCTTGAGACTAAATGGATGCCTCATCGAAGCTCTGGTATGGAGCTGCAGATGTGAAGTCAACAGATGCTGATTGCTGAGGCACCAAATAACTACCAGGTTCCTGGGGGCTGAGGTGTTTTTTTGGGGGTGGTGATGATACAGGCTACATTGCTAAACTGCTTGTAGCTTGGATCTAATGGAGGTCTATCAAATCTGAAATAGCTTAAAGAGGATCAATAGATAATCACTGATTACAGTCTTTTCTGAATAATATGGAGCATCAGATTAAAGTAGCTGATAATAGGTACAAAACTGAAGTACTCTTGCACAATGCTGAAGATACTAAAAGTCCATACTGCTTCAATAGGTAACTAGGCACATCTGCAGAAGAAAGATCCATCACGGGCTAGTCAACACAAATATGAAACTTTGGGCTCACCAAATCCTTAATCCTTAAACTATATTTTTCCCATGGTAGCTGCTATTCCTCATGGCTGAAGACAGGATACGGCATGTGTGGCTAAATGGACTTTTAACCTGATAAGATACTGTTGTCATTATGTTCTTAGCAATGTCAAGCCACAGTTCCATCAGATTGAACGGTTCACTGTCAAACCCAGCTTAAAGTCTTCCGAACTGTACTCATCCTATTCCTCTCAGGTTGTCACAGTGAAGTCAACTTTTTGTTGCAATGAAACAACTGAGTCTGCGTGATGAAGTAGGCAGAAATTCCTTTAACTACTCCATTACAGAACACCTTATATTATGAAACCATACCTTCAGAATTCACCAGCAACTAAAAGCCAAGGGTCAGGCAGCAGGAAACTAGAGGAAAGTGYGAATATGTGTCCTTGTACAGAGGTTAAAAAATAAACCCATGGTGCTGAAAAGGCAGCAATGGCATTTCAGGCAAGGAAATTGCCGGCTGTTTGTTCTTCCTGCATTCAGAAAAATATGCTTTCTGTATCCTTTTTGTTAATAAACAGAAGATCATTAAAGAGATAGTTGACTCTCATAATCCATTCCACCCCCAAGCAGAAGCTGCTTGGCAAAGGTCCAAAAATTGGCCTGAGTAATTTTGCCAAGAGGCAGCAGAACTTTCCAGAACACGAACAATGACTCAGATATGGTGTTTCATTAGAAGCAAGGGCATAAAAAAAAAAAAAAAAAAGGTCAATATTCATACAGTGATGCAAATAAATAAATAAAAATAACTAAATAATCAGCATTTTTTTAATTTTATGTTTTTGCTCCTCATTTTTAGACCTGTAGTTTTCAGTGGTTCTCAGTGCTTCAAATCTTTCTTGGGAGAGTAGAGTTGTTCATATAATAAATAGCCTGCTGACAAGAAGCTTATTTTTCTTAGTGTTCTTTCCTAGACCTCCTTGGAGTTGTCTATTGACTGTGAGCATCCAAGGATCATAGGTTTAAAAAGTCTTGGAAAACAGAAGACTGGTTGATTGACTTCCATCAGGCAGCGAATTATCAGGGACAGAAAAACAGCTAATACTACACAACTTATCTCAATTTATTCTGCTAAGATTGGATTCTGTCACTTTTCAGAGTTGTTGTTCAACTGCTGATGGAAAAGCCCACAGGCAAAGCAGAAGATACAATTCTGGCAGTCTTGTTTCATCACAATTATCTAATCAAATCTTTGCTCATTCATTCATCGATATTTTTCACCTTATAATGAAGACACTGCTAAAATAGTACACCCAGAATTTTCCTCATCCCACCTGCTATGAAAAAAATAAACTAAGATTATTGGTTTGAACTTTGGGTGTGTCATACTGAAAACTACAGTATAGTGAGGACAACATAAGATTGCCGGTTCTTTACATGAGATTAACTAACTAGTCTATAAAATATTTATTTTTAGAAAAAAGAGTTCCTAGCAAAGATTTCAAGCTTCGAAATATTGATATTTTTGGTCTGATATGCAAAACATATCCTGCGTATAAATACAAATTGGGCACATTAGAATACCCTTAGAAATAATAAACTCATGCATTTCCATCCATAACAGAAGTATATAACACTCATGAGCATATATATTGTTACAAGCTTTCTGGAATAGACTTGCAGATTCAGAACCGCTACATGGGTGAAAAATTAAGAATGTTTCCCACCTCCAAGCACCAAACCCTAAGTGGGACATTAAACTCTGGATTTCAAAATGACAAAAAATAAACACTGTGGGAGGATTATGATGCACTACTTGAAGACAATAAAAACCATATTAGCTACTGCAAGAAAAAAAATGAATGCAAGATAGTGGCTTGTCTTTGACAGTCTTTGTACTATGTTCTGTTATGAGCTTGCTACAAATGCATAACTGCATAGATATATCTGGCATGAAAATGACACTAACACAGGTAACACAGAATTTGCTGCCATTCACATCAACATCGACTTGTGGGATAAGGTACAATTCACCAGAAGTACAGGATCAATCTGACTCTTTAAGAATCTTATTGCATCAATAAGAACAACAGCATTTTACTTTGATGTTCCCATAGCTCAGAATATGTAAGACAGACACATGCATTCTAGGATGTAAATTTTTGGTGAAAGCTTAATTCTAATATCACAGAGGATGTTTCCAGTGAATATACGGGTCTCCTAATTCTAACTTACAGTAGGTAACTTGAGAGGCTTTATGAAAATTTTATGTTTTTTGGTGGAATCTGGTAGTCTCTCTTTACTGTATTGATTAATTTGTGTGTTGTTGTAGCTTTCAATACCTACCATTGTCTTGAAGATCCTTAAACATATCAACATAAAGTATTTTATATTTATTTCTTATATGTGGCATCATAAAGAGATAAAAAGGGAAAACCAGAGCTAGCATAAAGAGTAAAGAAATGAAAGATATGTATCAAAGTGGTGATAGGGGGGCATATGTTCAAGGAAAAGTCACTGAAAATACTAGACTGACCCCCAAAACCTGCTAACTTTAATCATACCAGGGGAAAAGATGATGTAAAAGAGTTTAAGAACAGGGGAGGGCTGAAGTGCAGGCCATCATCAGATCATACCCTTATAGTACCAGTATTTTTCTAAACTAAAGGAAATTTGTCTACAGTTTCATGTTCATAGAGCTTGATGGAAAGAAATCCAGTTCAGTTTCATAATGAGAATCAGGGGAAATAAAAAGAGATGAGTTCTTTATTAAAACTTACAGCTACAGACAGGACCTCTGTCACACCACCTGCACTGCTGATTAGCAGCAACGTACCCTGGCCCAAAGAAAAATGCCTCAAGAAATGTTTACACTGCAGTGTGACACAAAAATCTTGCAGAGATCCTCCCGAGAAAAATGCTGCCACTAATTTAAGGAAAGTCAGCTTTTCCCCCTGCATAGGCTGGATCCAGAGTTTAACAGCAAGAGCTGGCATGAATGGAAAAAACCAAAAACACTCCCAAAACTCCCTCACAAGCAGCAGAAATAAGATACTATCAAAATACATGTTCTCTTGTCACGCTTTATACACATTCAGGACAAGTAATGGTGCTGTGTCATAGACACAAGTAGCTACTTTTGATGCTGGGGCAGCACACATGCTTTCCAGAAAGCTTTGGTCTGAGGAGACTTTGGGTCTGAGCAGGGTTTCTCTCTGCCTTGCGCACTCCCGCGTTGCAGGTGGGGAACACAGTCCTCATGTTCGTCAGGACACTACATCAGTGCTCTATAAGAGCACTTATGAGAGCTCTTATGGGGTGTTTCCCTCAGCCAACCTCCAGGCGTTTCACTTCCATGTCACTTGCTGAGGAAAGGCAAGCTGACTTGCCCGGAGCTCATTCAGACCAAGAGCAGAGCAGCTAACAGGCAGTCTAAGGCACACTCTCCAAAAGAGTTGAGCTTCAGCCCCACGCAATACTAGTTTTCAGATGGGTCAGACATACCAGGACACAAGACATACCCACAGGTGTGGACGGAGGCAGACAGAGGTCAGCCACCACAAAACGAGATCTGTGTAGATCTGCTAACACAGTGCTGATTTTCAGATAGGAAGGATGACGGGGAGGTTGGATACATCCCATGAGCCCAGCCCAGCACCAGGAGGGCTCCTCATACCGTAGCTTACGAGTACCAGCTGTGAGGCTCTGGTGTAATGATCCCTGCGCCATTCACCTAACATTTACGAGTATTTCTTTTACTACACAGGGACCTCTATTTTTTATTATTTAGGGGTGAAAAGGGAATATGTAGGTAAAAAACAAAAGCAGTAACAGTAAAAAATTAGCCATCAGAGTATTTTTAAATTTTCACAGTTTGTAATTTCTGTCAAAATTTTTTGTCTTTCATGCCAAAACAGATGAAAATTAACCTAAAGTGGTTTTCAGTTTTGTGTTTTGAAACCAAAACACTTCAACCAAGATTTTTTTTTTTTTTTTTAATTTTTCTTTTTCTCTACCATTTCTGACAGCTGTACTGGTTAAACAACTCAAGAGCAAGCACAAAACCACTCATAGTATCTCAAAATTTTTCATGAGTATTTCTCAAAGTGTTTCTCATTGCAGTTTAAATTTATGTCATTAGTGCCAAGTCAACAGTACAACTGCATGGACAAGGAGGGCAATGGTAACTGTTCTGTCTGATGGTCATTTTTTTTTTCAGTGCAATGCAACATTTAAATCCTATTATACTAAAGAAAAGGCAGTATGAAGGGAGATGAGATTAAACCTGTAAAGACCAGATGGCCTTTTTTCATAAATTATAAGATCACAAGGAACATCTAACTCAGGCTCCAATGGATAGGTAATGAACAGCTTTCACTATCCTTCCCTAAGCCAGCCAGCCTTACAAAAAACAGACTGCGGTTGAGAGATTTGGCTAAAAATTTTCTTCTGAAGCTTGAACAGCCTTCAATCTTGATACACAACAATTAAAGGTGTCTCAAAAAAAATCTTTGTATAAGTGAGAATGACCACTGAATTTGCTCCCTCTAGCACTTTTGCAAAATTCTGCATCTAAAGCCATACACCAGAGAAAAGAGGAGTCAGTGACTACTTGCATACAGGAGTTTTTTTCCACATTTGTAGCAGCAGCTGTCTATAAGAGTGCTCAGGGGAACTAAACTCATCTGACTCCCTGCCTTTCCACATCTTCACTGGACCTACACCGCCTCAACTCCCTCGCCAAAGCCCCTCTCCTGAGACTTAAATCAAATGAGTAGTTGAAGYATCTGTGCTATTTGAACAAGAGTGACAGTGCACTTGAAATTAGTGAATGTTTAAACTGAAGGAAAGGGTGACAGTATAATAGCACTAAAAGGGACAGAAAGTGAAGAAATTATTTCGTAAMAATACTCAATGTTAAGTATGTAGAATTCTTAGAGCACCACCCCAGTCCTTCCCCATACTGCCAAAACTCTCAGCCTGGAGCAACTGAACAAGATGCTCCAGGAGAGACGAAACACAACCTGGACAAATATTGGCATTACTAACAAGTGAGTTCAGTCACTTCTGGATCCAAGTATGATCAGGCACAGAAGGAAAAAGAGTATATGAGTGCCCTTGAAAACTACAGATTTAATAAGAGCACAAGACAATGTAATAAGGGAAAAAAAATAAGATGTTGTCTTAATACAGGTTTAGTGCGTATARAGTGCTTTGCTGACTACCAGTGATAACCTAGCAACCATCTAAGTTTTATGTGATAGAAATTTTTCTGATAGAGGTAACTTTTGAAGAGGGATGTGAAGAACGATAAGATGCTTGGATGAAACATAGYACTCCAAACATTATATAGATATATCATCTAACAGCAACTCCTCTTGTAAACCACAGTATAAAACACAGTGTAAGATACTACCTGAAACCCCKTAAATCAGTGTAAATGAACATTTATTGAAGCATGCATAAAAGGCAGAGACAAGTTAGACCATGCTTGGCTTCAGCTATGGCAGCAAATAGGATGACCAGAAAAAACTAATAGATCAGAATGAGAAATGAGACAAAATTGCCATGCGCTGAGGGGAGCAAATGATCCTGACAAATGAAAACCAAGAGATTTGTTTGCCTTTTAAAAATTTTGTATTAGTAACTATTTTGGCCCCATATAGATTAAGTGGATTTGAAATATGTAACACTTGTTTGCATTATACAGATAAAGAAAAATTTTATGTCAATAAAGATAGAAGAAGGGTTTTGCTCTGAGATGTTGCTCCCCCTACACTGTTAATGTAGATTCGCACTTGCATATGGGAGGAGTTATTTAATGGAACACAGTTTGCAAAATTAGAGAATCATAGAATCATTTAGGTTGGAAAAGACCTTTGAGATCATCGAGTCCAACTGTTAACCTAACACTGTGTCCTGGTTTCGGCTGGGATAGAGTTAATTTTCTTCCTAGTAGCTGGTATAGTGCTGTGGTTTGGATTTAGGATGAGAATAATGTTGATAACACAGGGATGTTTTAGTTACTGCTGAGCAGTGCTTACAGAGTCAAGGCCTTTTCTACTCCTCACCTCAACCCACCAGCGAGTGGGCTGGGGGTGCACAAGAAGTTGGGAGGGGACATCGCCGGGACAGCTGACCCCAACTGACCAAAGGGATATCCCACACCATATGACGTCATGCTCAGCACATAAAGCTGGGGGAAGAAGGAGGAAAGCGGGGACATTCAGAGTGATGGCATTTATCTTCCCAACTCACCGTTACACGTGATGGAGCCCTGCTTTCCTGGAGATGGCTGAACACCTGCCTGCCCAAGGGAAGTAGTGAATGAATTCCTGGTTTTGCTTTGCTTGCATGCACAGCTTCTGCTTTCCCTATTAAACTGTCTTTATCTCAACCCACAAGTTTTCTCACTTTTACTCTTCTGATTCTCTCTCCCA
>JASVER010000023.1:3000746-3183443 GCA_030449065.1 Oceanodroma leucorhoa
CACAATACACTGCCAAGCTCACCACTAAGCCATGTCCCTAAGCAACACATCTACACGTCTTTTAAACACCTCCAGGGATGGTGACTCAACCACTGCCCCGGGCAGCCTGTTCCAATGCTTGACAACCTGTTCAGTGAAGAAATTTTYCGTAATCTCCAATCTAAACCTCCCCTGGTGCAACTTGAGGCYATTTCCTCTCATCCTACCACTTGTTACTTGGGGGAAGAGACCGACACCCACCTCGCTACAGCCTCCTTTCAGGTAGTTGCAGAGAGCGATAAGGTCTCCCCTAAGCCTCCTTTTCTCCAGGCTAAACAACCCCAGCTCCCTCAGCCGCTCCTCATAGGACTTGTTCTCTACATCCTTCACCAGCTTCATTGCTCTTCCTTGGACACGCTCCAGCACTTCAACGTCTTTCTTATGTAGGGTGTAAGACTTCCCAATAGCTGAGCAACCAGCTGACRCTCCTCAATGTTCAAATTTTAGGTCCTGACTACAAATACAACTATTAAAAAAAACCCAAACACCTATGGGTTCATACTGCTGCCATATCAGTCTCTTTCAAACAGAAAAGATGCATTATTCTTCAATCATTTCACTGCATGTTTAGTATTTAAACCAAAGTTCTTTTTATTGATTTCTGTGAGAAAATGTTGTTGGGTTTTTTTTGTGTGTTTGTTTGTTTGTTTGTTTGTTTTTTCTGGGGCAGACTCCTTGAAATTCATAGGTTTCCAGATCAAGCCTGGAAGTTAATGCAGATGACATCTACAAGAACACTAATTTTATATGACTCTTGTATGAGAAAAATATATTTAATTATGGTAAATTCTATAAACTATTTCTTTCATTTTCTTCCTTGCCTTTCTAGCTCTCAGTCAGAAACAAATTGAATATTTGCACTGTGGGATTCATGTATTCTACTGTCACAAGGATCCTTCTTAAGAAACAATGTGAAAACGTTAAGATTTCTAAGATGCCCAGGATTTCTTACACATTTAGATCTCCTGTTCCTTCTTTCCAGTAAATACTTATTTTCCTCCCAAGAAATACCAAAGATGCACTAAATTTATCATGGCCTTCACTTACTCTTTGATTTTAAGCCATCCAAGTATAGAAAAAAAAATAAATGTACTGACATGGAATGACATTCCTGCCGTAGCAGAATGTCAGCACATGGCTTTTATGATGCCTAAGAAAGAGGGATCGCCACTTAAGAACAAATTTACTTCGTTCAGTGGCAATGAAAGTTCTAAACTGTGGAGACTGACTATTTTAATAAACGCTCCTGACAATGGCTTGTGTCAATCAATGTTCAGACCACATTACATTTGCTGCGATCCTGTCATTCTCCTTTCACAGGACGATCTGGGGTTGTTTTCTCATTATTCCAGATATTAGGATATTGTAACCTCTGATTTTCTCCAGGAAATGGGCTCTCCCAATCTGATTTCAGTTTTCAAAGATGAATTACCAAGGAACAAGCACTCTATTGAATAATTACCACCTACATTGTATTAACATGAACATTTAAACTAATCTTACCTATTTCACCCTTACACACTTACTGACTCCAAACAATTTGCTCTGTCAATATGTTAGTATGATCCATCTATCAAACTTTTTAAACAAGGCACTTCTCACAAAAATGGAAGTTGAGTGCCTACTGAGGACAAAAAGTGGTAAAAAAAATTGTTAATGAGGCAAGAAGTTTTCTTTTCTTTTCTCTTTTTCAGGTTTCCTACCTCCAGAGCTTTCCTAGTTCTCAGTCTATGGCAGTGTGGTTTCACTGACTGTGTGTTCCAGATTATGTTTCCTTATGCATAGTAATTTACAGTTGCAGAGTAACATTATTAATTAATAATTAGCCATATAAGAAGTTATTATCTAATACTTTCATAATTGATTAATCACAACATAAGTTCGACTGTGAAGCGGAAACAAAGTAGCTGTGTGTTGAAAAAGCTCTCTGATGACATCCCTATAGAACAAGAGTGTCTTTGCTCATATAAACTTCGTTGCTTATTAACTTGCATGACACATGCATAAACACTCTCGCTCTGCATGATTCAGTGACTCTGAATTTTAATAGTCCCTTTAGGTAGAACCACTGTAGAGAAACCGATTTAAGAAGCAAAATGAAAGTCAGTGAACAGTGGTAAAACTTGAGGAATTACAGCTGACACTTCGATTCAAGGATTTTCTCAGAAACATGCAATGTATCAAGAGTGTATGCATTCAATCAAGAATGTATTCTTGATACGAAGTCTACAAAACATCTCCCAAAAATTAAAATAGAGTCATTATAAGGTAACCTTTAAAGTATTTGTGACCTTTGAAGAACACTGACAAAACAACGATAGCGATTTACTTAGAATTTACATTTACAGTTGTTAGAAGGCTTTACCCTGCAAGTAAATGTCATCAAGCTGTCCAATTAATACCTTAAAGACCATCAAAGAGTATCATTCATTGCATGAAACAGTTAAAAGTAGATTCTTATTTTCAAGGGAAATGAAGCAGCCAAACAAWAAAGGTCATATATTTAATCCCTAATCTGACAGAAAGTCAGTAGGAAAAGGCTCTGTGTGACTCTTACTCCTCACTCACTTTATTCACTGTAATTATCCAGTAATTATTTTAACTTGATTTTTTTTTTTTTTTTATTTTTATAAACACATTCTATAAGTACGCATTTAACTTGGGACTTGCGAAAGGGCTAAATATAGTAGCAGGCACGTTGCCTGGTTGCACATTGCAGAAGTGTGACATTTGGTATCCAAACTGCGATAATATGGAAAATACAAAGGACAGAACGGATTAGAAAGGACTAGGCACTGCAACCTAAATAGGATTCTATACAAAATATACCTGTATACATCACAGTTATACATTATATAGTATCTGTTAATCCTTTT
This sequence comes from Oceanodroma leucorhoa, assembly GCA_030449065.1. NCBI lineage: Eukaryota > Metazoa > Chordata > Aves > Procellariiformes > Oceanodroma > Oceanodroma leucorhoa. Next base: position 3,003,662 of record JASVER010000023.1, read on the forward strand.
TCCTTCTCTTAGGACAAGTATGGAGTTTAAAAAAATAATCTGTGCTTGAGTTGTTCTTAGAAAATAGATACAAACAAAATAAATACCAAGTTAAAAATGAAAAGGTAGGATGCTTTTACCTATGCCCAAGTGATTATTTTGGGATGGYTGATGAAGAATTATAGTAGTTATTAAGTGTGGACACAAACTGATGAGGTGTCCTGTTTTAAGGACAAAATTATAAGTTGTTCTGTATTGAGTAACGATACATGACAGCTTTAGTATGCGAACACATAGGTTTTACTCTATAATGGAAACAAAGTACCAAYAAGAAAAATCCTGGTATAAAAATATTAATAATGAAATCCTAACTCTATGGAACGTATTTTCCAAGTCAGAGATAAATTTCTCTGTGACAATGGTATAACACACCTTTAAAATTCACCTGCATGAACATTCGCATGCCTCAGTTTTCCTAGTATGAAAGTCCAGAAAAGAAAAAAGGAAATCTGCTAAGTGCAAGCAGACCTAACTTCACGCCCCACCACAGCTGCCTCCCCAGCACCGTGCAGATCCGTCCCAAGGCCTAGGAAGCACCTACGTCCCACTTCAGCTATAATCTGAATAATGCATTCTGTTAAGTTACGCAATTTTCAGAACAAATCATACATCATGTATTTGGTAGTAATATTTCCTACTGGAAATTAAAGTGGTCTGCAAACTCACAGTTACACAAATATTATGAACATTGCATATAACAGTTTTTCAGTCTGAGATTACATGTCAGTAATGTCAAAGGTGAAATGTGAATGATTTTATTTTAATAATTAAAAGAGGGATGAATACAGACAACCAGAGGAGCATACCCTGCTTTGTAGGTTCTTAGGCCTATTAATTATCTGGGTTAAGAAACAGTTCATTGCACTTCTGTACAGTAAGTTGTATTCTGTGAAGGATATTTAAAAAATACCTGGGAGTCTTTCTTCCCCCTCTGAAGCCCAGCTATTCACCTATTATATCTAGAGTTTCTCTTGCTAAACAGGAAACGTAGGTTTCTATTTAAAATCTGTTTTCTTGCATAAAAAGGCAACCCTGAATCCTGTTACGTGACAGGCTGAAGCGACGGCAAATGCTCTGGTCTTCTGCAAACCCGTTTCTCACGTCCCTATAATCCAGGCCAGGTGACTTTCTTGGTATTAGGTCAGGCTACAGGATAAATTTCATAACCCAGACAACCCTTTTCTGGGGGAAGAATCTTCCAAACTGGGATGAAGTGAAAAGCCAGTAGAAAAAAAGCGTTTGCTGCTAAACGTGAGCAGTTCAAGGAGGCTCTCCTGCGAACAGAAAGGGCTGGGGTGACTGGTAGCACCTCGTCTGTACTCCTTAACTGCTGAAAAGAAAGGAGGATGGAAAGGAGAAAGAATGCAGAACGGGTAAATAGTTCAGAGACTTCCAGGCCAAGGGGAAAATACATAAATAAAATGCCTACCAAAAACTTTCCTGTTCTCAAAGGCAGAAAAAATACACAGGGAAGATACCTCATTGCAGAAAAACCCTGTTGCTGAAACCACACGGACGAAAGGACATTTGAAGAATGCTTTCTAGATGCTGGTATTTAATGTCACAAACCAGGGTTCACAAATGTAGATCAGATATTATAGTACAAGCCTTTTAGTACTTCACATGGACTAAAAAAGGTTTTGAGAAATATGACCAACTGTTGAAAAAAAAGAATACATCCTTAATAAAATTTCCATTCTAAAGAACATCCAGGGTGTATAATACAGATGCTGCAGGTCTGATTGTTTTTCTTGTGTTTTGAGAGCAACTAAAGGGAACAAAAGACAGATTTCTTTTGCTAAGCAGGACCACTTTCAGGTGGTTTCTTCTGCTGTTGTATTTCATTATTCATTCAAGAATATGTGGATGACAAAATTATATATTGCAACTCATATTGGAAAGCCACACACAACCAGAAATAAGTTCTGGGCTTAACCAAATGTTCTTCTCCTTTCAGCTGCTCTGCAAAAAAAGGCTATCATTAATTAACAGTGATTTAAAWGACTTCCAATTAGATTAATCTTTTTAAAAAATCAGTCGCCTAGTCCCAGCTCTTTGCCAGTGGTTCCTCTAGAGCTGCAGAGAGACAGACACATCTGGGGGAGTAATCTGTCCTCATCATTTAGGGATTTGGTCAAAATCATTCTTTGTTGGTGCTATTTGCACTGCCTAAAGACAGACCATAGACAACTACCTTAGACTAAACCAGTAACTTCAGACTGGTCACCTCGGGTGAGATGTACTCATCCGTAGCACCCTGACTAACGCCACTTCTGGGAAGCATTTGAGAGTGGGAATTGAGAATGAAAAGTAAAATAGGAAATTTATTAATGAGTATCCATAACACAGCAAAACGAACTTGTGACTGATATTAAATGGCCATTTCAGAATTGGTACAATAGGTAGTAGCATCATTTTTTAACAAAAATAATTAATTTACAGGAACAGCTAAACATTATATGCATTGAATAAAAATGTTAATTTATAGATGTGATTACTATATTCCCATCAACTACAATCTCTGGGTAGCTGTACATAATTTAAACTGCAAAATAAATAACACTATGCTATGCTAGGCAATAACATTCATCAATTACATTGCTGATTTTTCTAGCCCAATTTAGCACTCATTCATGCTTAGATAAATAGATGATCCTTGCCTGACCAAGGGATAATAGTTTCTGAGCTAACAACCTTCCCAGTGATTACACCCCTCCGCCAGCCTTTACATTACATCCCCAAGCAGAAGTTCAGCTATCAAAGTTGAAAACAAAAATTACAACATTAGCATTGACACGAGCTATTTGTGGGTTAGGCGATGATGGCAAGTGAGAATTAATGGTGTTCGGCAATAGATTTATTTCCCAGAGAATCGCACTCACTGTTGAACAAGCTCTCTTTGGCCTTATCAAATAAAAGACTTCCTCAACAGTAAACCCACAGTAACACCACAGGAGACAAGCATGCCAACAGAAATCAGTGATAGCAGAACACTGTATTAGCTGGGTCTTGTCAAACACCTGGATTTAATGGCATCAGTGGGAATAATCAAAGGTTGTTAAGYCCACTAAGTTTTCCCTGTTCCCTGGAGACCAGGGCAAATCCAAGTCCATTTCCCAGCGGTGTTTCAAACACTTCGGACTCCCATCTTCCCTGACAGCAGAGACACTGATCACTCAAGCACTGGCTCCGTCGTCCACAACAAAACCGCCTTCCCAAGACACCTACCCGCCCTCTAAAATTGCCACAAACAGTACATCTCCTCTTTGAGATCCCTCCAGTGTCAGGACCCTCAGATCACTCCTCACACTAGAGGAATATGGGAAAAACTAACTGCTTAATGTGTGTCAGGATATCAGGTACTATCATGATGACCAGAACAGAAAAGTACAATTAACAGATTAAATAGGTTCTGCACAGAAATAGTGCCTTCTTTTCCCACCTATAAAGAGGTAGATTTTTTTCATGATTAAAAAAGAAATATGTATCAACATAGCTAGAGGGATTTTGGGATTTAAATAATATTTATTCAGACYGGGATATGAAAGCCCCAGCTTTCATAGACTTTTTGGGGGCAGGAGGATTACTAAAAACTGCAGGGCAAACTGTTGAAGAGATTGAGAGAATTCTTATAAGTTTAATCAGGATTTGCCAGAGTAATGTTTGATATATAAATAATTCCAGTTTGAAAAATATGCCACAAATTTGCACTGTTTCCCTGAAAGAACACAACATAGCATTTGTGCCTCATACATCTTCCCTTGTTTTAGTACTGCTGTAGCTATGAATAAGCTAATATTATGCATTTAGAAGGATAACCAAAACTAGTAATATTCAAAGTCAGAATTTTTTCCTCCTTTTGCACAGAAGTCCAACTCCTCTATGGAAGGCATTTCATTTTGTAAAGTTAAAAAAGAACACTATATCACACCTCTGTAAAAAGCAAAGCATTAAATTTATTCAATATTTCCTCACAGAAAATAAATAGGTTTTCATTTCTCAAAGATACATGAAATGTGTAGCAGCACAAACTACCAGTAACTGTAATGATACAAATTATTCCACCAATCCTTTTCARCCATTCTAACCAAGAAGGATCTCTGATGAAGTATCAAAATTGTTATGAAGAACCACAACATAATGATATTTTGCATATAATTAGTAAATCAAACGGAACTACACTGGAGACAGAACAGCTGTAATACAGGAAAGTTAGTGATCTACTGATTCAATGAACTGCATTTGTCATTCTCAATTTGTTTTACCATTTGGATTTTAATTACAAATCAAGTACCTAATCTAAGCTGAAACCAGATAATTCAATTTATGCCAGGTATGTGTTTCCAGAAAGTAATCAATCTAACGTCTTAGAAAGAGGAAGAAAAAGGTTCTCTTTTAGTTCATTATGATTAGTTTGTTTAAATACGAGGAAACCACTGAGAAAATGAGTACAATCAAAATAAAGTCGTACAGAACTGTACATATGAGAGCTACTTAATATAAGAAACATTTGATTTAGAATTTAAGAGCTAAAAAGTATTGGTAGTATTGATTTTTTCTTGTTCCCTGACAGCTAACCAATTACTCAGAGAAGACGTGCTACAAGCACACAGTCTTACCATAATATCATGTGCAGTAAAGATTAGTAATTGAAAACAAAAAACCCACCATGTTGTTGAAGGCTGCAATAGTCAGGCAGTGCAGGATGAATAAACTCTTGTAGTAGAAGRATATCAGGATACAGCAATTATTTTCTGTTTTCTCAGATACTCAGGCTATTGATATCTCAACAAGAGATTAATTCATTACCCAAACAGTCTCAAGGTATTAATTTGTCTAACCCTAAACCAGATGCTCTGTCAAATAAGGTAATTTCTAAAACTATGCCGTGTTATATCTGGTTCTGTCATGCTTTCCCCACAGCACGTGCTTCTTTGCTTATTGTTGCTCTAAGACACTAACTCTTGTCATGATACTTCAAGAAATCTAACCAGTGTCACCATGTATCAAAGAGTCAAAGCCAGATCAGAAATTTTGCTGAAGGACAAAGTTCATCCTTGTTACATATTTCCACTTAAAAAAGAATGATCCTACAACGGTTCAGTAGCATCTGCGAGGAGGTGCTGGTTTTAGTATCATAGCTTGCTTATTTCTGGTGAATCAACATAGCTGCATCTCCTACAAAGTTGCTTAGATGTACCTCTTACATTGGATTGCTCCTGATCTTAAATCTAAGAAGCTYTATAGTTACTTAAAGTCGTATTTCAACCCAGTGGTGTTATTTCTTTCTCGATGTCATACTGACTGCCTTCAGTCCTGCCTAGTATTATTTAGCTTTTGGGCAGATTCCACATCACATTATTAAAGAAAATATGTTTTGACCTAATCAGTCCAATTTTTACCTCCTGGGACAGTTAGGTTGCCTCATCTCCTTGAACACACTTTGAGTTACATTTTCAAATCAGATAGAAAGAAAGAAAGAAAAATTTACATTTATTTGTTATTTTTACAAAATGCTTTAGGAAACTAGATATACATACATGCATAAACAAACATATATAATGTAATGTAAAAAAAAGTGACATAATAATAACATGATTTATTCTATGCAAGCATTTCTCAGACTCATTTGGCCAAATCAAGGAGTGAACTTACTTAGTTTATCATAAAGCAGCACAACTCAATTTTTACTGTGTTCAAAACCTAATTTTAACAAGGTCTGTCCATCAGGGAGCATTGCACSCTCCAAACCAGAGGGCATCTTCATGTAGTGCTCTGAAGCTAAAATCACAACAGCCTTACAGGAAAGCATGACAGTTCTCTGAGGCACAGGAGCAAACTAGAGTGTATCCTTTGAATAGCTGCATTTTAAAGCTATTGAAGTTAACAAGGATATTATGTATTACTTTTTGGCTCACTTACATAACATTATTACTTGCTTACTTACAGAAACCAAAAACCCCAAACTACTAACATCTGCACTTGCATTTTTTCAGTCACTAACATACGACAATCAACTGCTTGGACATTGGGCACCTTCAACTCAAGTACCTGGCTAGAATGTCTTGATCTTGAAAATGCAATATATTTTAAAATTGGCTTACACTTAATTCTTTTTCCATCATTGGACATCACAATAGCTGCTTTTTAGTCTGAACTTTTATAAGCTGCACAAAGAAAACACACAGTAGTGGTCATCAACAATTTGTCTGAAATACGTATTGCTTCATCTCCTTGTTGGATTTGATAGACCATATGGAAGACCTACATGATAATGATGAGAAATGCAACAATCTCATCAGTGTAATTTTTATTCTGATAATGAAATATAGTTTATAAAGATGACAAATAGCTTTTATATACTGAGACAGCCCCAACAACCTAACATTATAACCTTGTTGTCACACTGATGTCTTGGATAAACAGATTTCCAAAATATTTATGATGTATCAACTACTACATAAGCATTTATTTCTCTTTGAATTTTATATTCATCTCAATTCACTTTAATACAAATTATAAGCATTTATATCCTGAGAATTTTTAACACTGGGCTGACTTAAGCCTGTTTTCTTACACAACAAAAAGTAAGTTTAAAAAACTGTTGAGCAGGACACACAGGTTATAATTTCATTAAGTGTTAATAACCACAAGCAGACTATTCATTTTCTACAGTAATTGTTTCCATGTTGTTAATTTGTGCATTCTYRGGGGAAAAAAAAAAGTCAAGAAAAAACCCTAAAACCTCAATGTTTACTGCTCTATACATACATAGTGTTTATCAGGCAGAATTTGGGTTTCTAGAGCCTCACAAAACTCAGCTTTGTGAGTAAACAAAAAACTCAGGGCAGAATCCAGCTCTGATTCAAGGGATACAGTGATCTTCCTCATCCATAGGTGAGCTTTACTTTGTTCTCCATGACCATCCTGTTTCGGATGCATATCTCTGAAAAGTAGTACTAGGAAATTGGCTTGCAAATAGTAATTGTACCGATTACAGATCTGGTTTACAGGACAGGTGGCTTTTAACCATGCACACCCTAGGCAATGAAGTGTAAAAAAAGAAAATAGACCATTTCTACGGTAAGGGCTACAGTGCCCAGTGACAGTGAAATTGCTCCTTGTACTGGTGCGTGACTGGATGTTCAATATGTCTGTGTAGCCTCTAATTCAACGTAACTCTCATGGAGGTAAAAATCGAGCCAACCAGACTCACTTATTTAAGACCAAAGTTTTCCTGGTGAGAGACAATGATCTGAAGTGAATTCTTTATATAGACAATGTTACAGAAAACCAATAAATGCTTGGTTAATGTATCTACCTAGTCATATTTCAGGACCTCCTCTGGTCAACACACTCAGATTACAGAGGAGGTCCTGAAACATGACTGACCTTTTCTGCTTTGGCAGTCAAATCAGCTGCTGAAAGCCTAACAGAAACAAAGCTGTTGCTAAGGTACTCGATGCCATCTATGTACACAGGCCTGATCTTTCAGTCTTTTCCCTACCAGCAACAGAAGAATGGAGGTGAAATAGCATTCTACTACTATAGCACGAGTGAATCAGAGTCATCTTATTAAGCAGACGGGGCATACGAAAACACTTTGAAAGTACTTCAACAGCAATCTCAAGTAGTTCCTATTAGGTTAGAACAGTTCTTAGCTATTCTCACATAGAAATAAATAAACTCACTGACTCTGTGAACAAAAGAGGCCACTGGGACAATACAGTCTAACCTGCTGTGTAACGTAGCCCAGAACATCTCATACTACTCCACAGCACCTCTGATCAAGTCCCGTTGGTGAATCGAATGCAGCATACTGCTTTTAGCTTTGCTGCATTTCTAGAGGAACCCAAGAGATCTTGGTGAATTTAATGAGTACATTTCAAGGGTGTTTGAGCATCTAATTCCCTAAATTGCTTCAGCAATGCTAGCCTTAATTCCAAATGAAATCTTTAAAGTTACAAGAATCTACAACACTGCTTGGTAAATTGTTCCAGTGTGTATTTACTTCTGCTTAAAAATGTACACTTTGCTACCATTTCTAGGTTTAACTTCCATGTAYTGGATCTTTTTTGTCATCACTTGTGAGTCTCAGAAGTTCAGTATTTTGCTGCTTTCCACAGTGAGAAATCATTTTCCAACTCCCCTCCGAACACTGAACCAAACAAGCCACTATTTTTAGTCTCATTTGAACCAAAGTCTCTCCAGTTTTCAACAACTTTTTCAAACATGGGTACCTTAATGAAGTATGTCCTGGAGTGTCTGTATGTGGAATAGAAAGGTGATCCTCTCTAATTCATAAGCCCAAGTAGTGCATTAACTTGCCACCTGCAGAATCTTGTTTCAGCTGGTAATGTACCACACCCTCAAAAACCTTTTCAGAATTTTGATTTATGGGATCGCATCCCCATTTTGTACTCCTTTATTCTTGTACTGCCTAATTCTTAACCAYTAAATTTGTCTATATTTATATTGATATAGGATATACAGAATGATACTTTACATATAAACTCACCCAAAACATTTAAGCAACTCACCCTCCTCGGTATCTATCACTTCACCAATTTTTGAACTTTACTTTTGATGATTTTAGATTTTCTTCCACTCCTTGAAATTGTCCTGTTTTCCACGTTTCACGAGATCTGAATTTTAGTTGTTGAAAAGAACTGCCTAGCCAGCTCATAAAACTTAGGTGCAAATTATTTCATTGTGCTGATTTTGTAACACTGAAATATTTCTTCCCACTTTTAAAATAAAAACAGTAAGATGAGTATTTGCAGGAAATTTCTAGCCTAATTAAACTTCATCAAAGTGCTCAGATAAATTCATGCTTTAAGAGCAAAGGCAATTCAGAAAGCTTCATTAATATACATGATTATACATTTTGTTCTTGATGAATTATACTTTGTTAAACTGTTTTCCTTGKTTTTTTTCTTCAGTCTTGAGAACACAGCCACTGCATCCAACCATGACTGTCGTCTCTCTTGAGCATTCAAGTCCTGAATACCAGAATTCTTTGCCATGTACCTACTGTGACCCATTGGTATCCTGCCCCTTCCCCAAATCATTAGCCATTTTTTTTGAACTGTGCATGCAGCACGTAAAAAGAAGCTAAAAGAGCTGGCAGAAAAGGGCAACAAAACAAAAGATGAGTAGAAACTATACAATAGAAATAAAACAGATAGCAGAAACAGTTTAAAATAATAAACATATGGCAAAGAGTTTTACATAAAGTAAGGCTTTCAGAAGAACACCATTTTGCATTACCCAGTGAGTTGGAAGAGGTTACTAATGTACCATGGCCAGGCTTTCACTATTCAGTAAGGACAAATTTATCTTTTCATTTTGCACAGTGCAGGTTCCATGCCTGCAACACTGAACTAAAAAGATTATCTGAATCAGATTTTTTTATGATGTTATTGCTTTAGCTGTTACAATCATATAAAAATATAAAGACAGACCATATAAGGACAGACTGTGCTTCCTATACTCTTTCCAGTGTGAAGACACATGTGGAGCCCCTGATTCCATGAAGCATCAGGAGGTTGTGAGATATTTATCATTGCACCTACGTCTGCTTATGATGTGCAATGCAAACCTAAGAAAGACATCTCTCCCTGCATCAGCAGCCTAAAATCAGTGCCAGTTTCATAGATCAATTTGTTTCTAAGGTAGGTGAATTATTTCAGGGATATGATTTTGTACCACGGGAGTAAATAGGATTTCCCACTGTGGTCAATTTGAAATTTTTTACTGGAAGAGAATGATGGGAATACAAGAAATGTTCCTTTTCTCAGAGKTAATGGTGTTATTACTTTTGACCCACCATGCCACCTTCTTACAGGCATCTACTTCCAATAGTGTGCACTTACAAAAATAGCCATGCTGGGGTGAATTCAAAGGCCCATTGAGCCACTGCCATAAACAACAGTAGAAGTAGATGCCTAAGGAAGAGTCTAGAAAAGCATAAAAAGGTTGAATAACTCTGGTATTTCCTGAGCTAGAGATGACCTCTTCTGAGGCTTGAGACCTTACAATAATGTTGTCTATCCCTAATACTATGTCCCTTGGCCTCAGGCTGCCACTCAACAGTCATGTACTCACAGGCAGGTCTAATTTGGCTGTGGCTTTCACTGTAAGAAAAGAAAGTCACAAGGAAAGGCATTTTAAAACTAAAGGGCCATTTAACATTCCATAAGATTTATATAAAAGAGGAAGACAAAGTGTAATAAATAACAAAGAACTAGTTGCTTAAATATTTAGCCTCACCTCCTTACCCATTTTCTACAACCTCATACTTATTGAGGCAGTGGGAGGTGGGCTGGGAAGCAGGCAACGCTACCTTGAAGTTACTTTCTCTCCCTTTTCCTGAGCCTGTTCCTCTGAGTTTACCAACCTGTTTACTCATTTAAATAAAATGACATTAAAAAAAATATTTAAAATAAACAATAATGATTTAAAAATTAAATTAAATATCTGTTTTGGTACCTTGACATAGTTTACATAAAAGCATAAATAGGCATGTTTCTTTACTACTCTCTGATTAAATCCTGCAGCTGTAATGTAATCATGCTTTAAAGACAGTGTAATAAAATAATTGATCTGAAGGTTACAAAATTTCTCTCTTTATTTCTACAGAAATTAAGGTCAGCTGTAGAAAACAGAGCCTTCTGGCACTCTAGGACAATTTCCTTTACCAATTTCCCATCTTCCACACACACACAAAAATAAATAAATAAATAAATAAATAATTCTAGATGGCAGAGGAAGAAGGACCACACCTCCTTCTAGAACTCAGTCAATAAATATCTGGATGACAGCAACTGTCAAAAGGCAGGAGATCAAAGGTGCATTTCTGAAATAAATTTTGATAAAAAAAATGATTATAGCTGTGAGGAATTGTTACCTATTTCTGCTAGATGTGATGAAGTGAAATTTTGTTCAGACTGATACAGAAAAAATGATGGCCTTAGCTATATCCAATTTCAACCTTCCTCTTTATTTTGTTATTTTTTCTCCCCAGCTATGTATTTAACTAGTGTAAGCCAATTCATCACAATGTTTTATTACTCAAAGATAAGCCTCTATAGTTTCTGGTTATTAATGATTGTTTCCTTACTTATCAATAGAAACGATATTTTACTTTATATCTCAGCACCTCCCTATCTGCAGTTTTTGATATTTTCTCCGTCTATATACTGTAACTCCATTTTCCCTTATGCCTGCATGGATCACGATTGTTCAGAGTTATGACGTTATTGTTGTCACTATGGCGCTCAAATCTAAGGAGTGTCCAGGAGTAGTTTCAGTATCCACCTCACCCCAAAAGATTATGGATATTCCCTGGATTTCTAATTTGCTACCAGATGCAAAAATGCATTTGGCTCTTTACATCTCATTGTGTCTCTCTTGTTGCCTACATACTGTTGCTTAAAAGAGTTATTCCTACCTTTTATTTTGATTGGTTTGGTTTTCCCATAAGTAGAGAAGGGAGTGGAATATACAAAGTGTATTTTCATTTGAATTTTCCTGTTTTATCTAATAGACAAGACAATCCACCTGTCTATCTCATTGTCATTTAAGTTTATTTTCTCTGATTCATAGGCTTTGTACATCCAATGAGGGAATTACCATTCAAGCTGTAATAAAAAGTCTTGTTTAAATTTTTCTTTAAAAAACCCCAAGCAAGTCATGATCAGTTTTCAATTAGCACCCAAAAGCTGATTTTTCTTTATATTTGATCGCACTACCTTTGCCTCATCTAAGCTTTTGTGCCTTCTCAGTGTACTTTACTTGAGGCAATACTTCTAATTGTTCTCGTTACAACTGTTAACTTCACACCAACATTATTAGTGAAATATCTTACACTTCCTCTTGTACTGCATCAAAGATCATTGCATCTTTTAACTGGTAATTTGTTCTCTATGTCTTGTGTCCTTTTTCCCTAAGGAACAATATTTTGAAGAGCCCAAGACTGTTGCATAATTAAATCATACAAAACATCCGCTATCCTAACTCCCAATAAGACAGGAAGACCTTAAGATTTACATTTCTTTCATGCATTCTTCCCRTAGAGGATTAATTATATTCCTTTTGTTTGGTCTCATTAAAGTTCAATTTCTTCTGTGTCCCTGATACACTTCATATAGATTCTCCTCATCTGACTTTTTCAAAGCGCAGTCATCTTCCTGCTGATAAACACGTCTTGAATTAATGGCATATTTAAGTTCCATCTGCATCTCCCTTGAACAAAATTCACAACAATAGAGTAACGTACATCAATGATATCCTTATGAAAATAAATGGACCACACCCTGTTCTTTCTAATAAATGTGTCACTAGTCAAAATACCTTCTTCAATGACATAATGTTTTCTTTTGTATTTCTTTGTTAAGAGACTTCTTATGTCCCCACCTCACATCCTTTTACCCCAAGCAAAAAGTCCCCTTTAGAGAAGGGCAATAAACTGATAGGAAGACTCATAGAAACTGGGTTTCTTCTGATAAGCATCTATATCCTCACAGGAGTACTTAGTTTCTGTCATTTTGTCCATTCAGATTATTCTAAAATTAATGGTATTTTTTTGTGTAGTTCTAACAGTGTTTTGGTCACATTCATGCTGCTGTATCCCCCAGTATTTCAGCTTTCCATTTTTATGAGCAATTAATCAATTCTCCAACAAAACAGTTTGTTTATAATAAAAATAATTCCCCTCTGCATTCTCCAATAGAATCCTCTGTATTGAAAGAATTCCCTGTGACACCTCTTCTCCCAACACGCAGTGAAAATGTCTCTGTTCCGTGTTCCARGTGGTGATGCCTTTGCTTCTTGTGAGTAAGCAGAGGGTTGCTTTATTGGGAGGAATGTGTGTGTCTGTATATATCTACAAATACCCTATCCAAAACGTTAAATACCCTATCCAAAACTGGATGGATCGACTGAATATGTGGACTCTATAAAACGTCGTAAGAAGGATCAAATTTAATATTATAACTAAATCACAARTTTACTGCTTAATCATTAAAAAAGGAAAATACCAATACTCAGGTGAACTTAAAGTAAAACTATAGGGGAAAATGGTACATGAAATGGTTGTTGGAAAGCATCTGTCATGATGCGCGTGAACTGACAACATGTATTTTGGCATTTTCTAATTTTTGCAGAGGTGACTGCACAGCCTTAATAATGTTCTCACTGCATCATTCTTAACTTCCTTGATCCTTCAAAAAGACACATGCCCAAATCCAGGTGCGTAACAGCCAAAGTTGAGCACAGCTGTAAGAAACTGAACACTGGGAATGCTGGAGATGATAGCAATTTTAACCAACCACAGGGAACTGAGGGGATGGATTTTTTTTGTGCATGAAACACATAGTAATTGATATAAATATATGCAAGTGATAAGTAAATGTATTATTATGAAAAACAAATACTGAAGCTAAAAAAATCCAACTTTTACTTGGGAAAAAACACATCATTGCAAACATATCACCATTTCAATGAAGTTTTAGACTTCTACAGAAGGCCAAACTGAGGCAAAGGTAGCTGAACTGACCTGATCAGTTTACATAGTCAGAAAATACACACTAGTTCCCAGTCCTATTCTGTAAAGAAAATGCACCACTTTTTCTAACGTATACATACCTTAGAAATACATACTTGTAATATATAAGTACATATATTAATGCTACATATGTAACATACAGAATCATATATACATATATGTATTATATATAATAAATAATCGTGGATACAGTTTTATGGCTATTGAAACATTGCAGCACCATCAGTATTTTCTCCTCTCGTATTAAGTTTACTAAAATATAACGCAATTGTTACTGCTGGATAATTAGATAGCACTCTAATTGTAAGAAATTAATTTTTTGAAGTGAGGTATCCATTGAAATTCTTTAAGTAAAGGGAAAGCAATGAGTAAAGATCACTCTGGAGTGATACAAAGAGTATGCCAGAGATGTAAACCATTTCATTCAATATCTTAAACTTACCTTCTACTCAGGGAAATTTACAAGTTGAAGTACAGTATSATACCTAACTATTATATACCATAACCAATTCTATAATTAATATATTAATTTAACAATTAATTAAATTGCTTGATACTAAACTGTAAACAGTTGAATATAGCATAGTTCTAAGAGTTACTTTTCAAATTGTAAGGAGCATGACCACCATTTTAAAAAGAAATATAAATTAAAAATACTCTCCCTGTTTCTAGTGCATATATGTTTAAGTCTGTCATGTGCAAATAAAGAAACAGGATATAGAACTGTTGATTTTAATTTGTCTCCATATGATTAGCTTTGTGAAATACCTATAGTTCACTATATGTAGACATTTGGCTACTATTCAATTTGTATTCAAGAGGCTAGAGTTGCTAGAGGTCTGCTTATCTTCAGTATGTCTACCAGGTCAGTAAGAACCTGGTTTTTTGCAGCTTTTAGGGGAAAGGGGGAAGAAAAAAAAAAAAAAAAAAAAAAAAAAGGCAGCTGTGGAAACTGTGGAAAAGGAAGTTCTTTCCCTACCAAGGCTTCTTTAGGCCATTTCAATGTTGCTTCCAAGATGCTGCAACCACGCCCCTACGCTGTCTTCTGTACTTCGTTTTTGTCTCTCATCTCCCTCTTTTGTTATACTCCTCCAGGCCAAATTAGTCCTTTCCTCTCATACTCTCTAAACTCACTCCATAGCTATGGCACATCTAGCCCTATGGGGCTCTACTCAGCATTTAAGATTATACGCTACATTTTTATGTTCGTGTCAGACTTGTGAAAATCGTTCACCACAAGTTCAAAGACACCTGATATTAACACTGTCTGCAGCCTGCAGATCTAGATAAGTACAAAGATGGGTTATCACATATATCACTTTCCAAGCCAAAATAGCAAGCTATCAGGCTACTTTCATGTCCATTAAAGCAGTTCAGAATTTGCAATCATTTGGCTTCCTGCCTTTTACAAGCAAATCTGGAGAAAAATGAATAAAAGTGATGCAGAAACAGATCAAGGAGAATGATCAGAGAGTAAGAAGAAAGGACTCACCTCCTTTAGTCAGTTTTCCATTTTAGTTTTTGTTTCGATAGTTAAAGAGGGAAGAGATTTTTTCGCACACTCTTTAATTCAGATGTCAGTTCCAATATTTGATGCTTGACTGTTCTGAAACACAATCAAAGTGTAGCAGTTAAAACTACTAGCCTGAAACAAGGTAAAATTATTAACATGGCAAGCAGCTATGTATTCATTAAAAATCACAGCAGTGTTGAGAGGCTTTATATCAACGGTCCATGGCAAAATTTTCACATGGTACCACACTCTCCTCCTTGCAAGAAAAAAGCACAAAAAAAAAATACTTAGATTGTGTAATGCTGCATTTGTGGTGCCATCTCACATGTTTTACTCTCCCTGCACAACACAAGAAGAGTTTGTTGGTTCTTTTACAGAACGATACAGAGATTAATTACATGTGATTGCCTCAGTAAATCTACTGACTCTCTGCAAGCACGCCTTTCCCCCAGTCTCATCCTTCTACAATCTTTTCTCACACTACATAAGCAGCATGGAGTCCTGCTGCCTCTGCCTGGAAAAGCAGAGGAGAACGGYGAGAAAAATTGACCAACCACCCAGCTGTATACACGGTGCTTCTCCACCAGCATCTAGTGGGTGGTGGACAAAATTGCAATGGCAAATCACTGCAGATTTAAATATATGAATTTTTAAAATTATATAAACTGAAAATGCTTATTTCCAAGCCATTTTCTCTCTCTGGTAAGGAAAATGATATATATGCTTTTCCCTTCTTAACTCTCCAGTACTACTTACTGAGACTAACAGAAATAAATGGCTTTCCTCTGTGCTCTATATTTGAGCTCTATGAGTCATCTCACTATTTCAAGTTTTGTTTCTCATCACTTAAAGGTCTAGCCTATTTTATTCCCTTTTTTTCATGTGAACAATTTGTAAGTACAAGCCAGAATAAGCACAAACATTTTTTCTTGTAAATGCAGTTAACAGCTCCAATCAAACTTTTACTGAAAAGCATATTAAAAGAGAGAAAAAAAAAAAGTATGGCTAAGTGTGCTTTGGTACTAGCCTCAGACTATACTGAAGTATGATCGGTACAACAACTGGCTCAACATGTTGAWAACTTCTAAGTTATTTTACTCTCTTGATGCTCATTCAAAGAAACATCTTTACACAGACCACGATTAACTATTGGGCACTAGTTGTCAGAAAAAGCAAGTAAAAATTTTCAGAGCAAAAATAACTTGCAAATATTACAAACTCATGTTTATAAAGCCAGAAGAGACCAACCCGATCAGTGTGTCTGATGTCCCACTTCCCACAGGCTAGAAAACTCTCTTAAATGAACCTCTTTGGATATGGGACGCATATCTTAGTAAAGCATCAAGCTTTGGATTGAAGTTCTTCCAAATAACCACTGTCTTTATTTACTATGAGACCCATTTCCAAGATGAACTAAATTCTGACAGTGGTTCAGAGTCTCTGAAATTGTCAGAATAGAAACACATCCCACTAGTACTCTAATGACAGCACTTTGTGTATAGCTGGCTTTGAGGGCCTGCCTCTCCCCTGAGGTATACAGCCATCTTTAGTGTATTTCTTCTTAAGTCTGAAACTAACTTCCCAGTTCTTTCCATACAGTTGGTCTTTAAATAGGTTGTGCAGGTTTTTGTGTCAGAAGGGGCAGAAAAATATGTTTAAAGCAGGAAAATGTGATGGTAAAAACATCAGATTGATGGTGGGATCAAATGAGAGGTACAGAACCAGAAATTACTTTTAAATCATTTCAGAAATGCATAGATTTCCAGTTGACAGGATCTCTTTTGAGAGAGGCTTTAATTTGACTACAATATTGACTACATCATAACCATTTTAGATTTTTCCCTGAGAGTATAAAATTGACAGAGTATATTTAATTGTAGCAAGTAAACTGGATTGATTTTTCTATATAAGATCCCCTTAGGGAGCTTTCAAAGATAAATCTCCAAAGGATCAAATTGGTCAGGTCTTTATGCAGAGCCTTCAGTTGTAAGGACTTCTCTGAACCCATTGAAATGCCCATGTTTGGCAAGATGTGTGCCTGAGAACCTTGCTGAAGCTGGGCTCAAACGGGTTTCTCTCAGCTGACGACATTCACTTGGATAAGAGAAATTTTAACTTGTCAGGTATGTTTAGTGATGACAGAGACACTGAGGCCAGGCAATGTAAAGGTATCACCTGTATCACACAAGTGTCAAGCACACTGTAAGCTGCTGCCTAAAATATAAAAGAGGAGGCAAAATTTGAGAGGAACTTTCTGYAAACATATAAATATATATGACAGAGTTTTCAGAGATGGTGATGGATTAGTGTACTACAAGCTCTGTACTACACATGGTACTATCCATGTCAACAGCCTGAAGTAAATCATTATTGTTTTAATAATTTTAAAATTTGTTTAATTCATCATCTCTTTTGCTTTTGGTCCTTCTTATTTGTGTATGTCCATGCATGCTAGCCTTCTCTGACCACTTCCCTTATTTATTATTTAATCAGAGAGATACAACCAGAAAAGGTTCACAGAAGAGCAAGATAATGATGGAAGGTACAGAATGACTTCTGCATTAGGGACAAATGAATAGGGTAAGACTCTTTGGTCTATGAAAGASAGAACTGAATCATGGAAGATTCTGGAAACATGATTGGCATGGAGAGGATTAGTAAAACTATTTTTTTCACTGCCTCATTCTGCCCAATGCAAGAACTAGAGGACATCAAATGAAGCTGGTTAAGAATCACATTCATAAAAAGGAAGAAGGCAAAGAAACAAAGGGAGGCGGCTCTTTCTGCAACGTGCAGTTGTGCTGTGGAACTTGCTGCCACAGGAGGTCATGGACATCAAATCATGCCTTCAAGAGAAGTCTGGAAAAGTGTGGGAAAATTAAATCACCTGAATTTAGCTAACTATAAATGTTCAGAAACGTCCAGCTCAGAAAGACCCAAAGTTCAAGACGGCTGGAGGCTAAGAGCATGTGTTTGCCACGTTCTTATATTCTTTCTTTTGGTCCCCGATGCGTGAAACAGGACGTGGGACAAAAGGACTTTTGACCTTGACATTACAGCCATTTTTATGATCTTTTCATGGTACAACCAACAAGTTGTGAACATTGACATCCCCATCTGGCATACAGGAAAAAGAGGGCAATTGAATAGAAGGTGGACAGGATTCAAATGTTGCTTTATTAGACTGATGTGTTTACAACACTTTGAATGACATTTAACTGAAGTACAGAAGTACAAACTGTAGGGTATCTGATCCCTTTTGATTAGTTTCAGACTGTTGCTTTTTCATGAAATAAGAGGACATTATGAATTGACTTTTCACTCAACAGACTGACCTGAAACTGCTTCACAGCCTGCAGTCACCACCATAGCAGGAATCAGACTTACCTTAAACCCCCCAGTTTCTGGTTCAGTTTTAGCACACAACAGTGACTCAAATTACCCAGGTATTGTACRGCAGACCATTTACAAAAAGCAGAGTCTCTAAAAACATCTTTTAGGTGGCAAACAGTAACTTCACTGCCACTGTGTGGTTCGAGCTAGATTTGGTCAGAAAGACACCTGGAAAAAGTGCGGCGAAGAACAGGAGCAAAGAATAACCCAGAAGGGGTGCTCAGGGAGGCTGTGGCATCCCCATCCTGGGAGATATTGAACACTCAGTTGAACAAGACACTCAGCAACTTGATGTAATTTTGACATTAGCCCTGCTTGAGTAGGGGCTTCAACTAGATGACCGCCTATAATTCCTTTCTACGTAAATTATTCTGCGATTCTTTAATTCTAAGAAATAGACTCTAATCACGTCTGTACCAATCCTGTGCAGAACACCAATTCACAGTGTGGCCATTATCATTAAATTAAATTTCAATGCAAAAATGAAGGGCAGGTCTTCCAGTGTTTTATTACATAGTAAGCCACTTGATTTCTCTTCTACATGATGCATCTTCACATTCCTGGGGTTCTGCTGTCATTCGCCATTTTTAATTAACAAAGATATACTGTAAAGGAGATGGATCAAATTTTTACCTGATTTTTTTCCCCGTGTTTTTTTTTCCCYATTTCTCATATTTTTATTAAGTAAAAGTAATTCATAGTGAAAGTGCATGACTATCCATTTTTCTGTAAGCAATATCAGGATACTGACCTACTTTAACAGCCCGAATCTGTTCCATTACAAATATGTACTTAGAGGGGCTTTATATATAGTGTACCCTTTTAATGAGGGTACCTAGGGTGGCAAACGGCAGGTAACCTTACATGTTCAGAAGACGCCTATTTCAGAAGATGAGTTAGTGCATATTAAGCCACTAGCATCAACAATTTTTTACTTTTTAAGCACTAGGCATGAACCTCATATATTTGCTACCGAAATTATAGCAAAATAGTAATAATTACAGAAATGAGGACTGCCTAGTAACTACTGGCAAATGAGCTTCTAAAAATTTAATTAGAACCACACTAGTGTAGTAGTAATGGGAATATCATAAAGCTTAGCAATGAGCACAAAACTCAACCTTCTTCCTATAAAGCCAAGACTACAATATTACACACACTTATTCCACCTCATTTGTAAAATTAACAGTCTCCCTCAGACAATTAAAAATCATGCTGAGTACTGAGCCACAGTAAATTACAAATATAATTAAGTAAATAATAAGAAAACCCAAGTCCCTACTTAAATAMGCTGCCAATTCAGCTAATCCAAGCACAGCAAATATTAATGCAATACTTCAATTTCTACAGCTCAGCTCCTGATCTACAGTAATAATAACACATTAAGATTTTGTCCATAGTCAGAGCAAACCGCTTATTTTCCCCAAGACAACTGGAGCACCAGGTTACCAATAATAAGCTGCTCGAATCTTCCATCATCCTGCTGGGGAAGGCAGGCAGAGAAGACGAGCACTTTTAGTCTGGTTGTATTTGCCGCCAATTATACAGTCACAGTCTTTTGACTATACTTGACTCTAAACTGAAAAGAAGCCAACCTGAAGCTATTTAACAATAAAGGATTAAAATCAATGCTGATTAAAGGGCTCTGCAAAGTGTGATTTTTAATTATGTTAGTTTAAGAAGTCACTACACAATCACTACTAGCATTCCCTTGTTTCTGCATCCAAAGCGGAAACAATTCATACCTTGACAAAACCTTCTGATTTCAGTAGCTAGCACACCAATGAGAAAAAGTTTAAAATTCTCCATCAGTGATAACTTCAGATAAGTACTATGCGAGAAATGAAATGTGTCTAAAATTATGCTGACAGCACATGTCACTTGCCAGCAATGTACACCAGTGCTGATACGTGCTGGTATCTGTTTACAAGCTCACAGAGAAAGGATTAAATACAATTTAATTCATTCAAACTTAAATATGTATTTATACCACTATATGGCAGCATGTGAATGGCAGACATTTCACTGTCTCACAGCAGTTTTATTATTCTCAGCCCAACCTCATAAATATTAATTGCTTTTGAAACTGAGTTATAAGTTTGCACATGACATAAAGGAAAAATCCCAAACATAGGCTTTCCCTCAACATCAATCCATAGGAGGAATAAAATATTCTCTATGAAATGTTCCTGCATCAGCACCAGTGGGAAGTTCTGCAGTCTCTTCTAGTTGGAGGTAAATGGTTTTAATTTGCTCTTCATTACAAGTGAAAGATTTTTAAACAGGAATAGTTACAAAATGCAAAACTAACAACTGTCCTAAAGGGATGAGAGAAAGCAAAAATCTGAGTGCAACAAGTGAGAGAGCAAGGAAAGAAAGGCCACAGGCAACACCTGTGGTCATGCTCACTCCTAACAGCTGCTGCATCACTCCTGTCGATAACTCCTCGCCCTGCCTCGCTTGACTCTGGCAGACACAAGTGAGGTGAAACTCTCGCCTCGCACTGACTGTGGAGGAAGAGCCAAGCAGCTGCCCAAACAGCGTTGCGGTGGCTGTACAAAAAGGTCAACGAAATATGAGAGGTGTCTAGACCTAGCAACTAGGCATCTGGCACGTATCCCAGTTTCAACTGTGTTAATGGCATGAGCAATTGAAGAAAATACATAAAATGGCCTCATGAAATTTGTAGAGCACATTAACAGCCAAGGTCAGTCAGTCTGCCCCTTGCTTCTAAGGAAGGAAGCAAGAAAGAAAAATTTTAGCCCATGATTATTTTATGTAAAGTAATTTCAGTGCAAAGTACTGTATAGAGACTGGCCAGTCCGTCTCCCTTTACCATCTGACACATATATATAGAGAGATGTATTTATTCACACCACATAACGTGGTGGAAGTCTCTACGTTGTACCTGCAGAGTCAAGTGAAATGTTATAAAAAACAACTACAATTTTTTTCTTACACATACTGTTGTACATCTTATGCAATTTCTGCCTAAAATATCTGTACATCATAGATGTGCTGCTAACACAACTCTGCCAATTTTTAAAAACCAGTGTACCTCAAATGATATTTCCACAAATGTCTAATGCTCCTTCCCAAATTATACCGGTCTCCATATTCCTCACAAAGCCTTTACATTGCGTCAGTTCATCCTCACTTCTGGGAACATGTATAGAAGCAACTATGTCAGTAGCACTGCAGGAATTACTGTGTTTTTTAAAGCACTGTAAGTTTTCATCCCTCTCTTCCTCAAAATAGCATGACGGGCAGTACAAAAACAGGAAACAAAACCCAAGGTGTGTTGTTTTTCACAGTACACAGTGAAAAGCAGACAGCTTCAAAGTACATCTTCCAGAATCTGCATGTGAATTTTAAACATGTCCAGATCGTGTTTGTATTGTATGAAGTCCTATTCCTGCAATCATTGAAATTCCCTTTGTTTTGAAATTCCAAAAATCTGTTTTCAGCCTAAATAGCAATCATGAGGCATTTGAGCAGTTTTTGATACTGAACATGTTAAAAAACTGCATCCAGCTGCTGCTGGAAGAAATTCTCAATTACACAGTTGGTTGAAAATACACCGTGTAATAAAGAACTTCTGCAAACAGGGGGATACTTWGATAATCTAGTCGCAATTTTCATAAAGGTTACATTTCTCATAACACAAATCAGTCAATGTAACAGACTATCTTTCAAAATATTTAAGAGCACATTTATTTCTCTTTACCACTTCCTGGTGAAAAAATGACCTATTTCTTTTGTTTCATCTGGTCCATGCCATTCCACGCCAAAGCCAAAGCCAAACATCACTGTAGATATATGACAGAAGCTATCCCTGCAAATTGTCATGGTTAAAACATCTGGCTAGGTAATGGTTTTCCCATACAGTGTGCAATTTTTTTTGTTCAGTCATCATCCATTGGCTGTACTTAAGCCTTCAAAGCTGCCAAACAGGGCTCTGGATACTACACTGGATGGGGAAAAAAAGCTGTCAACAGAAAATTCATTAACTTTCCATTATGCTACACTGGGTGGTAAAATGAAGAAATTTTACTCCCGCATGAATTCCCACCAAACTGAACTGTCTTAGTCAAGGCACAGTAGAGATCGTGTGTTATGTCCTGCACAATTAAACATTCCTTTTGTTAGCAGAGAATTTGCCCTTTTTTTTTTTTTTTTTTTTTTAAATCAGGGTAAGCCATATATTTTTACATCTCAGCAAGTTGAGAACAAAAGACCTAGGCAAGTTCAAACTACCTTGTCAATGGAGCTGATTCATAGGTCTACAAAATAACCTCCTACATCACCAGCATAAATCATGGCAAGTGGTTATATGCAAGTGCCTGATGCACATACAAGCAAATGAAAAATTACAGTATAAGAGGTTTATCTTTATCAGCTATAAATTAGTTGCATTTTTTTTAAAAAACCAAAATAACAGACAATACTGCCAGGTTGACCACAACAAAGATTTTTCTCTTTATTTTGTGCTAATAAGCAAGACACATCAAGACAATCTTACAAAGTCATGACTGTGTCACAGGTGATTGCGGCTGGCCTATCTCTGCTCGCACTGGCTGCCAATATTGCTGTTGATTTGAATGGGAACATAGGTTGAAGTTAAAAGCTTTTTTAAAATCCCACACAGAGTAATCAGGTTTATTATATCTAACTACACAAGCGTTGGTTTTCAATTATATTTTACTGTGAGAAAATTGAAGAAATCACCTAATCAGGAGAACTTTTTTATACATATTTTTGATTATAGACTTCACAGCATACCAGCATGCAAGAGGATTGTACAAGGACAAAGAGAGAATACATAGTTTATTAACTGTTTGATTAGCTAGTTTGTGCAGTACTTAGGAAATGTAAAGCAGTARTAAGTCCTAATTAATCATATTATTTACCTAACATTCAACTACAGCTGCAAATTGTACACACATAACAAAAAAATATGAACTGCATAATGGTGAAGAAACAAGCCTACATTACTGGTGAACTTCCTTCATCAGGAAAAACAGAACTGGAAAGCAGTCACGGGCAGTAAACAGTAGGCTGGAGCTGCAGAAAGCCTGCTTCATGGTGAGTGACAGAAGCAAGAGATGAGGTGAATGAATGATACTAAAAGCRCTGCCCAACTGCTTATATTAAGGAGAACATATGGTGGAAAAGAAGCAGAACTGCAAGGAAAAATTATAGTCTCATTGAATTGCAAATGAGAGGTAATAATTTCAACATCCACTCTGACAGAATACTTGTATGTGTTATTATAAGCTCTGGTGGATGCTGTCTTAGACTAATTCATGAATTGGATCATTTGATGCCGCAGCATTTAGTGCAGTAAGGTTGGAGGCGGAAAGGTGCTCCTGCTAGCACTTTCTGATGACCTAATGAACCTGCTCTAACTGGAACAGCAGTTTCTGATGTCAGAATGACTTAAGAGCTGAGTGATAAAGGGGAGACAGCATTTATCACTTTTTCCAAGTCCAAAATCATGCATAAATGGATGAAGCAAATGGAACAGAGTACCTAGTGATGGTAAAAAAGCAGGAGAAAGGGTCTAGTGGCATGAAACGCAGAAGAGAGACATATATCTGCTGCTCTAAGAATAAAGTTAAATTGAGTTCTACAAAAACACCCACAAAGGATGAGAAGAAACTTCACATCATTTATGCCAAAAGTCAAACACTTGATGGGAAGGAAGGGAAAGAAGGGAAAGGCTAAAGTATTCTGCAAGTGAAAATAAAACCCTTCCAAAATACTCTGCCATGACTTTCAATGGTAAAGTTATAAAATGAATAATAATGAGAGTTTAAATGTACAGCTAGATATTCAAAGGTAAAACTAACTAAGTGGAACAAAAGATAAAAAATCAAATTAACATATTCATCATTGTAAGTAAGAATATTCACAGTCTTAAATACTATTATTTCTACGATATCAAAAGTTTTCCATATGATACTAAAGAAAGTTTTAATACAACTTTACAAAGAGTTGGATTTCTGTTTCTTATTTTTTGATTGGTTTACTTTCTTCAGCCTGGCAATATATGTAAAACAGCCTGCAGAGATGATTTAGTAGCACAACATACAAGGTTTTTTTATGTTGCTTTAAATATAGAGAATGCTGAAAAATCTTTCTCAAGATATGCATCCATCAGAAGCCAAAAACATTTTGTGATACCATGGTTAAGTTTGTCTAATAATGCACAAAAAGCCCATCAGAGTTCATTTGCAATTTTCAATTAGCTTGCTCTGACACATTATTAACCCTTTTTATATTTCATTTTTGTGATCATGTCCTACTGAGTCTTCCTGTTATTAGTTGGGGAATTAGCATTGTTTTCATTATTTATTATTTATGAAATTCTCTTTAAGATCTAGTGTTAAGGCAAAAAAGGATGAACCTTGTTAGATACTCTATATTTTATATTGTTTACCACAACAAGGGGCAAGTACCCAGGAATCAGAGTTTTATTATTCTGGAAGGCACTATGAGCACCCTCTTTCCCTGGTGAATCTTAAAGCGAGATGTAGATCAGGGTTTTAACTTAATGGTCATGGAATATAGAAAAAATTAGTTAATAAGCTGAAACCCCTCAGTGGAAGTGCCAGGTCCTCAGCACCAGCTGCTTCAGTGCACTGATCCCATCCTTTCCTGCTGCGGTAGTTTCTGAACAAGCACTGATACTGCCACGCGTAGCACCCAGAGTCCAAATGCCCCGCTCACCATCGCTTGCATTTTTGGTACTTGCACTTTTTTACTGACAAAAGCTACATACTCCCCACGTGATGATGACAATCAAGTCATGCTGGAGGAATAAAAGGCCCGCTTTATTCTCAGGCTGCTAATGGGGGACAGGCAATTCATTCACGGAAGGCTATTCCTCCCTTCCCTCCCAGATGCCGCCCCCAGACTTGGGATACATCACAATCTGCATTATGCTCAGATTTTCTGCCAAAATGATGAGGCAAGAAACCATTTTCTTTCATGAAAGCTGAAGTTATGACTCCAGGAGCCATTCTTCACCTGGTATATCTAAGCCCCACTGAAGAAAACGGAGTGTGTGAGGCTTAGCAGACCCTACATGATCATATTTTGAGCATAWGGAAAATATGCTTTGAATGGTAGCTCATTCCAGCCTTTAAGGAAATGCAGCTGAGCATTACTTCTAAAAGCTTTGGGGCTTTTTTTTTGTTTGTATTTCACAATCCTTCCAGAAGATAACACTACACAGCAAAATGCACATTTTTAGTTTCTTCACACTTTAAAGCTCCATTATATTCAAGTTGGCACCTTTTTGCAGTTAATGCAAGTTTTGTAAATAGACTGCAATTGTGTATGTCTTAGTGAAAGAAAAAAAATGTTTGGTTCTTTTTTTTAAATATTTTTTTGCTACCATCTGGAGAAAGTCCACAGTCAACAGATCTTGTGTTTTATTAGCTGAACACAACCACCTACATGTACTAAAACTTGACCATGTGGGGCACAAACTGATCACTTTATGCACAAATTGACTTACAAATTGCTCAACTATGCACCTTGTGCATTTATGTGCCCCTACACAAAGAACGAAATTAATTGGGGCAGCTTTTTCTACCCAGTTTGCACAGGAACAGCTGATTTTTAATGTGTCCAGGCTAGCAAATCTCACAGAAGTCCCATAGGATTCAGAAAACACTCCCAACAGATGAATCTTCATGATACGCTACAGAAAATAATTTCATTGTTTAAACTTGTAATGACATGCTGGATGTTGCATGGAGCATGACCCACAGTCCTAATGAAGACTTTATAACAGAACTCACAGTATCCTAAGTATATCCATCTCGGTTTTGACAGCTGGTAAATTTCGCACTAATGGCAAATGACAACCCTAGGAATGAAAACCATCCTCAAAATATTTATCAAGAATACCAGTTGTTTGTTCAAATAGCTCTTGCCTTTTTCCAGTTTTTAAATAGTTAACCAGTTACTGTGATGAAGAAATCAAGTCTTGATATGAGAAAATTCCTTTCAACAATTTTTTTGAATGAGTACAGGGTCTTTTCCATTTTAATATTCCCAACCCATGAAACATACTGCCTAACCCACTAGAAATTTTTTTTTCCTATTTGGAACTTTCTTGCTACTGATTTTTCAGGTTCTTCTTTTGCTAACCACATTTCTCTAAAATTCTGCTATTCAAAATGTAGCAATATTTATACAATGACATATTCAGAGATGGATAATTCAGAGATTTTTTTAACATAAGCCTTTGAGGAAGCGATTAATAAAYGCACTGGGAAAAAACGCGATAAATGCCTCTGGCACAGTCTCCATATAATGTTGGCTGAACTTCTGAATATGTTCACTTTGTTCTTTTGCGGTCTGAACTGTTGATTTGTAACATTGGGTTCTGTCTGCTAGATTACAGAAGATGACATTGGATGAGAGATGCTTTCATTCCAGGTTAGTGAATACAAAATACCAGAACAATACAATGCTTAAGTGCTCCAGCAGTTGAATAACTTCCTGTCCTAGCAGCCACTTGTAATACAAACATCAAATGCGCATATTTGCTTGCTTTTGACAAATACATTTTGTGTTCTGGACTTCCTCGACAAATCATGGCTGTCTAGGTATTTAGCAGCTGACTGTCATGCAGAATCCATCACTGAATGATAGCTTTCACTTAAATATGCTGGCACTCAAAACCTCACACTATGGCACATTATAGACATGGCTTGAGTGGTAAGACTGCCCATCCACAAAACCTAGCCTGTGATTAGTAAAGAAATCTTCAGATTGAAGGAACCTTCATTTAAACTGATAGACTTCTCCATTAAAGTTCCCCTTATCAAAAAGTTAAAAACAAAGTGATGAGTCAAGTGTAAAGACTTGAAGAAACAAAAGCTTGTTGTGAAAATTCAAATCACTACACTGAATGCTGAATGAATTATATTAATAGCTTGTGAATTAGATTTCTGGCCCAAAGTGATTGAACAACTTCACTCAGTACTTAAAAACGTTATGGCAGCATTATAAATGGATAAGGTTTCCTAAAAAGATGACACAATATTTGTTCTTTTAAAATAATGCTAGCAGGAAAACAAAACAACTTTAAGGAAAAAAAGCCTTGCTTTTGCATGCAGCTACAATGAGTACTGGCTTTCTGTCCAAGAAACAAGTATGATTTGATGGTTTTTAAATAGTTTCCTAGCATTTTTCTAAATAGCCCGTAGCACTAAAGTTGTGGGCCTGATTTTGCATTTGCAACCAGAATGAGTCACAGCTAAAGATTTTTAACGTACTCCTTGTATAAGACATAGTACCATGACATCACTGCGTATCATTTGCATTCATTGTAGATCGCTTTTATAAAGAAATAGCTATTACAATTGCATAAAACTTGGTAAAATAGAATTTCAACAAATGACTTCAGCAGGATTTGCTTTAATCTGAATTTTTTTCATTATTAGACTAATAAAAATTAGATTTATTACTTGACTGACTATTTTCTGGCTTTCTGTAAAGGCAGTTTTTTCAGTCAAAGTTCTTGAGTACAAGATGAACAATCTAGTCAAACCTCTAAACCAGTGTTTAAAAGCCTGACTGCAACCTGTATCTACTGTTGTGCTGATTACAACCCCTGTCAAAACACTCAAACACATCAGGGCAAGAAACATAGATATGATATTTACCAATAGCCTGCTTATTGAACTCAAACAGGAGTCTTCCTACACATTACTCAGAACTACTATCGTGCAGTATCTTTCCTGAATCCCAGTATCAATAAGCATGATATGTTACGGTTGGCCAAGCCAACAAAAAATTATACAGTAACCCAGGTGATTTACCAAACCTGATTGCAACAATAATCAAACTTCCTTTCCATAGAACCCCACTATCCATAGTTACGTCCCAATAACACAACTTTCTTTTTATTTGGGAAGAATTTATTATTAAGAATAATTCTCAGGAAAGATGTTCTGTAGCAATTTCTCCACTAGATTTAACCAGCAGTCAATATACCCTAGTACCACATCTGCAACAGACATCAAAGTCAGGAAAGTCACAGAAGATCCAAGTCATAGAACTGCTACCATGTGCCTTGCAGTAGGAGGGCTGATCTACTTCAGTTCCCAAAGGTCCAGCTAAGGTAACGCATGAGATTGAACTACTGAACTACAGCCATTCTGCCCCATCTATGCGAGTTGTTATCTTCCCTTCCTCTTCTTTGTTCACTAACAAAATTAAAATCTCTTTTTCTATAGTTACATTTTCCCCCAATACGATCTTCCATTTTGAAGGCAAAAAAGATAAGAGTTGACAAATTTCAACTTGTCATGGTCAGAAAACTATTGAAATCCACTCAGTATCTTGAGGTCGTACACATTACAACACAGAAATCCTGGTGGGTAAAGAATTTTGCATGTAAAATATTGAGCTGGTATCATATCTGTTTTCAAACCAATTCACTAATGTGTCATTCCATACAGAGAAAGGAACTGAAGTGCTGTAATTGGCAACCTCATCTGCAATACTGAAGTGGAAGCTATTAAGACTGTAATGAAAAGCTGAGGGAATGATATAGAGTAACAATGAGGATGGTGTTTGTAGGGCTTTTGCTTATGTCACAAGTTGCTCACCAGCATGGCAAGCAAATGTACCCTTTTTGCAACAAACTTAAGAGATAATCTATGCTTTTGTGGGTCAGGTGTTTCTCTGATGCAAAAAGAAAGGTATAATAATAATTTCTGTTGTGCGCTTCTCCAGCCTTATCTCGGAACTCTGCTATGTTTAATTATTGCATACAAGCATATTGACAAGGTTAAAACAGTTTTCAGACAAAGTAAATCATGTTACAAGATACAGAAGAAATTATAAATATCCCAATTCAGACACCAATATACATGCTTTTTTTTTTAAAAAAAAATATCTATTATGCAAAATAGCATTTGCTTAAATTTTTCTGAAGCACCAAAATATTAGCAGCTTGTCTTTTTGTCACTATCCAGTTAAACACTGATTTTCTGAAGTTTGATGTCAATTGCAGGGCTCTCATGTCCTCTATATCCTACAAAGCATTTGCACAACTTGTATTTCTCCAAATCACAGCTATTTCAATTCTATAAAGGATTCCTTTTCACTCCATTTTAACTGTCCTTTTAGTATTTTAAGTTAGTTACATGTGTGTACATGAATTCACAATGCCTCTGAACCTAAAATCTAGATATTTGGAAAAACTACATTGCAGTTTTGCCTGCGCAAGGCTATATAGACAGTGGTAGTGCTGTGGCAGAGCCTACTGCAATAGGACAGTCTTGGTTTTCTCAGTTTCTTTAGCCTCAGGTTAGCAAGCTCTTCAGACTCACATGAAGTTTGCATCCTATCATCAGCAGAGGGAACAAATTTCTGCAGTGAAGGATGATTAATAATTTTCCTACTTTTCCCTTTCCCAAGTTGCTTGTATTTTCACAATTTGCAAGTAAGTTACACAGTTTAATTTGACAATGACTCGCTTTCTACAAGTACCAGACAGCCACACGTGAGGAGGTCAGAAATTCTAATCTTACTGGTTACAAAACAATTACTGATGCATTTTACCTTCCTTTAACTATCCAGAGACCTGTACAGAACTGGCTGGTGTGTCTATATGTTCATACAATACATGTTCATTTTGTCACATGAGGAAGATAGGCGCTGGGTTTGGGGATGGGGGAATGGATCACAGTACTTTAAGGATTCTTTTAACTATTGCATTTCTTTAACAATTCTCCAGGCTGGGACTGTCTTTTTTTATACAAAGCCTAAAACAATAGGTCTTTGATTATTGATTGGACTTTCCACATACTGCAGTGACCTCTGCATTAAATAGCAGCACCAGAAGAGTATTAGGAGTCTGTTTTGACAGCAATGCATTAATGAAACAAAACCCCAATTCACAGTATAGGCGTATGAGAAAAGAAAGCCAACTAAAGCAGAGGAGAATGCTACTGAAGCAGGAAATGCTTTAATACCAGATGCAGCTGAGCTCCCTCAACAGAGCTCACTTTGACTGCACGATGAAGGGATGGATAAGAAATGGAATTCAGACAGGGCTGAATCAGATTGGTAGGATTATTTGTCAGATATTTCTGTTTAATTTTGTTTTGCATGACCAAAGGATTGTCCTTGGTTGGTTAGATAGGTTTTCATTTAGATAATAGTATATGTGTGTTTCTGATTAAAATAAATTTCACTCAAAAAGCTCAAGAAAAATTGTATCATTAGATCAAATCAATACTTAAAGTCTATTTTGCAAAATATTTTTTCAGTATACACAGAACAGTACTTAGGGGGTTCTAAGAAAGAGTATCTTTGACTTTTAAAGCTCCACGGAGTGTAATAAATGGCCAGCCTGAACAGAGCATGGACTAGAAGAAACTCTCTTTGGCACTGAGAACATAGTGTGGAACTTCATCATGTTAATTTTACTCGCAGAATATATCACAGTTTAAAGGAAGAGGTTTGTTTTTACTGAGTCTTCATCATCTCAGCACAAAGCCTAGATGCCAGACTTTCAAAAATATAGAAAGGCAGATGCAAGACTAGTAGGATAAGATGTTCAGAGGTACCAAAAGGAGATGAAATGTTTACATTCCACTTGATTTCAACCGAGATCACTGTTAGAAAGCTGCTCTATTTGAATGCCTAAAAGAAGACAGTATTTTATAATCTCTCCTCCCCACTTTCTTGGTAGCTTAAAACAACCCTACCAGATGATATGCCTTGTATGTTACCTCTCTAGGAACAAATGCAAGTTCTTTTTCTCTCCCTAGGAAAAGGGGTGGAATCTTTCTTAATCTTCTTACTATTGTTACAGTACCCCACCTGTCTGCATAGGTTTGCAAAAAAGTTGTCATTCAGATGACCTAAATTCTGAACAAACATTAACACCTAACTATCATCTCATTCCTAGCTGTACTCACGCCAGGAGAAAAGGGAAACGTTGCTGTGGAAAATCACAAATGCCTTTTTACTTTGTCCTGTTTTACAGCGCAATATCAGATATTTTAAATGCTTTATGCTGACCGTCACTCACCTTCAGGAATACTACAATCAGTAGTTCAAATGCCACATTYCCAAGTGCCATCTCCCTCACTCTGTCTTTCCAATTGAAAAGTAACTCTATTTTGCCTTTTAAAAACATTTACTTATCGACAGAGCAACTCTCCCACATTGTTATCTGACTGAGGCTGGATGAACAGGTTTTATAATTTCTAGAAGAATGTATAGGCAAAAAGGGTTATAAAGTGCATACACATGTGGAACAGTATTGCCCAAAGCAAGGGTGGGAGCTCTTTTGAGTATTGCAACTGCCTGTGCATGCCATTTGCTCTCATATACAAATACTTCCTTGTCACACACACACACAAAAAACCCGACCTGAA
Organism: Oceanodroma leucorhoa; assembly: GCA_030449065.1. Lineage (NCBI taxonomy): Eukaryota > Metazoa > Chordata > Aves > Procellariiformes > Oceanodroma > Oceanodroma leucorhoa. The sequence goes on from JASVER010000023.1 coordinate 3,035,592, forward strand.
TCCATTTCATAGAATATTCTCCCCCATTGTTTGCTTTGCCAGTTTATACACAGACCAATATTGGTGCTGAGAACAATATATAACTTAGTTCCTAGACAGAAAGTTTTGTGCTATGTTACTGACCTCTTTTTAGAGTCTGAAAGAGTAGCGATGATGGGGTGTGAAATGGCAATAGAAAGAAAACTGGCTTAAAATAGGGCTTTGGGAGAAAGGGTGGAAGGAAAAGAAGTATGGAACATGATACCAGGAATTAAATCAAGCAATCAAAGAAAACACATTTTAGCTCAGRAGATAAGAGCTTTGCTTATATATCGTTTATCAACAGAAAATAACCTCAGTTTAGGGTAAGCTAGTATTTTCAGAACTGCTTAAGAGCAGAACTTCTAAAACTTGTGAGAAACTTGCTACTGGTTTTATCTAGATTGCAATCAGTGCTATAGACTGCAGCACAACCTAAGTATTTTTGAGCTAGTTTGGACACAATAAGCAATTTGGTCATGGTAACACAAGATACAGCAAGACATGCTATGCTCTGAGCTCCATGTTGATAAAATTTATTTATGTTAGTACTTAAGCAGGTGAGCATATGTTTGCAGTTGGAGAAATAACTATACTGATGTTGGACCAGTTGGATCAGTTTTAGTGGAAGGAGCCCTGAAAAATGCTAAGCACTCCAACATTCCCAATGGTAACAGACAATAGCCTGCTCTAGAAGAACCCAGCAGGATAATAGACGCTTTGCTTTAGCTCATGGACTAAAGCGCGTTTTTTAAGAGTCAGATGTGAGCAGCAGGGGAGAATGGGAGAATTTTTTTTCCAAGTTGTGCATTCTTTGGGACGTACCACATACATACACCCCACATCATCCCACAAGGATCCTTCTCTGTATACCTATACACTCATCAACAACATAAGATGACCAAATCTTAATTTCCTCAGAAACCAAGCCACCAGTAGATATGGTCTAGGGAAGGCATGCGTGAAGAAAACTCAGTAAGTCTCCATCATTCACATACCAGAAACTGTATTTCCAAGAAGGCCTTGCAGAGTAGGAAGCTGCCTGGCGTAGGAACTGCTCACTCAGATATACCCATTTGCAGTTCTTCCTGCAAACTCAGGCCAATGAAAACCAGATGTCTCTCTCTCTTCCCCACCTCCTCCAGCAAAGAAATGCATTAGAAATGTTAAGATAAAGAATTTACTTTAAAGTCTTTCCATCCTCACTATTTAACAGATGACTCCCCAGGTAAGAGCACAATCAGACATACTATTCTAGCAGTAGCAACGTGGCTGAAGAGCTGTGCCACCCCCAGCTTCCCCTCAGCTGCTTGTGAGTCCCCTTCTGTTAGATTTGCCAACTCAGTTGCACCTGTAACCACTCCCTAATCCTACTCCACCAAATGCAGTTTAGCTTGAACTCCTTTCTCTTTCTCTTTATTATTTGTTCATTGTTGACTTTCTTCTTGTTTTGTTTTTTGTTTTTTTTTTTNAGGCCTTTTTGAGAGAAAAAGGCTGGTGAGCAGCCAAGCTTCATAAGCATATTTGACTTGATTTTACTAAGCATCATCCAAACTACGCACTCTTCTGTATGACAAAGAAAAGCTGCTATTTCAGAAAAGGGATTAGCTACTTGTAAGATAAAATAAGAAGCAATTGCAGATAACATGATCTTTCATCTAAGGTCTTCTTTCAGACACAGGATCTCTGAAATAAAAATAACTAACTTCATTGCCCCTTGCAATCTTTTGAAAAGCTCCTTTGAAATACTATGCTATTTTTTCACTGTATAGGACAGGTGTAACATTTTGTAAAGGCTGAACAAACTTACCCATCTACCAAAGTAAAAATGGGTAGTTTATCATTTAGGAAGGGGATGATTCACAGTCTCTTTAACAATTTTTTAACCCTCAGATTCTCTTGCACTTTGGATTGAAACCAACATGCTTAATTCAATTCAAATTATCTTTCCATAACAAAGTAAATAAAAGCTCTTTCTTGCCTGTTTTTCATGTATTCAAGACCAGTATCCCTTTTAAAAAAAATTACTTAAATATTAATGTTTCAAAATTATTTTTAATATATTAAAGATGCAATTATGAATCTTAAAATTACAAATTCATATTTGCATGTACTGCTCACGTTGAAATAATATCTGAAACGAGTCATGGAAGGGTACAGATATAAATATATAATGATTTCATAAATAGAGCTTCTGGAGATATTGCATGATAATAATATTCTCTGGACAGTATAAAATTAGTAAAGTTGCTTTTTCTGACTATTTTGAGATGTTTATTTTCTCCTGAATTGTATCTCCAGTCAAGAGATGGGTGCTACTTTTTAGTAAATTGTCCTCTAGATAAACACAGTTGGTTAAGCATCTTTTAAAAACTATTGTTGTTATTGCAGTTTATGGTCCACAGCTGAAGGTGCATGAAAAGCAATGGAATTTCGTAAGAACCCCCCACAAGCTTTCAGAAATTTAGTTTTTCTTACATCATAGTCTAATTGCCTGTTTATGAAATAAAAAGCTGACACATCATCAGTGAAAATGCAGCTGTTCTTGAACTCCTTTTTAAATGAACTAGTAGAACCAAATGGTCATTCATACCCAGTGTTGGCACGTCAGGGAAATGTTAATAATTTCCTAAAACTTAGATGGAAGGAGATCTTACCTTGGTAACAACTGAGTTTGAAGTTACAAGGACTCTGACAAGACTGCAACTTCCCTAGCATGAGAAAAAGAAAGCCAAAATTCCAACATGGATACAGAGCTAGAAAGACCTCTGCACTAGATTATCACAGCTGACACTAATAATCAGCTTTGACACACAGTCTCCTCCTTTTGCCAGTTTTAAAGAGATTTGTCCTTGAAAGGGCAAACAAACTCGGGGCTTCTGGAGGGAACAGAGACTACTGTGTCTAGGTGAGGGAGCACATCCTATAGAATCATAGAATCATTAAGGTTAGAAAAGACCTCTAAGATCATCGAGTCCAACCGTCAACCCAGTACCCATGCCCACTAAACCATGTCCCGAAGTGCCACATCCACACGTTTTTTGAACACCTCCAGTGATGGTGACTCCTTCCACAGGCTATCTTTTTTTGTGGAGAACAATTGTGTGTTGCAAAGATTATATGCTCCAATCTGTCCTATTTTAAAGCCTTATAAATACAGCAATTCAAAAGACTGTTGCTTATAGCAACAAATATAAGATAGTACAGATGGAGAGGGAAGAAAACAATACTGCAAGTCCAGCATTGTGCTTAGCAAATTACACCTCTGAGAGCATGTTGGGGTTTGATAAAGGAAGAAAAGGGCAGACATTAATGTTGTGGTAATGAGGAGTACACTTGCCAGTGTTTACACACCCTAAGTCACCCTTAGGAGGCCTTCTGTAATTTAAACACAGGCACCTATCTCTCAAAAGTGTGTCTCAAGACTGTGAACTGATAAGGCATATTTTATCTAAATGGATAGCAAATAAACTTGCTATCAACTAATTAGCTCACTAGGTTGCCTTTTAGTTAGAGATAAACATTTCCAAGATAAATATTTCCAAGAATAAAATAGTAAATATTACTAATGAAAATAAAAATGTTCTGACAAAAGATCAGCCCTTCAGCAAAACCACAGCAAGCTGAACAGCCATGATTGTACCAGAGCATGTGTGGCTGACAGAAAATAATACAATATATAATAACTGCATAATCATTACCTAAGAAAACATGAATTTTCAGTAATGGCACAAACACATTTCCCTTTGATCTACTATGGTAGATGCCATTTTACTCACTACAGAAATGAACTGACCAAAGCGTACTCATATAATTTGTTTGCCATAACAGCGACGTCAGAGGATCACAGCGCCCCAATTCTCCACCTACTTGGTGAGTGAACTGAAATTCACTTGCCTTTTCACCAGCAGTAATTTTTGTGCGATGACTAGGAAATTATTTTTTGTTTTGGCAAATTCTTATGAAGAGCCGAGTTTTTATCACAACTGTTACCACTGCCGCTGGTACATCTTTGCTCTATGCAGTAATACAGGCACAGTAGTGCTCAATGTTTATTCTTCTGTGTTGAAGTCCAACACAGATAGTTGCTATTGATTCCCTCTCCCACCACAATCATCGGTCATGCAAATTGGGTGCACACTTTAATGAGCTGTTAGGCTGCTTCTGTCTTGGCCATCACCATCAGCCTTGCACATGCCAAACAGCCACATGACGAGTGAGTTTGTTTAAACATGGTCCGTAAGAACTCAGTCAACACATGGGAAGGCGCATGTGAAGGAATATAATGTAGTCCTCTCTCTCCTAGCAGTGCTGGCTTAGGCACGCCGATGAAAATAAAAACCCTAATTTTGCACACAAACTCACACAGATACAAACCTGTTTTGTAAATAGCTCCATTTTTACATAATTACAGAGTAGAAGCTATTGTTGACAAGTTTTACCAGTGAAATCAGCGTGATGTGTCATACTGGAAACCTGGGGATAACATGTAGCTTGCGGAGTGGCATGGAGTATTATGCTAGCATTTGTGAAAGGCAAATTTTTGCATGTTTTCAGGAAAGCAGATGACTACTCTGGAAGCATTGCAAACATGAAAAATGACTGCTTTCACTTTGAAATACTTTGAGAAATGTAGGAACAAGGAAATATAAAGCAAGGGGCATGGCCTTGGTACCATGCCTGGAATATGGTGCATGTGTCATTGACTTCTAAAGGTTCCACGAGAATTTTACAGATCTGTAAGAACAGAAGTGGTGGATGTGAAGATAAAATATAAAGTATTGGGGAACAGCCAACACAGCATTTGCAAAGGGAAGTCATGCTTCATTATGTAGCATGTGTTCTTTGAAGGGGTTTATGACCATGTGAATAAGGAAGATCCATTCATCTACTCTATCGAATTTCTACTTGGATTTCCAAAATTATTCTAAAAATGTTCCTCACAAAAAAGCAGTAGGACACAAAGGGAAGATGCTTGCCTAGATACAATATTGATTAAAAAACAGGAAAAGGAAAGTTCTGGCATTGGAAAAAAACATCCCATAAAATCAGAGTTTTTCTGGGAACAATGCTCTTAAGCATTTTCATAAATGATCAAGAAAAAGAGGTGTGTAATGAACTCACCTAAAGTTTGCTGATGATACTACATTCTACTGGGTAATAAATGAGGACAAACTGCAAAAAACTGCAGAAAGACCTTACCAGATTGAGCAGTAGTGTGACTGTAGAAATTCAGTGCATATACATGGGAAGTGACACAAGCAGGGGGAAAAAACTCCCTAAATTTACACATAAAAACAGGGCCTCTAAGCTTACTATTACTACTTAGCAGCTAGAACCTACAGCTATTGTGTTTCCAAGAAAATGTCAACTGAGTGACCAGCAATGTTAGGAATTATCAGGAATGGAATAAAGAACAAGACAGAACTTGCTTAGGTCACTAACTGAATAAATAGCCCACCTGCATCTGGTACACTGCATGCAGCTTTACTCCATCTCAAAGTGATTCAGTAGAACTAGAAAGGGGCAGTGAGGATGATCAGTGTTCTGGAAACATTTCTACAGAAAAAAAACAGTTAAACAGGCTGGAATTTGTCAAGCTGGAAAAGTGACTTTTGAAATCACTGCAAGGAGAGCGTGAAAAGGGATCAGTTCTTCACATTGTAATACAGAGTGAGAAGGCCATCAAACGAAGCTGCCAGAGCACAGGTTTCAAACAAACAGGAGGCAGTTCTTCATATAACATCTCATTAATCTGTGGACATCCTTGCCATCTTGTGGACATTAACAGTTTACACGGTTCAAACAGAAAACTGAAAACGTCCATAGGTGAAAATTCATCCTTCCATTGAATATAAAGACACCACTTCTGTCAAATGCAGTCCTTGTCCAGGAACCCAGTCTAAAGCAAATGGTTAGAAGCTGAGGGAATATTATGGAAAGTTTCATTGTGAGCTTTCACAATTTTTACATATTTCCCTAGGTTTCTGGGTTTGGTCATTGCTGGAAAGAGGATACTGATATAAGTACACTTGGCCTGAGACATTTTCAATTGCAGCAAATTAATGATTTAATGCAAGCTTTAATCTGACGCACATTGTCAATGTGTAGCTATCTACCATTTCAGAACTTTTTAAAAAAATTTATTATTATTATTCCAGTACTTGCTGGATTGTTTAGGCAGAACATTTTCAAGAACTTTGGTCAGACTTCTGGACGCTGCTGGGGTACCCGGCTGGTTATACATATCATCCCTAAGGTATCCGAAATGCAGATCTGACCTACCTGTGTTTATATCCTCCTTTATGTCTTTTAGGAAGTCCAAAGAATGAGATTTTCACAATTTGTTGAATGCATCCGGTTTATCAAATAGTTTTCTCTCCTTATGACATTAACAATGAAGATTATGCTTGATCTTCCTGAAACTGTGATTGCAATTTCTTCTCAACCTGGGGCTGGGACTATCACAGTCAGTCACAAACTAATAAAATAGCACAGTGCTATCACTATGCATACCAGAAAGTCTGCCCAAGAATGACTTTAGAGTTGAGCATAAAAAAATCACTGAACCAATGTATTGGTTTCCCAAGACCAGTAGAACACTGTAGGGTTCTACCAACATTCGTCATCTCATTGAAGACTGCATTTAAATAACAGGGCCACAAACCTTCCTTGACAAAGGGCAGATACTTTCATTAGGGACAATGTTACCAGAAGTCCTTCGAAAGGAGTGTCAGGATCTGGGACCAGAATACCCAAGAAAACCTTCTGTTCCCGATTCCGTGGACTAACTATCTTAGTTTTAAATTTTTTGCTGCAACTCCAAGGTTTTGATTAGGTTTTCATAGTGCCTAACCCGGGTCACTGAATTTTGGTGCGTAAATTAGGAAGCTAGTCTTTACAGGCTCTCTTTGCAGTCAGCAGAGAAAGGCAGACATGTGGTTCAGGTCAAGAGCACAACCTTGGTATCTGACGTGCCCTCCAGCATCCAGGCTCTGAAATGAAGACCGGTTTGAAGAAGTCCCTTCTTACAACTTAGGGCATCCCCTCACCTTCAGTGCTACTATTTTGAATGACTGATGGGAATACTGTTCAGTAACACCTTCACAGCACACGACCATGTCACCATAACCATCAGATTTGTAGGGGACATGATGCTGAGTCCTGCTTTCCAGGCTGGACTGGGAAAGCCTATTAGACACTGGTGCATGTGTGTCTTTTCCTCATAGTTTTCACTTGGCATAGACCCCTCAAAGGGGAAATGAAAATAAAAAACAAGCTTTCCTTTGGAATAGTGACATGCTTTCTGTAGGAAGAAGAAACATAGCTTCAGTCGACTTCTTATTCTAAGTCATTTTCACTGGTGTAAGACAGCATTTTGTTGAATGATTGAACTCATGGTTGGAAAAGAAAATCTCATGTGAATTTTCTGTAGAGGTTCTTTATAATTTGTTCACCTCAGCAAGATTCTATCTTATTCTGCAGCTCAGCAACTTCAAAATAATTGTTTTCTATCCATTCATTTGGAATTTTGGATGGCACTCTTATTGTGACAGGATTCGGATTTTTCACTATGAATAGAGTCTTTTGTTAATGTTTATATCCAATAATTCAGGAGCCAGCTGCTCCATAAATACATCAAATCATCTTCACCATCTGAAAGACCAAGTAATCTAATATTAGTCTTGTGGCTTCATCGCAGAGAATTTTATTCACCTTTGAAAGGCTACTAGCAGTTTGAGATAAGAAGTCTATTTTCTAATCCTCCTCTTTTATAGTGTTTCCAGCTTTAAAGGTTTTGGTGTACACCACATCTGTCCAAGTTTCCACATTTGATAAATGTAGTGTTGCAAAATCCATTTACCATCCAAAGCTGCTACAGCACATGTACACATTAAGATGTTCTGTTAATCTATTTCATCAATAAATTACTGAAATAGCTCTTTTTAGGCTTAAATCACAGGAGAAATGGCTAAAAGACCATAGAAAAAACATCGTTTTATATTTATTTTCCCCTCTCTCTGTAAGATGATGTCATTCAGTATGCTTGGGCCAGATTTTGGTTCGCTCATTACCCTTCAATCTGTTAAGAGGCCAGAGTCTAGTTAAAACATCTGAACAAATGACCAAACTTTCCATAATACTCGAAAGTGACAAATATCACAGTGAAGTCACATAATAAAAGAGGCTTAAGAAGAGCATTGCACTTGCTGTGACATAAAATTTGCCTGTCAGGGAAGACAAAAGAATATTAATAACTTTTTGCTGTGTGCTTAATGAAATACTTCCCAGAGTATTTGCAAGCTCCTTTATTAAGAACAATAACATTTTTCCTGAGATCAATGACATATAGTTTTAATACAGAACACCTTATCAAGTGAAGTTTGTTCTATTTTTGTTACTCTAGATGATAAAACCTACAATAGCAGTGATTCAAATATAAACAATTTCTAGGCATAAAATATGACTGCAACTATCGTTCAAACAAATTACCTCCAAATGTGCCAAGAATCACAAGCATAGTTCTTGGTCTGAAGAACATACCAGTATAAATGCATTGTGATGCAGTGGGATCTTAAACACAAAATTATTAAGAAGTGAGAGAAAGAACATCAACAACAATCAGGTCACAAAGTTACCTTGGAGAACTCTATGTCAGTATTGATGTTATTTTTGTTTACCTATCTCTTCTTTTGCTTCTTACAGTCAGGAAAGAGGAAACGAGGGACAATTTATTATCATTGTTTTACAAAACGTTTGGGAGTGATCATATGGAAGAGTCTACAGACTGTTTAGCTGTCCTAAAACTCTTTGCAAGATGGCTGCCTGCAATATATCAGTTGCACAACAGGCATTTACAACAGCTCTAGAGAATTTATGAAAGTGTGAGAAAGCAATACAGGAGTATCTTTTTTTTATGTACTATTAATAGTAGTAACGTGAAACTGTTTCAGTAAAGCCACTTGGCAGCTATACTACCATACTCAAACCTCTGCTATTAGGTACTTTTCTTTATTTAATTGCTTGCTGTTACCTAGCTTCCTTCTCAATTTCTTTCTTCTCCTAACCAAATTATTCTTTAAAGTTGAGTGACTCAGCTGCTTCACTGAAAAAAATTGTGTCCCTGCCATACATCTTGTCCTGTAAAAATAAACTATGATGATAAATATTTCTATTTAATACAAAGCTTCTTGAACTAGGAGGTTTTTGATGGGACTAATATCTTCCTCTCGCTTAACAGGAAGCTATGCAATGTTTCTTATAATCTCCTCTCCTTCCACCCCCAAAATTTCCGACTTTCAAATTACATTGAAAATTTCCCTGTGGTTGCTAACGAGGTTGATCACAAGCCAGGACCTTATTCTTTGCATGCAGGAATACAGATTAGTTCAGTCTGCCTACGCAGGCAAGCGCTGGTCAAGACTTTCACTTTATCTCCTGTGACGTGAATGAAGAAACACACTAAATTAGCTGTGTGGAATGATTGAATCACTACAGTTGAATGATCAAATGCCAGCACAGAGCTGCCATAGAAGCTCAGGCCACTAATGAGACTTTTCTGCTTTACTGAATCAGTTAGTCTGGGTTTCAGGCCTTTTTGTTAGCACTGTTCAGACGCAGGAACTGCACTCACCTAAAGAAAGAATAAAATACRCTATTTTTGTTTGTTGCCTTTTAAATCAAATTCAAGGCTTTTACAACAGGTACTAAGAGTTCACTTTTTCAACATGATTCAAACTGCATCAGAAAACTGGATAATTTGCTCTTAATCTACTGATGTAGCTGCTTGCAAAGCCACTTTTTAATTCCATGTTGCTATAGAACAAACAGAACAAGCTGTTGCTTAATTTTAGCAAAGAATGTAAGTACTTGAAAGTGCTTCTAGAGAAAGAAAATAAGATGATAAATAAGCACCATTTAATTCCAAATGCTAAAGTTTTGCATAAGGGTATAATACTACAGAAATGAACAACCAAAATTTCCAAAATAAAGAAAGGATGAGTGTGAAAATGTTGAGAACCTAGACTAGAATCTCTTGATAAAACATTTTATAGTGGGGCCTTTAACTCAAGTTGGCTCTGCGAAAACTGAAGCAACCTACGAGCTTTAATCCCTTTTTAAAATCATGACCAACTTATATTTACAAGCACCATGGAGATGTAGCCTAAAGGATCCAATTCCATTTGACTTAGCAATATCTGGGAGACAAATTGCTGATTTTACCTTCTCCAAATTATCATAAATGCATTCGCAAGTTCTTCAGTGCGTTATTTCAAGTTGATGTGCTCGCTCAGTAAATAAATCTCTCCTTTATAGAATTTCTTCTGAACGTTAGTGAAAGAAACAGAGAGTTTCTCATTTAGGAACATCAGATATCAGGACAAATTATGATGAGTAAAATGCTCATGATGTGGAAAGAACATTTTAATACCATCCTTAAGGATATATCTGTGACTTTTTACAGAAGACGGAGTAACTGTGAAAACGTCATGCTTTAGAACATCAGAATTTTAAATGATCCAGTAAACCTCTTTCACTGTTAGAAAGTCCAGCATTTCAGTGACACTGAGCTAAACCTTAATTACGTAATGAAACTCAGTTCAGTTTGAAACAGGGGAGATACTATATACTAAAACATGGAAGCCTGAGTGGAACTCTGAAAGTCTTTAAATGCAACTGTGTTATTAGGTGTGCATCGGCACATGAATCTGGCGGGGATTAGGCTGGTTCAAGGAGAGCAGGCTGAAGGCAAATTTATATCATCAGATCCCAGCTTCTGTTGCAAATGGGCATGACAGTTCCTATCTACTTTACTACTGATTGAGAGCTCCTTAGTGTAGCAATACTCATGAACTCTGCTAAATTTAATTTCTATTTCCATTTGACAACAGGCAGGAAAGCACCCTGTCAGTCAGCTTTTAATAGCCATTACCTTCCACACTGCAAAAAGTCATTCTAGATTTTCATTTATTTTCCAAGGCTATTTCAGGAAACTTTCAAGATGGAATACATTAAACTAAGCAGAATAAACAGCCCTGAATTGCATACGAAGGTTTAGTACAGTAACAAATGGGAATTGATGCCAATAAAGGCATCAGTCATAGCCCCACGTTTTTGGGGGAATGACTCAGCGGGGAAGTTAGGAAGTGAAGTTCCTGCATGACTGAACCCAAAATTTGCCCTGTTTTGGGTTTCTGGTTACATTTACTATTACCAGGAGTGGTGGCTCCCATCCGGCCCAATCACCCAAGAGGTTTCCTTCCCATAGAAAGCAGGACAGGGCAAGAAAGGCAGAAGGAAAGAGGCACGCCTTCTTTTCACCCAGCAGGCTGATGGGACACAGCTGGGATGCCTTCCCATATCTGAGAAATGAAGGAGCATTTCTACTATGAATTATAGCTTCTCACCTTCAAGCCACGACAGCCACCTTACCTGTACAATATTTCAGTATTTGTTGCTTGGTATGAATGGCTTTTGCTCATCTTTTCCTTAGGCATTAGGCCGTTATTGAACACAAGACTTGGCATGGTAGACAGGAAATATAATCACAGCTTGCCAGAAACACGGTTCTCCAAAATTTGATACGACTTCCTTATTCAACCTTAATGTTATATTCACTGTAAGTCTTTGATATTTTTATTACCTATTGCAGTAAACAGCATAAATCTGGACAGCTTCCTAGTAAGAAATACCTCTCTGAGAAGCAGTATCTGTTCTGATGACATCACTGTTGTAGTGATACGAGAACTTAGTATGACTTTTACTATTCTTTTCCTCACTTCTCTCCCGTATTAAGAACCCGGAGTAAACTTAGCTGCATACTGTGCGTCGACTAAAACATGAAAAACATCCACCAGACAAAATTCAAGGCATCCATGAGATGCATTTCCACAACTCTGTCTTGATTTATAGCAATTGAGGTTTTGACCTAAAATGTTTGACAGTCATATGTGGCAAACCAGTTTGTTTTTGTTTTTTTTCTGGGTAAAAATTGCTCCATCGTAATCGACATACGCTAAAGGATGCAGTATTTTTAATTCAGATTTCTATGTAAACAGCAGAGATAATGTAAAATGATCTTTAAAATACCAGACCGCTACACCTAGAACACTATGCTAGTTCAAGATCTGAGTTTCTCTCTAGAATAACTTTTTAAGTATGACATCACAAACCTGATTCATCTCAGTGCTTTCTCTCTTAATCACTGCTTGTTTCTAATGAAGCTTTATACAAGTGCCTAGCAATGCCCAATATTATTCCTTGCCTATCTCTTATACATTATTAAGCATACTAGTATATGCAAAGAAGAACTAATAATAACATTTGTGAAAGAGACAAAAAAGGGTAAATTGAAGTTTAGGATTTTATCACAAATAAAATTTTAAAAGTTTTATTAAAAAATCAAAACTACAAAAGTTTAATGCCTCTTAAAAGAGGAAATGTACTTAGTTGTTAAACTAGAAGAGTGGAATTGACATGATCTGGGTTAATAGCCTATTTTTGTGAAGGTCTTATTTTATATGACTGGGCAAATTACTTCTCATCTCTGTGCTCCACTTTTGCCCTCTATAAAATGGGATGACAACCTCTTTTTTTCTGAAAAACAGTAGTATTGAGCTATAATTCTTTCAAGATGCAAAAGCACACAGATAAGATAAGAAAGATTCTTTTACAGCATGTCCTTTAGCACTTCTCTTTCTTTTTGAACTGGGATGTGTGAATGCTTTCCTAAACTATAACCYTGAGAATCTTGTAAGAAGAGACATTATTATGTCCACGTGTAACTTTTTTAAAATAAATATGTAAAAGAATAAAATCTTTACAGCTTAGACGTGTAGTTTTGCTGAGTTTGTGGACTGCACTGTACAAATTAATATAGCACAGATTGAGAAGTAAATGTAGCCACAGGTGAAGAGCTCAGATTGCTTATATAGGTGACGTGAATTAACTGCATGCCTATTTCACGGTAACAACAACAGTAACATAGGAATGCCTGTAGAAATAACAGTAATTACAAATGATAGGTGCTAACAATGTAGCAGTTTTCCAGTATTTTTGTGGCATGCTTATGTCATCACATAAGTTAGCTCTTGTAGCTGTCTTTGCTGAAAAGTACGTTTACTCAGAGTTACCTGTAGTATTTTATTTCTTCCTTATTCTGTACATTGTGAAGTTTTATGTACTTGAACAAAGACGCCACCTAACTCCATTCCTATACCTATTTTTTAATTTGTAATACTGTCCAGAGCTCTGAATTGCAGACTACAGCACTAACATAGCTGTCGTACATGCAGAAAGTCTCAGTTCTAGTATCTAAGTGTCAGCAACTACCCTTGAACCCTCACAAATACACAAACAACCTCGTTTCCTAAATAAGAAGGAAAGCCAAATGACTCAACTCTGAATCCTATTGTGACCTAGAAGAAGGGAATTCCTGGCTCAGCCTGTCAAGCAGACTGACTGGTAATTCTTAATTTTTTTACTGACTTTTACTATTCTTTTCCTCACTTCTCTCCCATATTAAGAACCCGGAGTAAACTTACACAAACTTCCACACTGGTCATACCACAGGCTCACCTAGTTCACTTAGACTCCTGTCTCATAACAGTGACTAGGAATACATGCTATGTGATACACTTTACTTCTGCGTTGCATCACTGCAATCACGTATTTTATTTTCACTTTTAAAAAGGATTTTTAAGCCACTTAAATAGAGAATTTCACTTGCCTGTCTTCCTCATCTTCTCTCTTCTTGAGACTACAGGGCTAAATTCCCCTAACGTTTGTACTGAAAGAGCCTGGCTCAGGACTCGGTGCTGCAGACTGTCAAGTGGGAGGTACAGTAAAAGATTCATCTGGTCATCTCAAGAGATCCTTAAAACTGTGGCAGAATTACTGAAATCCTCTAATGGAATGTGACTGAATTATAATTTGTAGTATTACTAATTTTTGCAAGTATATTTAGAGATTATGTTCAAATAACAGCACTTTCATATGCCTTTATGCATCGTATCAGGAGAACTCTCACACTAGCTCTTGCACTATTCCCTAAGCAGATCTCCTTCTGCCTGGAAACACATGTTCTGCTTGGCTACACAGCACGGAAGGTAGGGAAAAATACCACTTCACCTTCTGTCCAGGGAAATGGGTGGAGTTCTGTACAGAAAAAAATGAAAATAAATACTGTGATAACTTTACAGTGCAAGTCAACCCCTTAGAAACTTTCCATTCATTTCAGCAATCCTTTTGATCTATTCCATATAAACCATACATAAATCTATTATAAACCCATATAAATCTATTCCATATATGACTTGAAAGAATAAATCCCATTCCTCTGACAGAACCCTGTGCACCTCACTGAGAACAAATAATCAAGAACTGTGCCGGTGAACTGGTAAGCAATTTCATGCAAAATATGGTGAAATACAATATCTCTGCAGTTGTATTCACTCTGCATTTCACATAGCACTGTGCTTGCAACTGCCACTGATGGCAGTCAATGGAAGCCTTTATTTGGAAGAGAAAAACTGTGGTAGGATGCCAACAACTTTGAAAAACTTAGACATGATTTTTCTTATATTTGAAACGGGTCTCGTTTACTCTAACACTAACCTTTTTGTATGTATGTGAAGCATTTGCATACAATGATGAATGTTTTTTACATAGTATGAAGAAGAGTGCAGGAAGAAAGTGGGGAGGGGAATCTGGACACAGGCAGAGAGGAGATAAGATGGAGAATAGGAGCATGAAAAAAGCTGACAGTGGAAGCCGGGGTGGGCTCAAAGGTTTGGAGAAGACTAAGGATCAAACAGAAAGTAGAAGCAAGAAATAGAGATGTGGAGTAGCAGAGAGAGATGAAAATTTGCTTACTGGGCTATACTAACAAGCATAGCCAGCAGGTTAAGGAAAGTGGTTCTTGCTCTCTATTTGGCACTTGTGAGACCACATCACGAGAACCATGCCTGGTTTTGGGCTTCGCAGAAAGACATTAATATACTGAATGAGTATTAATATACTTATGAGGAGCGGCTGAGGGAGCTGGGGTTGTTTAGCCTGGAGAAGAGGAGGCTGAGGGGAGACCTTATCGCTCTCTACAACTATCTGAAAGGAGGCTGTAGAGAGATGGGTGCTGGTCTCTTCTCCCAAGTAACAAGTGATAGGACGAGAGGAAATGGCCTCAAGTTGCACCAGGGGAGGTTTAGATTGGAGGTTAGGAAAAATTTTTTCACTGAAAGGGTCGTCAGGCATTGGAACAGGCTGCCCAGGGAAGTGGTGGAGTCACCATCCCTGGAGGTGTTCAAAAAACGTGTGGATGAGGTGCTTCGGGACATGGTTTAGTGGGCATGGGTACTGGGTTGATGGTTGGACTCGATGATCTTAGAGGTCTTTTCCAACCTTAATGATTCTATGATTCTATGATTCTATGAATCAAGTCCAGCTACCAAAGAGACTAGGGGCCTGGAGCAGATGACATACAAGGAGACTCTGAAGGAACTGGCTTCCTCAGTCTTAAGAAGAGAAGGCTAAGGATGGATATTACAGTAGTATTCAACTAATCATTGGGAAGGTGTGGAGAAGAGAGACACAGCCTCTCCTCAGCGGTGCTCAATGAAAGGTTGCAAGGCAACAGATATAAGCTGTGACAAAGGATATTCCAATTAAATTTTAGGAAAAAAATGTTAACCGTGGACATTGGTGGTCAAACCCTGGATTAGGTTTGCCCAGAAAGGCTGTAGAATCTCCGTTCTTGGAGATCCTTAAAACCTGCCTGTACAAAGCCCTGAGCTTTGAAGCTGGCCTCACTTTGAGGGCCAGAGTATTTGGACCAGATGACCTCCAGAGGTCCTTTCCTACCTAACTTGTTCTGTGATTCTATGAATTTGAAATGAGGATTACACCCCAAGGACACAAAGTTAGAAGACTGCAGATGAGTAGCCATAAGACCATACTCTACACAGCCTAAAAATGACAAATATCTTCTAGAATCTCAAGACTTCTGCAACGAATATATGCAAAACTTTGTGACAAAACATGTGTCTCATCCCCCCTCTAGTGGCTAGTACACATAGGACAAGTCACTGCTAAAACCATTTTGTAAACTCTAGTGGCAAGTACTTGGGAAGACGAGTGAAAGACATTGAACTGGATATCGACACATTCTGACACCATGGAATTACTGGGGTTTGTTTTCAATTCGTTTTTTTAAAAAAAAAGTTAGCAAATGGCATATGACATATAGTCCTAGCATTTAAGATCCCCCCTCTGTCCCTAAAGCTACCTTAAAAGTGCTTTTTCCTGATTTTGAACTCGTTTTTTCTTGTATTTTCAAATGCTTTTTGCATGTGCTATATTTATGCATATATGCACATGAATATATATATATAATTATCTCTCTGTGTATGTGCATAATTTTTGTGTTTGTATATATATTTACATTTATGTGCATATTTTCTCAGTGGACTAAGTTGATAAAGCATTTCCAAGATCCATTTCTTCAGACAAGGTCGCCTAAAGTCATCTTTCACATCTATGAAAGAATAAAAATGTCTAAGCTCCAAAGCTACTTGTGCAATTACCAATTATGTCAAAGAAGTTCATGTATTGAGATCAGAGAAAAATACATCACGCTTCCATGCCTAAGCATGAAAGGAGGCATGTACAATAAATACTACAAAAAATTTAGGTTTACATGCTTTGGTCAAGAATTTTAAGAAATGTGGTATAATCTACTGCAACTTAAAGAGAAAATACAAAGAAGATAATAAAACCAACAAGCTGCTTATAAGTGGGAATAGTATACAAATATTTACTTACAGAGCTACTCTTCATTGGTCATATTTGACATATGTCAAATAGTGAAGGAAATATAGAAACACTATTGATGGTAATGATGCAAATATGATTCTTATAGCCAGGACAAATAAAGAAGTCAAAATGAGACATTTAAAATATTATTCACAAAAAAATTATGTCTAGCTACTGGGTAAAGGGATGTGAATTTTCACACAGATGAGAGAACAAGAGAATGTTTTCCAAATATTTTAATGATAGTAAATAAAATTAAATCATTAAGGTTCACAGAAAATGATATTATTGAGGAGAAGATGCAGGTGGTGGTAACTTTTACCATAGTTTCGGCTATGGTAAGAGACGCTCAGACTGCCTGGCCTTTAGTGAACAGAAAACATCTTTCTTTGTATCTGACCAGCAACAGCAAACCAGCACCTACCATACAGCACATCAAATACTAGTTCTTCACTCAATAAGCTAGACATGCCTTCGTGCAGCTCTTTTGTATAAGGAAGTGATATATAGGCCACAGCTACCAGAAATAAATAGCACATGCAGAAGCTTAACAAGCCATTTTGCAAGGGTTTCCTAACCACAGTCTTGTATATTCACAATTGGGCAGTTTTAATTTAGGTAAAAGTCTGTCAAAAGTTTCTACATGTAATGTTAGTTTTAAGCATCCAACGACCTAACCATTTCAATGGGGCAAATCACCTGCCTAAAGTAAACGTGTACCAACCACGTGCAGAGTGAGGCCATGGACGTTTCATTCGGTAGCTAAGAGAGACAACCTGTTATAACCGAGGGGACAGAAAGCACTTGTTTCCATGGCACGGAATGAAAAAGCATCTTTGACCACCTGCCAGTGCTGATAGCCCTATCCTCCCACCTCCAACAGCAGCTATTAATATTTCACAGTACCAAAAAATGTACTAGGCATTACAGAGAAAAGAGTAAAAACTGCAGACAGTGTCCAGAAGTTTAAACAATCCAAGTTACACCTCTCACTACAGATAACGACATTTAACAATAGGGTGGAAAAAGGCTGCAGGTGGATACGATTTACAAGAGTAGACTTATGGGGCAATGTCTTCAACAGGCTGCTTTTGAAACAACACCCATTAATCAATTGTTCTAAATGTATATGGGTTATTTCCTTTACAGAAGCAACAAAATATGCCATTCTTGGTCAGACAGTGATGCCCAGGTACATCTACAATTCAGTCTTGCACACCCGAAAGAAACGTGGAAATACAGCTTATACTGGTATCACTAATCTTGGAAGTTGGCATTTGGTCTAAGCTGGGCTCCCTTAATAGAAAAGGGAGAGAAACAGGCATCTCTATATTCTTTAAATTATGAAAGTACTTTAAAATGGGAAGAATCGTACTTTGTGAATGTCCTTTTCTCACCACTGCCTATAGAGATACCTTAACCAACCAGCTTTGACTAGACACTTGGCTCTTAGCTCAAGTTAAATAAAATCTCCACTTTTATTTTCAGACTTCAGAYTTAGATATGGATAGGGGATTAATCAAGATACAACTGGTTTAGTACCAGCTAAAAAAAGGATAAATAGGCTATGCTAGGAGGTAAGCCTTTCCAGAAGCATGCGAAAAGCCCCAAAGAGAAGCATATGAATCAATCCTGTTTTAACAGTCATAACAGCATGCCAGAACTCCAGTTACAAAAACTGATGGAAATTTAGTAACGCCAATGCAATGCTGGTGATTGCCAAGGAAAGGGACACCTCTTTCATACTCCTACAGACAACAGGAAGAGAGATGAATTGGAAAAAAAGGAACAAAGAAATCTGTGAATAATTACTAATTTAACCAGAACAAAACCATATTCACTAAACAATATGGTATCCTGAATATCGGCAAGCACCTCAGAAGATATAATTCATGAAAGTAATTTTTCAGGTGTACTGAAAAAAGAAATGGAGCATCCTTAAGGCAAAACGTTTATGTAACGGCACAAACCGAGGAGTCACATTCCACAGAGAAGCACTTCCTCTAAGATTTGTTCTTGCATTTTTCTTCTAAAATTGCACAATTTTCCTTAAGTTTTACAGTTCCAGGATACAAAATGAAACAAAATGATTCAGATGATAATTGGCTGAGTCACAGACTGATAAATATTTGAGGATATGAAAAATGGTTCTTTTCCATAAAGGATGGTGGCCAATTTAAATACCATATTTTTAGGTTCTGAAATACAGTTCTATTAGCAATCATTTATTGAAAAACAACAACTTGTACTATTCCATGGACTCATCTTGACCATTTGGTATTACATAGTTCAGGATCTGCTTGGACATATCTCAGGGTAAGATATATGTGCTAAACCAATCCCTTGCAGCTGGAATTTCTCCAACTCTCACTGATTCGGCTAATTAGTGCACTGGATACTATTTATCAAGCTTTTCAGTAAAATGAGCTTGCCTGATCAAATGATACAAAATGAAAAACCATGTGTGTGGCGAGCCACTACACTACTTTGCTCTAAAGTACTGGTTTAGGAAATACAAGTGAAAAAGCAAATCTACATGTGAATTCACTTCATTATTTTGGGAGGTTTCAAGAATACACCAGTAATATGTCTTCTCAAAGGACGAGCTGTGGAGCTTTGTCATCTTAGGGACCCAATGTGGGATTTAAAAAATGCTGTGTAATTATCAGCATAATAATATCCTATAAATAAGTTGAACTAAAATATGACGTTATCTGTAGTAAAAATGCCTAAAAGGAAAAAGCGAAGGGCACAGAATGGAAAAGATAAGTCATTTCCAAGTATGACTTAATGAACAGAAATACTGAAAAACATCTTTTTTAAACAGTGAAATTTAAGATAATGATAAGAAAAAAAAAGAAACTGGATTTCATTTCATGCTATTCCATATTGATGAATAATTCTCAGAGTTTCCCTTGTGGAAAAATGATACAACTCTAATAAAATGATTCACAGCACTAAACCGTCTTCTGTAGCAAATACCGTGTACATTAGCAGGACTTCTAGAGGAGAATGTTTCTTTGGAAGATTTATTATTGTGAGATTATGGTAAGATGATCTGGATGGCTCAGTGTATGAAATCTTGTCATCCTGGCGGAAGTACTTTGTTCTTCCAAGAGGCAGATATTTGAAAGCAGGCAACAGAGTTCAAATTCTGAAGCTGCAGAGGTAGTCTGCACAGGCTCACACTGACTTGGCAATGGGCAGTAAAATAGCAGTAAGTGTGTACCATTAACCCCACACCAAGCAATACATGTTGTCATGAGCAGTGGAAGAGGTCCACTTATTTACTGAATTGAGGGAGGCACTGCAATAGCAAAGCATGTGTATGGGGAGGTAATTGAAGGAAGGAAAGAATGCACTCTGACATTTTTAGTGTGGCTGTTAGAGGTTTGTTTACCAAAAGAAAAAATCTCTTCTATGACCGGTTATCAATATACCGGAAAATAACTAAAGGAAAAGCAATCTTGCTGAGCAAATTGCACATATGGTATAAAGCACATGAACTTAAAAATAAAGTTTTTGAGGATCAGATTCTCAAACTACCCCATGAAAATATTTCCCATCTAACCCCTTGAAACAGATGGATTAAAAAATAACAACATAAGCTATAGCTTAAATAGTATCTGTCAGAGTTGCAAAGGTAGTATAATTGACTATATGAACAGTTACATATACCGGTTCAGTTTAGGTTGCATCATCGTAAAAAAAATAAAACGTGTAATCAGAAACGCCAATGGGTGATACATGTTTTTACATGACCCATGAAGCAAACCAGATGGCCTAATGACTTCAGCAGTGAGCCCACCTCCAAGTCACTGGGTGACACTGAAAGGAAATCCAGCCACCAGCTGGATTACTAGCCAATGTGGTTCACAGATGGCAGCTGCTGCCCTCCCCGTCCTTTCTCTGCCTTGTTTTCCCCAAAAGACTCCATACATGAAGCAGGATTCACATGGCAGACCATCACCCGACTGTAAGCACATGGGGTAACATGAGGACGGGAGGAGCACAGTGTGAGGCACAGCTTGCAAGGAGTGCATCTCTACCAGAGCTCTTTTGACCGCAGAGTCACAGCACAAACAGCGCAGCCTCCCTCCAGCCCGGGAGCCTGCAAGGCAGATCGCCGACCAGGCTGAGCACCTTGGGCTAGCACACAAGATCTCAGAGCCAAAGACTAGCTATGACTGCAGGGACACTGCAGGTATTCGAAGCATAGCTCTAGCTGCAGCCCTAAGTCCATCTTCCGAGCCTCCAGCTTCCTGCCGATAGAGGCGCTGGGGAAAAGGAGCCGTGCAAGGAGTTGCGCAGAGGTCGTGAGAGGAGAGCTCAGAGGCGGAGGCAGTTCTGGAGCATTGGCAACCTGGTGTGAGTACAGCTTGTACATCAGGGATGAGAAGCAGGGCCGGAAATACAGAGCTAGAGCAGCCGGAAGGTGGGAGGACAAGGTGTTGGTTGAAGAAGCAGAAATACGGAATGAAGGAGTGGGTCTTAGGCAGGTATAGTGGAAGATCCTATTTTGGATAGCTATAGGGAATCCATCAGGAAGCTGTGGCTCTCGAACACATTGCAGCATGGCTTCAAGACCCAGAAAGTCTGGCAACCCTTACTCTGTAGTTTCTACTATAAAGCTTTCTTTTCTCTCAATGTCACTTGCTCCTGCATTAATTAAACTGTTCTCCCCCTGCCCCACCCTGCTTTGCATCCCACACATCCTCCCAACCCCACTACACTTAGAATACCTTTTGTATACAAATAGGGAATACACTCTCCAAGGGCTTACATACCATACCTTTCTGTAATATCAAATGACATGCAAAACCAAGTGTGCAAATTCAAACTGTGAAAGCAGACTGGTGAAGGAATTGGGATCTATAGATATCCCCAAGACACCGTGCGCTCATCGCTATCCTGGCAGGTGGCAGGGGAACACCACTCTGAAGTGGAACCATAAACTTGTTTGATTTCACTCTGTGCCGTGCACATGCACCACATGGGCCCAAAATCTACAGACAGTCCTATCATACAATTTAATTAATTTCAATGGGATTTAAGTGAATATTGTTCATTAGTCTGTCATCTGTGCTTCAGGAATTAGCCAGGGTACCATGTGGTAACAATAAAGCCCCAAATGCCAATATGTTTAAATGACTGGTGCTATCTTAATTATTGCTATTAATGTCAGTGTAACATCACAGTGGTAACCTTCGAGTACAGTTAAGAGAAACACAGGCTAAACCCCCAGTGCTCAGGCTTACTTTCTGTATCTGAGGGGAGTAATGATTAAAACCCTTTTGAAGATCACCATCAAAGCCTATTTTGCTATTGATTTATACTGAATGTTAATAATTAAACAGCTGGCATATTTCTCAGCTTCCTCTCATTGAGACCCAATAAAAGGTAATCTATTTATATTCTGCTCAAGATCTCTAGTGGTTCTTTACTACCTCAGTATCCAGTAAATACTCACTAAGTTTATTATGGAGCAGGACTAATATTTCACTTGAATTGGTAGGAAAATGGCTTCTTTAGCTCCCAAGAATAGCTGTTGCTGAATCTGTAAAGTGGGAAGGAATCTGCGTAACATGCGAAGCAGCTACCCAATCCCCTAACAGCTTCCTTTAAACAGGAGTTGGACCTGATTCATGAAAAAAAAGTGTATGTTCAGTGGGTGGTAACTTTGATGTAGTTCTTTTATGTATATAAGGGTTAGCCAGAGTGTCTGAATAAAAAAGGAAGCCAATCTGCTTTTATTCAGACATAGCACCATGTGGGCTGAATGTGAAAAACAGAAATGGTATATTAAATGCTATTCAGAGAAGAGACTCATTTTCTTGTTAGTACGAATTATGGGAATAGGAGCCCAGCTGAAATGTGTAACACAATGATATGAATCAGTGATGACTGTAAATGTGGGTCTCAGAACAAAACTTGTTTTTCCTATAGCCAAGGATTACGGTGACATATTTGTTACTGCCATCCTCACGAAGAGCTGGAAACACCTGTGAGAGAAGTGACTGATCCCCAGTGATGTTCCAGCCCTTCCCACACTCCTCCTTCCTAACGCTGTCACACTGCATGTAAGATTGCCCTTAAAATCTGATCATTCAAGGGTCTGCAATAATTGTGACACTAAAACCAAACCACATTTGACATCAAAGGTATGTTCCTCCTTCAGCCTGTATGTCCTTGTTTATCCCCATTCTGGGGCAGAATGCCAGGGGACCAATTGCAGTAGAAAATTTGTGTACTTTTCCTAGATGAAATTTACAATTGCAACTCACTACACATCTCATAAAARGAACAGCTGTTTAAAACTGCAAATCAAACCATCAGTTTCTGCCAGATTGAAAAAAAACCCAGAACCAGCAATTTAAGTCACATYTAGAGTTCACAGCTTAAGTTTATTGAAACAGGTCCAATACGAAGCCCCTTCGTCATTAAAAATCCATTGGTGCAAAGGAAAGAATCCTTTTACAGGGATAAGATTTTAGAACAGCTTCCTGATCATTTTGAAATTGTATTTCTAGAAAAACACCACTGAAAAGGATCCAAAAAACTTTGGACTTCTGTACAAGTTATTTTTTTCTGTTTCCATGAAGAAGTGGAAATGAAGAAGACCACCATGAAGAAGTGGTCTTCATAAACTGATCAACCCAGTATCACCTAGAAGACTGAACTCTCTTCCAGAGTTTCTGTCTTTCAAACCCCTTCAACAAGTCTTTGCCCATACCATTTTTAAGAAAGCAGCTGTATGACACAAGCGTTTGAAAAAAGAACTAGACAGTAAATAATTTTACTATAATTCAGAAAGGGCAAAATATTTGCAGGAAGCAGATCAACAATTTATGACTGTACAAGTGGACTGCCAGTATCACAAGCATGATTTAGACTGTGTCTGTTACATAAATGACTGATGGATTTGGGTTTAAAATTACAATCTGCAGTCTCTCCTGAACACAAAATTGCAATCCAGTTCTACCCTTTTCTTTCAAAAAGTGATCTTTTGATCATCTTTACTGAAGCAAGAGYGCGATACACATGCTACTAGTGGGGGGCCTGTGACGGACTGCAGTACATAAAAGCATAGTAATACTATAGTAATACTCTAAGGGTGATATTCAGCACATGTGATTTCATCTAGCCATATTAAGACAAGATGTATCACCATTTTTCCAGTGGCTAGAAAAGGCACCCAGACAGTAGCTCAGACTAGATGCCAGGTTTTCAGACAGCTAAAATGTCCAAATCAAATGGGGAAATGCATCTTGTTTGCAATTACTAAGAGCATTGCACTCATTCGTAGTCAAACACGCTCCACTACAGGCTTCTCAAGACCACTCACTATTCTGAGTATTTACGTGGGGTCTCCAGCCTGCACTGAAACTCATGATGTTCCAAGCTGTCACTTTACTTAACTAGATTAATGTCATCTTGCACCTACCTACATCAACAGGCATCCCATGTTTGATGAAAGTGTAGCCATGCCTTTCAGGAGACTTGTCAGACAGGCAAAACAGTGAAATTAATTTATCGACCCTTGGGTAAAGTTTCATTTTCAAGGAAATCTGAAGTTGTTAGCCTTAGTTTTATTCATCCTGTGTTTGCATTAAAATATGTAGGTTCTTTCAGCACTCTAAACTAGTGAGTGAACCAAGACAAGCCATATACTTCTCATATAGCTACAGTGTAAATGTCGCAAACTAAACTAAAGCAAACTACTACTGAGTTAAAGAGCGTCCAAGATACTTAGGTCCCAGATACCAGCTTCTTAGGTTTATTACTTTGCATCAATTTTGCCTAAGGCCATTAAGAATGCCTTCTGGCCCATAGCAGACTGATTTATCATGTCACACAGGGATCTTTATGGTATTAACAATTCTACTGCCAATATCTGGAATTCTGGTAAGTAGAAATATAGGGAATAAATAATAACTATAACATGAAATTTGAGACCTATAAAGCAATACACAGAATTGTACTTCCAAGTCAAATTCCTATACTCCATTTTGACAGGCTGAAAACTATACTGGTGAAAGCTTTTCACCAAATCAACTAACATGGATTATTCTACAAAAAACACAGGATACTCTGTTTCGTTAATACTCTTAACAGTTCCCTTAAAAGAATCCTCTTGGCATATGGCATTCTTAGGAAATAGGGTCATGGGGGAGGGAGCTTCTTCTAAGCCCCATAAATCTCTCTCTCTCCCAAGATTTAGGCAGGCCAAAGGCAATTATGGCTATTTACACGGAAAGCCAATGCTTACGTATAGTCTCTCAGTTTCTATGGCAGCACAGCTCCTATAAAACACAGCTCTTCAAGCTCACCAGCATCCCTGTGTACTCTCAGCCATTCCTTTAACAACAAAATTCCCCTCAATACATGCCAGACAGTGTAAATTATCGCTGACCCCACCATCAGCAGAGCAAACAGCGAGGTGCTGGGGAACGCTCTCGGTATGCAACAGTCAGCGGTTACCGCTGCTGCCTCCTGGCCTCCCTCCTGCCTCTCGCCAGCATCCTCACCGGGTCCGCTGAGGGCTTGCCAGGCAAGCAGCGGGAAGGGAAAGCCATGCCAAAGAGCACACTTTCCTTTTAAGTCCTGCCGCCTTCTCCTCCTCCTCCCAGTGAACTGAAAAATCCATCACCCAGAACATTAAGGTGGAAAAGACTGAAATCACTGCTGCCTTCACCGTTGTTAAGATTACGCAATAGAAACATTTCCTAGATAATGGGATTTGTCAGCATCAGCTGAAAAAAATGCCTACTGTGTGACAATATTAAGAAACCAACTACCCCTATAAACAGGAAGTGGCTGACGTTATTTTTCAGTTAATTCAATGCCTGAAGCAAAGCCATATATTATTGTTAACTATATAGATAACTGGAGCGCTTATACAGAGTTTACTTAAATTTCACATTGCAATTAAAGTGTCTGCTTTACACAGACACCTGTTTAATCTTCTCAATACTACCTTACCCCATTCCTAGGAAGAATTATAAGGTTTGCATATTACTACTGGAACACCTAATTGCAGCCAACAAAAGGGAATATATTCTCTAGGGTATCAGAAATTATCCTATATGTTTATTAAAAATTAAATGTATTAATGTATAAAAATACATTAGTCGAAAGTCCAATGGGAAGGATATTTTTATAGGCTGAAGAAGAAAAAAAAATCTGTTTAGGACAAGAACACTCCTCACCAAAAAATTTAAGATTTCTTTATGGAAGTTAAGTATCACATCATTATGTGACAGTTTTCCCTTCTGATGCTGAGAGCGCCTTGGATTGGCAGGAGACTTGGAAGTTTTTATTAACAATCTACTGGAGCTCTTGGCAACGTGCCTGGGTGTTTCAGATTACTGCTGCTATAGAAACTCCCCTGGGTGATTGCGCTGCTTTTCTTTTTCTCACATTTCTAAAACGTTGGTCTTCAATTTTTTTTTTTGTCCTTTTGCAGTTTGCTCCACTTAGGAGCAACYGCTGCACCACTGTTCTACTCTCGCTCAGTGAATAGCACAGCTACACAAACAGCTCTCATTACAGATAACAGGCATCATAAAAGAGTTTGCCATATGCCTCATCAGCTGGCCAAACTAATGACACAATTCTTTTACAGCAGTCTGGGTAGTTCATAGGAGGTATATACATTTCAGAAAGATGGCAATTCATTAGCATTTCTCTGAGTGTAATACTAGTTAACATACTTTTAAGGACTGGTTATATATGAGCTTAATATTAGCTTAATTTTAAATTACTATTTAAAAATTGTATTTCCAACTTGTCCAAGAGAGAATGAGGTACTGACTACAAAATCACATAAAAAGAATTTATTTTTGTACGACATGCCCTCCCTTCAGTTCACTTTTTCAATCCTCTTTCTTTCTTCCCCTCTCAGGATAATGCAAATTATACTAACATGGTGAATGGGCTATCTCTTTTTCCAGCACCACCCACAGACTTTAGTGGGAGCAGGAGCAGGAT
This sequence comes from Oceanodroma leucorhoa, assembly GCA_030449065.1. NCBI lineage: Eukaryota > Metazoa > Chordata > Aves > Procellariiformes > Oceanodroma > Oceanodroma leucorhoa. The sequence continues at coordinate 3,062,409 of JASVER010000023.1, forward strand.
CACGAGCACTTTCCATTGCTACTTAATGGAAAAAAGGAAAAAATAGTGAAGCAGTGTAGAGTGCAGTGACTGCTGCCCTCAGCATCTGACCAGGCTGCGTCACACAGTTACGCCAGCTACACCAAAAGCCTATCCAGGCCATCATCAGTGAAGTGACTGCGTCTTCTGCACACACCAGTCCACCCATGCACACAGCTGCAGTCGTGGTCCCGAGAAGCCCGGGGTTTAGCAAGCGTGGACAGAGACACTGCGCCGAGTCCAGCCCGTGGGCACTGCACAAYACGTGCACTCAGGTTCCCGCACTCGTCCCCCTGAGAGGAGGGCAGCCACCCCTAGGCTAATCCCTGCATTCCTTCCTGGTGCCCTGCCTGCCAGAGACCACTTGCAAAGGGAACAGGCTGCAGGTGGGGTAAGCTGGTTCAGCAGTGACAACCTATTTCTTCGCATCTTACCTGTGCACATATGGACAAAGTCTGATCTCATGGGGATAGCAGGGCCGTACGGCTCCTGATTCAGTGGATCAATGGATGAGCTGCCTCCATCAGAATAGCTCATGCAGCTCACACCCTGCTCCGAGGGCTCCTGGGAAAAGAGGGATACCAGGAGACTACTACAGGAGGAATCAACAGTCCTCAACTGAGCTCAAGATGCCAAGTGCCCTTCCTGAAAGGAGAGGCCCAAACACAGTGCAAAACCCACATGTGCAGATGACTGACGTGGCAATAAAGAAACCATCTGAGTCAGATAAGTCACATTGGTATGTGGAAGTCCTTGCTTGGGAGATTTTTTTTGTTAGCTGGATGGCTACCCAATCTGTGTGGGCTCAAAGCAGGTGAACTACTGAGCAACTTCAGCTCTCAAGAAGGCCCATGAAAGCAGCCTCCAGAGAGTAAATAACATCTCGCAAATGGGTTCAAAGCAAGTGAGTGATTTAAAATAAAGCTACACAAAAGGTACTTTTTACATTCTTCTTTCAAAGTAATGCCATCAGAGACTGGATTATACTGGGTCTCACCTGTTTGGAAGACCAGTAGCTTTTTATCTTGTCCTCCAGAACTTAAAATCACTATACACAAAACAAGTTTCTAGAACCACAGTTCTGAAAAGAGCCTTCTGAATATTGCTATAGCCTTTCATATCCATTTCATATCTGCTGGAGCTTGCTGAGAGTCCAAAGCAGAAACTGAGACACAGATAAGTGTAAATCATCTCTACTATTTACAGACAGTATCCAAGTTAAACCCAAACCAGAATAATTCAGCAATTGATTTTGTCACCTACTTCACTGATCAAAGCTTACAAAGAAATAGGGCATTGGATCATTAAGGTCCTTACCAGTTGCTAGAGTTATTACAAGAAAGAATATTTACTGTTATGATTGCAAATCTGACAAACATACAAATAATCAAAACTTATCTTAAAATGAGAAACTATAGAAATGTCCTCAAGTAAGTTAAGGTAAAAGTAAGAGCCAGAAATGATTCAGAAAAAAAACTCAACAGAATCCAACCCACAAACATTCATACAATTCCAACTAAGGAGATGCTTGCTATGCTACATAGCTCCATTAGAAATCCAATTTATCTCCCCCTTGTCCTTTCACTAGTATGCACAAAACCGTGTACATTGGCGGCAATCTCTAGAGCTCGTCTGTTCCAAGCACCCATCTCAAAGCAAGTCCCACCAAGTTCTGCRTATCTCCAAAGGTGGAGATCCCACAGCCTCTCAGGACATTTGCTGCAGTGATTTTAMCCCTGGCAATTTCCCCCCACCCCTACTACTTATTCAGAATTTCCTGTGTTTCATTTTGTCTGTGGCTTCTGGCCCTTTCACTACACACCTCTGAGAAGGGTCTGGCCCTGTTTCCTCTATGCCCCAGGTACCTGAAGACAGCAATTAGACGTTCCATCAGCCATCTCTTTTTAACGCTGAACAAACCCAGTTCTCTCAGCCTCACCTTGCCCAACCTCATATGTACTCCAGCCGGACTCGACCCAGCATGTCAATGTATTTCTTTTACTGGGGAACCCCAGACTGGTTGTAGTTCTCCTAATGTGGTCTCACAAGTGCCATATAGAGGGGAAGGATCTGCTGGTTACACTTGCTAACATCGCCTGGGACGTGATTGCCTGTCTTTGCTGCAAGGGCACACTGCAGACTCATGCACAACCTGTTGTCCATGAATACCTCCAGCAGCTACAAAGCTGCTTTCTAGCCAGTTGGCCTCCCAGTCTGTGCTGTTGCATGAGGTTATTCCAGTCCAGACACAGGACTCTGTATTTGCTTCTGCAATAAAACAAGAGGCAGCATTTACAGTCTTTGAGTGGAGTCTGGGTTATTTCAGCCTTCTCCTTTGAATCACTCAGCTTTGAAGGAATATCATTACATGTTGCCATCTATTGTTTTATAGCATAGGGGAGAAAAATGGCCAGAGGAAACTAGGAACATTTACTGCAATCACTAATACAAAATTTAAAAGAAAGGGTCCAAGTTCCAAACATGTAATATAAAACAAAGCTATAAAATTAAAGGAAAATAATATAAAGAAATATTACACATTACTGCTAAAATATCCCATTGTGTTGTATTTATAGTTCAAACCTTAAAAAAGGTAGTCTATGTAATACCTAGCAGCAGTACTTTCCAGGAAGAATATACTGAATTTTTAAAATGTTCAGGAAGAAAATATTTAAATTTATTTTCATGAAGAAAAAAGCAATAGACATCAAGAGTGGAGTCAGAGTACTTTTAGAGTCTCATATTTTCTACTTTTCTCCCTTCACATTTCCAGTCCCCAAACAATATCATATCACAGCTCACGTCTGAATCAGGAAAAAATGGGAGAATCCATCTCAGGACTCATAACATTCCTTCCATTGTGGCTGAGGTTTATCATTTGCACAAATGTGAAGAAAATGCACAATATCAGCATATCAGGGCCTAAACATGCCATTATCCCACAGCATCCACAACAYCCAATAATCTGATCATCAAGGAAATGCTGCACCACCATCTTTCATTGCAAAAAATCCGTCTTTCCYGATGCTTGAACCACCTAGACTAGAACTATTTATGTGAGACCAGGAGWTACCACAGAAATGGGAAGAGATAACATTATAGTGAATTACTAGAAACAGTATAGTCCAATATTCAGGARGTATTTAAGGAAATTTACGAGACAACTAACTGCAAGATATTAACACCTCCAGATGAGAACTGGAGATGGTATGCTCCCCTTTTTCTCCCACATATCTCATTAACCATTTCAAATGCTGTGGTGTAGCAGTGGTGTCTGGGCTCCTAGTTTGCAGAGTCACCATACAGCACCGAAACACCGGATTTCCACATACTCCTGATAAAATGCTGCCTCCCTGCTTCTCCTTGCAAGGGAACTGTGGCTACAGGATAACAATTTACCCCTCCATTTTTCTCTTCCCTTTTCCTTCTTTTTCCTTCCACCCTCCAATMTGGTTATTTTTGGACTGCCAGTTGGGATTATTGCTCTATTTCCCTGCTAAAATAAAAACAAACAACAGTTATACTTCAGATTCAGGGCTTAAGCATGAGATCTGTCTCCAACATTAAACAGTCACATTTTCCTGCCTGAGGTGCAATGCTATCTCCTATGACACTGACTAAAGCAAGCCTTGCAACTAAAGGCAAATTCTGCTTCYGGATTCGCATGTGCGGTTTTCTGACTTCTCCCGTAACTACCTACCTGCAATCCTGAGCAGAATTAGGCCCTGGGAATTCAGGACTGGCTGACATTTGCCTAGTCTTAAAGCATGAAAAATTAGTCTTTCTGAGCTGAACTACAACGACAATTTAGAATACACACAGCTAAATTAGAATATTTATAACCTAAAGTACCTTTTCTGTTTGACACATCTTCTTCATTCCAGACCACCTTTTGTTACATTTTGCTTTTTTCCAAGCACCTTGAAGCTTACTACTTGCAGATGGTACATTCGTAAGGRATTTAACATCTACAAAATAACAGACAATGTAATAGTGTTGATTTCTCACCTCTAAAMGAAGGTCTGAAGTAGAGGAAACATGATGCTTTTCCAGGAAGCAAAGACAAAGATTCCCCCACCCCAATCTCATAATGTCACACATGAAGTGCCAGCTGAAATCAGTCTCAAGGTTTTTTAATGTGTGCAATATCAGATATTCTCCAAATTAAACCAAAATACCACCAAGTGTTATTCAACTGCTCATTTCCCTTCTTTTTTTCTGCATCAAAATACTTTCAATTACAAGAGGAGTTTTCCAGTACCTGAAAAAAATCCATTTCATTGTGTAAAATTCAATATGGCCAAAGGAGAAGAGACTCATTATTTCAGTGAAAATCATTGCTTTCCCACTCTGGACAAGAGGACAACATGTGTATACCTCAGTTTTCCTGCTTTTCCATATGCTGGTTATAAAGGGATAAATTGGGTGGAGTTCTGTGTTGTCCAAGATGCAAACTGGCTGTGCTGGCTTCCCTTCTGCAAGGCAGAGCCACACTGTCCTTCAAGAAATGTTATGGGCTACTACCTGACAAAAATACTTTTTTATTTTCAGGATAGTAGGGAAAATGAAACCAACATACAATAGATTTTCAACAGTGTGAGGCTCAAGGCAATCACGGGAATGAGAATTCCTTAAGAATAAGGTGGAAAAGACCAACATGCTGACAACACACTGGGAGAAAAAGAGAAAATGTGACAAACTTCATGAAGTACAGGAATGACCTCTCACCTTTCTGAAAGGGATTCTGCTGATAAATCATCTGACTCGGCAACTTAGAAAAGACAACCTCTTTCAAGAAAGAGGATTCCAAAAATTATGCGTAAAAATTATCCAGTCACAGTAGGGTCTCTTCACAATCCAGACATGAGGACTTTCTGATAGAACATAACAACAAAGCAAGAGGCTCAAAGCATAAAAGTTTTAGACTGCCAGCTGTTAACCTGAAAAATACCTACAGTGTCACTGGAAACACTTTTTAAACTACCGTTATCATCTAATGTAAATGAATAGCAGGATGTGACCTATACTGTTTGACTGAGTTCTCCTGGAAAATAAATGCCATTATATGTGCAGAGCTGTTAGTAAGCACACAGTAAGCAGATTGATTAGGAAGGAATTTTCACTATTTTAATGATTTTGAGCACCAGATTTAATGCAGTCATCTTTAGGAATACCTTTTCACAGGCGTTCCGTGGGCCCTCAAAGCACTATCATATCCCCTTAGAAGTAACATAACCTTTCCCAATGTATATTCATCATTTCAGTAACTACAGTCTGACATACAACTTTACATAAATGAATGTTTACAGATTTTGACATGTTCTAAAACATTTCGCTTGCTCAATTTATTTATTCCTGGCGTATTGTGCTGGTTTTGGCCGGGGTAGAGTTAATTTTCTTCCTAGTAGCTAGTGTGGGGCTATGTTCTGGATTTGTGCTGAAAACAGTGTTGATAACACAGGGATGTTTTAGTTACTGCTGAGCAGTGCTTACACAGAGTCAAGGCCTTTTCTGCTCCTCACACCACCCCACCAGCAAGTGGGCTGGGGGTGCACAAGAAGTTGGGAGGGGACACAGGTGGGACAGCTGACCCCAACTGACCAAAGGGATATTCTGTACCATATGACGTCATGCTCAGTATATAAAACTGGGGGAAGAAAGGGGGGGACGTTCAGAGTGATGGCGCTTGTCTTCCCAAGTCACCGTTACACATGATGGAGCCCTGCTTTCCTGGAGATGGCTGAACACCTGCCTGCCCATGGGAAGTAGTGAATGAATTCCTGGTTTTGCTTTGCTTTCGTGCRCGGCTTTTGCTTTACTTATTAAACTGTCTTTATTTCAACCTACAAGTTTTCTCACTTTTACCCTTCCAATTCTCTCCCCCATCCCACCAGTGGGGAGTGAGCGAGTGGCTGKGGGGGGGGGCTTAGCTGCTGGCTGGGGTTAAACGACAACAGTCCTTACTGTCCACTTATCTAGGGACACTCCCTTCTCTCCCTTGACGGCTGTTATGTTACAGGAGGTCTGCAGCCATATTACACTGAAGAATGCAGCCCAACCATCTAGCTAAGTAGCTGGTATAGCATTCCAGCTTGGTGTAAATGTAAATGTCAACTCTGTGTCCTCCAGCTGTGCTTTCAAAGAGTCAGTTAAATGAAAGGTCACACAGCCTTTATCGTATTTAAAGTTTATGAAAAGTTTGTATCTTCATTTGAACTAGCACAAGAATCTTAATTCCTAAGTTTACAAGACTGGTATCCACATTTGGATATCCTCAATGTGTCTTAAGCTCACGAAAAATGATTCCTTTCAACTTAACCACTGCTATCAGAAAATTAAGTTGCTATTTTTAACTAGAACTGAAGGTGTGCCCGTATCAGACAATGGGGCAGTTATCTGTAACCTGAGCCACAAATCCACATGGCACAGTTCAGTGTCACTGTACATGCAATGGTTGAAGTCTCTGGAAGCAGCATGGCTGTCTTGGTAGGACTTAGAATCATAGAATCATAGAATCATTAAGGTTGGAAAAGACCTTTAAGATCATCAAGTCCAACCGTCAACCCAACACCACCATGCCCACTAAACCATGTCCCRAAGTGCCACATCCACACGTTTTTTGAACACCTCCAGGGATGGTGACTCCACCACTTCCCTGGGCAGCCTGTTCCAATGCTTGACAACACTTTTGGTGAAGAAATTTTTCCTAACCTCCAATCTAAACCTCCCCTGGCACAATTTGAGGCCATTTCCTCTTGTCCTATCACTTGTTACTCGGGAGAAGAGATCAACACCCACCTCGCTACAACCTCCTGTCAGGTAGTTGTAGAGAGCGATAAGGTCTCCCCTCAGCCTTCTTTTCTCCAGRYTAAACAACCCCGGTTCCCTCAGCCGCTCCTCATAAGACTTGTTCTCCAGACCCTTCACCAAGCTTCATTGTTTTTCTGGACATGCTCCAGCACTTCAATGTCCTTCCTGTAGTGAGGGGCCCAAAACTGAACACAGTATTCRAGGTGCGGCCTCACCAGTGCCGAGTACAGGGGCACGATCACCTCCCTACTGCTGCTGGCCACRCTGTTTCTGACACAGGCCAGGATGCYGTTGGCCTTCTTGGCCACCTGGGCACACTGCTGGCTCATATTCAGCCGGCTGTCAACCAGCATCCCCAGGTCCTTTTCCTCTGGGCAGCTTTCCAGCCACTCTTCCCCAAGTCTGTAGTGTTGCATGGGGTTGTTGTGACCCAAGTGCAGGACCTGGCACTTGGTCTTGTTGAACCTCATACAATTGGCCTTGGCCCATTGATCCAGCCTGTCCAGATCCCTCTGCAGAGCCTTCCTACCCTCAGGCAGCTCAACACTCCTGCCCAACTTGGTGTTGTCTGCAACCTTACTGAGGGTGCACTCGATCCCCTTGTCCAGATCAYTGATAAAGATACTGACTTGTTAGCTCAGGCACCAAATTGCACAAAAGAAGTCATGTTTCACCAGTTCTGTTTCCATTCATGACAGTGTAAGCATCTGCTCAGCCAGCGTTTGTAACTCTACTCCACAAAGTTTCATCAGTTAGTCTCTCCTTTTTCTCCTACTTTCTTAGGGCTAATCAAAAGAGAGAATTGATTTATCTTCAGATACTAAGGTATTTTTTTGGTAGAGAATAGCAAGACAAAGATCTCTGAATCATTGCCAACTAGTTTCTCAAGCAGGCACCTATAACATGCAAGTGGGCTGGCAATATTGTCGTGAACAAAAAAGCAATGTATATATCCATCACTGCTACACTGCAATAAAGGGCCCAAATTTAGGGATCAGAAATAAATCAAAAGCAGACACTGAGCTTACTGAGACTAATCAGTTATTAGAACTCCCCAAAATAACTTCAGAGAGGTTAGTAAAACAGGTCTGAAAAGGTACGGGACACCGTATTGTTGCTTCTGTAAGCTTGCTGTGCCCTCTGTTGATCATTGCAATACTCTTTACAACTACATGATGACACGTTTTCCCAATGACCTTGTCTTGTTCAGGACAGTCTGTGGCTGCCTAGTCAATGAAACGTAACTGCAAAGAGCATGATGTCTACCGTACCATCTCCCTATTTTATGCTGAACCTGGAAAAATGCAGAGTGAACAGAGCAAGAGATTACAGAAAGAAAAGGACTGTTTAATGGTTAAAACTGCCGAATACTCCCCTCAAAAAACCTGCATTCTTTCTAACTACAGAATTCCTATGTGATATCAAATTAGAGCAAATAAAATCAACCAAACTTTCCATAGGTGGTCACTACATTAGTGTTTCTCATCTCAAGGGTGTCTTGAACAAGACTTTTAGTATAATTTGTCCAAGTGCTCAGAACTGAGGACACCATGGAACCAACAGCAGCATTGCTTTGACTATGCACTGCTGAGTAATTTGGAACGTAATGGACCTACAAATCATTTACACATGCACTCCAGTATTGTTACAGACAAATACAACTGGAATATAATTCTTATGCCTCAGATCTATAGGCCTAAATACCATGTTCACTTATCTCCATTGAAATGGTCATATGTGATACTACATGTTTTTCTTCCTAAAAGTACTTTGGAAGTGAAAGAGGGGTCTGAAGAGCTTTCCAAAGTATCTTCTCACCCCTGTTGAGTTTCCCTGGGGAAATAAAGGAGGTGAGACTTTTASTTCCTGATACCACACCACTAGGCACACGATTTTCTCCTGGGTGTCCTGGAAAATAACGAAGATTGAAGCACACCGCTTTCTAAAAGTATTTATAGAATTTTGATTGTTATCTAATGGTTTCTGCCAGTTTTTGTAAAAGTTCGCAGCATCAACACCAATCTTTGGTTTAATTTCTTTCACGTTCAGTTGGGTAGCCCTCCCTGTTCAGGCTTAACAATTACTACAAATGCAAGAGTCCTTATTTACCCTCCCATCAGAAACTCTGCTGGTTGTAGTCCAGACACAAACCATGGTGACTGATACACTGTAGAAGAGTCCACTAATACATTTTAAAAAACTGCCTGAAAATCTCCACTGCTCTTCTCAAACATCTGTCCGGTGGAAGGGTAGATCAGGCCATTATTACTTACATGCTGACATTTTAAGTTTTGTGAAAATGTTTCAGAAGTTAGCTGCATACAAAGACATTCTGTATGCTGTTGAAGATGTATTTCTTTGCTGTCACCCAGTGCTAACGTTCCCTTTTGGATCTGTCTGTGTTGCAAAACATCTTTCCACTGATGTCTTACATACACGTCTTTTACCTTTTGCTGGAAGTTTCTGCACTTCATGGCTTGGTGTTTTGCTTCATCTTCCACAGTTTCCAATTGTGAACTTTACATTTACGCTATAGGGTGTATTTGTTCTAACTGCTTTTTTAAGAACATCTCTCTGGGACTGTCTTCTGTCTAATGCTGTCATCTTGCAGACATTTATTTGCAGTTATGTGAATCTTCAACTTTGCTACAGTATCTGCTCARTCTAAATTACTCTGTGCTGATGATAAAATGGTGCTTCTGTTGCCAATGCCTGTTCTTAGTCTCCTATTAGTTTTTAACAGTTAGATGTCAATTCATATCCTTTAACAATACTACAAACACTTAAAATCTTCCATTTACCCTACAATTCTGGCCTTTCCACATATATTGTTCTTTTATTCCCCATGAACATGCGTTAAAGTGTTTTTCTGACTTTGCTGAGCAGACATTTTTCATATTGTAGTTAGGGAGCTCCTTTCTCTAGAAATTCCCATTTAGCCTTTCTCATGACTGCAAAACCAGAAACCCTATCGTCACTCCAAAGCAAGAATGTACAAGATGATGGGAACACTTTCACTATCTCAAAAGCCTCGTACACTGCTACAGTGCATGCACGAATAAAAAGTTTGTTGATGCACTGTCAATTTTAGAAGAGACTTACTCTTCCTCAAAACTGTTCCTCAAGCAACAGTTTATTGAACTAGATCCACTCAAAAGACTGAAGTGACAATAATACATACATCAACCACATTCCCAGTGTACAATTATTGTAATATATTCAAAAGGACTTTGAAATGAGGCAGCAGAGATCTGAACACATAAAATGTATCTGATAAAAAGCAGAGGATTAAAATATCTGCTTTTGGAATTAAGTATTTTAAATCAAATGTTGTATAGGATTTGATGCCATACTATTATGGAGGCCAGATCACAGTTCTTCATTCTCTGTCTGACTACCACCACAATGAAATGTTATTATCAAGAACATTTCTGATGAAATGTATTTAGTTCAACCATATGCTTCTGAGAACTAATGACTAACTTCTAATTTTTAAAGGTGCTCATTCACATTTTGCATTTAAATAGGAATTTGCACACAGACAATGACTACATTAGCAGTGCAGTCTGTACAGCCACATGCAGATTCCAAAAGATCAGAATTATTTTCACCATCTCCTCCCAGTACCAAGAGATTTGAGGACAAACTGATCCTAATTCCATCTAAAAATTGCTAAACACACATTTAAAAAAATCTTAATTTGGAAACTTGAAGAGCTTACAAAATCATGGCTACAACCCTCATAGTGAAAATTAATGCATTCTTCCCAAGTCTGCAGTTGATATAGCTTAGTTTTAAGAAGTGTACAACAGTGTCTTCTGTAAAACTATCTCTGCATTGGGTTGGCAGTTTGATCAATATGTATTCCAAACTACACTATGTCACTTTAACCTAGAGAGAAAAACCAACCCTTTGGACACAGAATTTGAGCACACTGCTGTCCTAATACTGTGATTAATGCTGTGAGCTACACCCTGCCTAGCCTTCCTAATCTCTGGCTTTCTAATTTATAGCAGAGATGGATAGGCTATCAGTGGGGAATTATGAGGATTACTAGCTGTTTATCTCTCCTTTACAGAGACACTTTGCTGCTTATGGAATTACCATAAACCCTCCAGCTACAGTGCCATTTCTATACTTATCCAGAAGTCTAGCTACCTATTGGGCGCAAAATGTTTTGGTAGCCAAAATATTAGAAAATGTTGGAGTCAATGGATATATTTTTTTCTGTAAAAATGATTTGAACATACTGTCAAGACCTGTCATGTTACTTCAGTGGTAATTTGTCTGCAGGTTATCTTGCATTCCCTTGAAATCCAGTGCTGTGATCTTGTCTCCACTAATTAAAGTTCAGCATTAAGGCTTGGAGGTTGCCCTCAAGCATCACCACAGGTGAAACCATTAAACATGTATGTGAAGCCATTTCTGCACTCGGAGCAAGTTGTGTAACCCATTTCAAAAGATTTAATTTTTATGGTCACCAGGAACATTATTGACTTTCCTACTACCTGAAAATTAAGGGTTTCCTCAATGCTTCTACAGAAAGTCCTTATGCTATGGAGCACAAGTTTCATTCTGGGGTGAAACTAATCAAAGGGTTTGAGGGGAAACCGGTATGTTATTTGTTTTAGTTTCCCGAAGAAGGAAGAAAGAAAGGGATCCTATAACATCTATTATTCTACTGACTTTTAAAAATCTGAACCTGTACAGAACAACTTTGCTCGTTTCAAAAGAAATTTAAGAATGAGAACCATCAGTAAGATAAATGTTAGCCCTGGTACAGCATATTTTTAATAACTACCAGTGTCCTCCAACACCACCTTTTAAATATGGACTGCATTTAGAGCCAGGGTATTTATAGTCAGGGTATCTCTGTAACCACAATTTAATTAAGTGACCATTTGAGCACTAACATTCAGCTAATTTGTACGTATTTCATACTGCTTAGATACAATGTTTAGCCTACGTTATATAAGCGTGTTCTTACTCAAGTCCTCATCATTTGCCATTGAGCTAAAACTTTGTCTTTACTACTTAACCAGCTTGCTAAATAGGAGACAGTAAGTACAGTTAATTTAAAAGTTCTGAGTCTCTAATTCTATGCATCAGAATAGGTGCATGCATATTTATAAACATAATAAAAAGATGTACAATACAAAGATACTTCCACAAAGTCACAACATACTTTGATTGTCATTGTACAGTCATTTGTATTTGTCTATGCTTACTTTATATTCAAAGACTGTAACAAAAGAAAATTGTTAAAACACAGTCGTTGGTTAAAATAAGAACTCTTTTATTCTCTACATTATCTTCATTCACTTGTTTCTTATACCTACACACATCTTTTGAAATACTTGATTTTTTAAGACTTAAAAAAAACCCCAACCAAAACCAAACTGCTTCATGCTTGAATTCCTTTCAGAACATTATGAAATGTCTCAGCACATAAAACACACAGGTGTAGTCACCCAGGTTCTTCCTTCAAGGTATCACATCTTGTAATAAAACACAAGAAAATACAATTACCAAAGGGGAGAACCCCCACCTAGGAACCAGAGGGTCTGCCAGCCCAGTCTCAGCTCACATTTGTGTAACCCTGTCATACCAACTTCTGTGGTTTTATCTCATCATCTAATCTCTGGTCAGCTCCTCAGTGAGTATAAACCAGCAGAGATTCATTCCTACTTTCCAGGTTTTTTAGTACTTCCTCAGCCACCTTCTGCAGCACAGGACCTCAATTGCCTGCTAGAACCGTCTAGGCTTGTCTTATCTAATTAATTCCCTACTGTCACAGTATGGTGGTGCATTTCCCCTCCCTCTCTCCTGGGCCACTCTATGATCTCAGGAATTCCCATTAGGCCTTGGCCTTTCTGCAATGAGTTGGGCAGTGAAGCATCCCTTGACTGCACCAGGCACTCTTGCATGGCTAAGGTGGGGAACAGCACTGACCGTACCAGGAACTCCTGCTGCCTGGCCAAGGTGGGGAATGAGAGCGGGGATAATTCGTCATCCCCTGACATCCTTATCTGAATTGTAGCTCCAGTGGAACGGTACCATTGTTACTGGAATCTTGAGAATTCTAGTAACTACCAACTTGGACCATAGCCAGGATGGAAATTTACGGATGTCTAAAGCCAATCATCTTGCGATCCTATAAGCAGCGGTCCTCAGTGAGGCCCTTTGAGCTCTCCTGGACTGCAGTGGGCTGTGACCAGCATCTCCCTCTGAGTGAGACRCCTCTCAGAGCTCACGAACTCTCAGGTTTGCAATATTCGCAGGACCATTGCCGAAAGTTGACGATGGGACCTGGGCTGAAACCTTTTACTCCTCGAGGCTCAACACCTCGCCTGTTAAGAAATGCCAAGACATTTGAAGTGAATATTTCACGGAACTCAAGAGTAATTTTTAACAGGTATACCTTTATGTATTTATCTATCCTTGTGTGTGTGTGTGTGTGTGAATTGATGGAGGTACCTGATAGCAAGTATAGCATAAATATTACCATCTCAAATCTGTAATTAAATCACTGTTGCGATTATAGTAGACTCTATTAACTTACTCTGTAAATGTTAAATTAGTCAATGATTAAGTACTGTTAAAATCCTGTGATCCACCTTAAAATAGTGAATGAACCTTAGACTGCTGCTAAACACATATAATCCCTTAGACACAAACTGTTGACCAAGTCTGGGACTAGGAGTGGATCCAGCCACACCTAGACTCCATCAGGAGTTTAGAAAGCAAGGGGGTCTTCTCTGAACCTCGTGACTCAACGGGAGGGTCTCCCTTACCCTTTTACGTCTTCGGTCTCTGTATAAATCATTCTAGCTCAATTCTAACTCAATTTTCCTTTGTATGCTTCATCCATGTAGTAAGTGATAGAGTGAACCTTGCCATGTTAAGTCACACTCTTATAAATTCCTACTAAAACTACTTTTTGCTAATGCCTTTGACAGTGATTCTTTAAGTGATCTAAATCACTCATCCACGACACACAGTGGCTTTGCACACGGAAGATACTTTGATCTTTCCTCTTCTTTGAACCCCAAGTTAAGTCTCTGAGGAAAGGAAATTATTTTGTCTGAATAAAGTCATTTGTCCAAAGAGAAAGTTATCTACGTCAAATTTAACAGCATACAGAGGGAGCAGATCATAATAATTACCTCATCCAGTCTCATACCCTGTGAAAGCCTGCTAGCAAAACAGGTACCATGARTGAGCCTATCCTCTGTTTCATTGAGCCATGTTAAGCCCGTGCCTTAGTGTGCTGTCATATCCTACTAGCAGGATGAAATCACCTTATTTTCTTCTGTCCTGGGTTTGTTTGCTTTTCTGGCAGAGCGTGCTGAAAACATTATCAGGTTGTTTGGATTTATCAAGGCAGATTTGGCTAGATACAGAAAGGCAGAATTGGGAACCTTTCCAACAGGTTCTTGAAATCTACTAGCACATTTACATAAGATGTGAGGCTTTTACTTTAAAAATGAATCATCTAAATAAGTATGTGTTAATGGATGAAACATGGATAAGTCACATTATCAATACAACTCGCACTTTTCTCCAAGTGTCCGTCACTCTGGTCCCACTAAAACTGTTATTGTCAGTTCTGATGTACRTATCCCAACACTTATTTCTCATATTCCCCTGCTGGCTGCTCCACACCAGGCTGTATTCCAGGGACATAGCCTGTATTAGCAAGGGACAACAGCATTGCTTCAACACTCAGAATTAAGCCACGATTCCTTTGTGCACAAGGAGGATAGAAATTTGCTGCTGACAGCTGCAGGAAAAGAGTCTCCAGCCCCGCTAGTTCTGCTGCAGTGGTGAGTACCCGGGCAAGAGTGAAGCCATTCGCATCCCTTCCAGATCACCTCTCTGCTGTGGATGAGTAAATGAGCACTGCATGCTGAATGCTTATGTACAAGGACTGAATGAGTGGATAGTGAGGAGAAAGGCGTAAAGCTGGCTACTCTAGTTTTTATGTCCACATTATTTGTTTGGTTTTGCTTTTATTAGCTTTGCTGGATACATTCTTTCAATTGCAAATCRTGGGGGTTTCTTATCTCTTCTTTAATGAAAAAATATGTTAAATCACACAGACATTTAAGAAATACGGATTCTAAAAACATAATATGGATACTAAATCATATTCCAGTGAAACACCCTACACAGTGTATTTCATTTTAGAGGAAATATTAGGTATGCTTTCTGTCACTGCCCTGCACTGGGAGGCAAGTGAATTTTACCCCAGTACTATTCACCCATTTTATTCACATGTGGAATAGTAACACAGATCAAGTGTTTACTGCAGTTGGGCATGTCAGTATTCTTTGCATTTTATGTAGCTTCCTTTTTATCTGTGAAAACTTGGCAGCATAAGTTCTTGCTGGGATATGTCTGTACGGAGTAAGTTCTAGTTACAAACAGACAAATGATCAGGAGGAGGCCTATGAACTAGCTAATTAATTTCTTCATCTCCTTCTGTATTTAGGACATGAGAGTTAAGCTCTGCTGATGGACAGTCCTGCTACCAACCTGTGTATCAGTTAATACAAAGTTTCTTTATTTTGGCATTGTTTCATGGAATTCTTCAAAGCAAAATGCACTGAAGAGAGACGAACTCACTTGCACTCCCGATCAGGCAGGACAGCTGCTGCTTGCACGTACAACACGAATATGTGGTCTCTGACAGTGTTAAGAAGGCTTGTACAGTTTAAAGGGATGTAGCGCACCGCTAACCTACAACACTCGCACTACCTTTAAATCACAAGAGTTTAAAACCTACTGCAAATAAGAAGATGATCTGTGAATTTTTTAAAAGGGTAAATTATTTCCCCAACTCCTTAGAAAGTGCTAGAAATTACTTATTCTTCTGCCTTAGAGAATTAAAGAATATTCGAAAATATTTGATTCTTACACTTTTCTATCTAATAATTTGTACTATTACCACTATTGCTCCAAGTACAAGCAGATTACTTTAAGTTCATGCTCTTCATCCAAACTGAAGTTTTCGGTTTAGCGATTAAGAACTGCTATTCTGTCTTCACTGCAATCAACTAGTCATTGCAAAGTAATTCCCCCTCTATTTCCAAAACCCTATAACAGCAAACCAAATATCCTTCAAAAAGAAAATTGAAGAGCTAAGTGTGATGGGGTGACAAAGTAGGCACCCCGTCCTGGCAGGAATACAAGCGCCTATGGTTCTCTAACATGTTTACAAGCTCCATTCCATTACGAAAAATGACTGCCATTATTAATTTTTTCTCATTATTTGTACGAGATTGGAAATGAGGCGCTATCAATATGAAAGGAATTCAAAGTGACACCTTCCTATTATTCTGCTAGCCTACGTCACAGCACTGTCCATTTTATTTATCACTTCACTGAGCTGGGCTTTCCAAAACAAGCAAGCTGGTAGAATTACCACCAAGCAGTTGCCAAAATGATAAATATTATTACAAACTAGTGCTTCTCATAAAACAGAGACATAAAACAGATTTCCTTTGACATGACCTGCAAAAATCCCTCCTTGGCTCAGATGCTAGCCACTGCTTGAAGAAATCACCTGGCTCTGAAGATAAAGTTCATGCACTCATCCTTCCCAGCTGAGGTCACCATGTAGCTATTCTTACCTTCGGATTACCAACAAATGTTGGCAGCGATGATGTCTTTCTAGAAATATCTGTTCTCTGCTAAAACACACTCAGCCACATCTTATTCATGACTGACTTCCTTCAACTCCTTTTCCTTCCCTCCTCCAACACCCACAGTCACTCCTGCCCACACCTCCTCCCCTAACTCCATAAGTTAAAAGTTTATAGATAGAAAACAGGCAAAGTAAAGTTTTATACTTAAAAGAGAAGATCCACTGGTGTACTGGTATAGAGTATCACAGCCTTATGATAGGAAGGAGGGGAGTTACATTTCCTCTTCTCCCTGGGATCCAGTGATAGGACGCGTGGGAATGGCTCAAAGCTGCACCAGGGGAGGTTTAGACTGGACATTAGGAAGCATTTCTTTACCGAGAGGGTGATCAAACACTGGAACAGGCTTCCTAGAGAGGTGGTCGATGCCCCAAGACTGTCAGTGTTTAAGAGGCATTTGGACAATGCCCTTAACAACATGCTTTAGCTTTTGGTTAGCCCTRAATTGGTCAGGCAGTTGGACTAGATGATTGTTGTAGGTCCCTTCCAGCTGAAACAGTCTATTCTATTCTATTCTATTCTATTCTATTCTATTCTATTCTATTCTATTCTATTCTATTCTATTCTATTCTATTCTATTCTATCTTCAGACCTTACAGATTAAAGTCTGAAACTGAAAATATAAATCTAAAAGACAATTCTGTCTAGCAAAGAGTGACATGATGATTAAGGAAGAAAATATCGTAAAAAATAAGCCATTGCTTGCTGGAAGGTATTCACGACAGTCAGGTTAAATGAGGTATAAACTAATCAAAATCGCAACCATCAACCTGGAAAGATTGGCAAAGAAAATGAAGTGCTCTTCTGGGGTGAGAATAATGCACACTGAATACAGCAGCAGTGAGAAGACTAAAACCTATCTAATGCAGGTTATATAATGCTGTATAGTCAATCATAAAAGAGAGCTTTCTTAAAGTTTGAAACATTAGTGTTCAGGGACGCACTGAGCTGAAGCAGAAGAGCAAGCCCTTTGCTCCTCACAGGAGTTTCTCTGTGGAATCTGCAGTGGTACCATCTTCGAGTGCCATTTGGAAACTGAGATGAGTAAGAGACTTGGCAGGAAATGGAAAAGGCACCTGCAAGAATGCTTTTATTTTATTTGAACTCTCAGCTGTGTTTGATATCACTCACCAATGTAATGAAGGTGGAAAAGGTTAAACAAACACATCCTCCCAAATTGCTGTGCAGCTTTATCCTCATGTTAAATCAAAATTTTTGTGACACAAGAAAGCTGATTCCTTTACAGTAGAATTTTGTCTCAGAACTATTTTTATCAATGAAAAAATAATCAATGGATTAGACTTGGAATGATAAATTATCAGATTTTTACTTGTGATACTTGCAATCAAGTATGAATGGCACCTAGCAAGAACATCAGCTACCAATGAAGCTCGTGTTGACTTCACACTCAGCACTTAGAAGTCATCGACCATGAAGTCAGCTTTGTTTTATTAAGGCCAGAGAATTTATAAAATAAGAGAAATGGCTGTCAAAGTTATTTCATTTTCTTTGTGAAAACCTGCTCAAGTTTAATTCTTTTACATATATACCTTATGCTAACAAAAGGCATTCTATATTTTTATTTCACCTTCCCATAAGACCTCATTAAAAGCAATAGTATAAAGTATGCAAACGACACATTGCAAGAGAATATGCATCTACCACGGGGGCATGCTGTGGGGTCTGCGATATTCATGTTTCTGCATAACTTGATTTATTCATTAGCAGATAAATGGGAACTGTTAATACTCGGGAGACATTCACCCAGGAAGTTAGAGTGGCCTAGGTTGTTCTGGCTCATTAATGGAGAAGGTATTGTACAACTCCTCCTCTTGCGTAAGAGCCTATAGACAGTGTCTTCTTGGGACCACTGAGGCTGCTCCATGCCGCTCTAGCAGCAAAACCCCCTTGAATTCAATTATCCAATAACTAGGAATTACTCTGGCCAGGGGAAAAAAAACCCAACATAAAACAGGGACAATGAAATGGCCCCTGTTCTCCTCCCTCCTGTGCTCCTGGGGCTGGAGAATCACTTCTGGGAACCTGTGTGTTGTCCCAAATGACCACATACCCACAGGCAGAGTGCAGAGAAGCCCTTGTGATCCTCTAAGGTGTCGCCTGGGATTTGGCTGACGTTTGGCAGCTCAGAGTGAGAGAATCACTAAACTGGCTCATATTTGTCATCACACTGTCTCCTCGAAACTTTACCATCAAAAAAAGGCTGATGTGGAAGATTCTTTGTATATAATATTATTCTAATTTCCATAGAGCCTCACATTATCCATGTGTCAGAAAGATGTCCATGAACAAGCATGAAGATCTCAATAGCACAGAAGCATACAGTTTTGCACAAACATTAGGGCAGGTGTTGTGTACCTTTGATACATGAACAAATCTGGGGGGGAAGAGAGACGGAGTTTTTGTCCTAATGACTTTCTGTTTCTCAAAATTCCCCTATAGTTTAGACAGAAGATTTTACCATATGTTTAATCTAGACAAAGCTTATTTAGAAACTGCCAGCTTTACAGAAAGTTTGGCAGAACTGTACATCTAAAAAAATACTTAGATCTGGGGCTTTAAACTGCTCTTCTACAAACTCAGTTATAMAAGAAATTCAGAATTATTTCTGGCCAATGTAGACAATGACTTCCATGTAGCACTGGTCTTCTCTTTAGTGACAAATTGCCCAAATTTCCCATTTCGTACAGCTATTTTGCACCCTGTTATTCCTGAAAGTACAAAAGGAAATCAGTCATCACTCAAGTCTATCACTGTTTACTGCTAAGAACAAGCTGAGTGTATGACATGCATCTGCATAAGCTCAGAAAAAGACCGTAATTTTGTTAGACATGATAAGTAAGAACTGCCCATAATAATTCAGTAAGATCGATTTATGCTGTCATGATCAATCTGGGCATTTTATACTTTCTCATTCTATGTTTTTCTTTGGGCGCTTTTTCTTCTGTGAGATTAATTTGTTTAGCATTGCTAATTTCTAGTGAATATTATATTAAAATACATTTAAAGCTAGGAAAATGTGTAGAAATAATCTGAGATTAACTGCAGCAGATGCTCAAATGCAATTCAGTTTTTTAGAACTGTGCAATTTGGCAGAGCAGTAAGGAACTCTAGTCTATAGAGGAGGAGTTACAAGTATGCACATTATCAGGAAAGATATGAGGTGCCCTAATCGTAATGAATATTAATTCCAAAATGCAGCTTCAGACTCTTGAGATAGAATTCTAGTGGCATGCAGGAATAAATCTGAAGACGACTCCCAAAAACAGAGAGGTGGTACAAGTAGTCTGGACTTTAATTTTACATATGTTCTCTGTATCTCGTTATTTATGTTCAGTGATTTCCTACTCAAAGACAATGCTATAGGCAGTGAAGTGGGGTACAGTTGAAGCACTTATTACACAGTCCCTATTTTCTTGGGGATGCTGGGTTGCAACTGAAATGTTCAGCACTGATGGGCTGAGTAAGGCCACTGAAAAGGCAGTCAATATCAAAATGGAACTGCAAATTTTGGAACACTAAATCTAGCAACCTCACTTGTGGCTAATCCAGACATGAATTAAGCCAGAAAACAGTAAAAAACAGTTTAAAAGGTTTTGTCCAATAAGAATACGCTATAGATCTCAGCTGATGTTGTGTTAAAAATAGAGCTAACAGCAAAGATGTAACAAAAAATACCCTATTCCTTTTAGAAGAATATAGAGAACAATAGAAGAATGTAAAGGCAATGTAAATGTTTACTAAACAATAATTTCACTAATGAAACAAATTTCTCATTGACTATCAGCAAGATCATATTGCAAATGCTTACTAAAAGTACGCAAATTTTCCATTTTTTTTTTGTTTCTTTTCAAATCTACAGAAAACTTATAGCAGCCAACCTGAGGACAAGATGACAAGTCTCATGTGGTCAGAGAGAACTTCAAATCCTTTGGGGCTTAGTTTTATCAGACACTAACACTGAAAAGAAGCATATTTCATGTTCACGATTTGATCCATAAGTCCAGATTTTCAGCTTCCTTACCTGTCCAGACTAATACTGCCTCTCTTTTTTACTTAACTGTAGTCACACTTGGAATTACACAGCTACAGCTAAGACTACCAATATTTCTAATATAAACCACCACACTGCAATTGACATGGTTGGATGAAAAGATGGAAGTTACATAACTCTTCAGTAGAAAAGAAAATGCTTGTTTCTGACATTTATCCTTTAAACATAAAGGTAGTTGAAGAAAAGTTAATCAATAATTAAAGAATTTCTTAGATTATATATTACCTTAGTCCAGTTAAGATTGTTTTTCCTTTTCCACAATGTTAATATTGCCAAAAAAATCCAAATAACTCTTGAAGTAATGAAAAAACACATTGGTTTCATAAGTTTTTCTTTTTTTAAAAAAGGAAAGACCACAGTTAATCAAAGTACTTTACAAGGCGTAAATTTAAACACATTATATTTAAAGCTTATTTAAACATATGCTAATAGGTCAGTAAATGTGCTTTTGTTTGAATCGCACCCTAAGCAGTACCACTGCAGAATCTAGTGGAGTAGAAAATCGCTTAGTTTAAATTATTAAAATTAAGAAATTTATATGKCACGTAATAATCGCTTAGAAATTATATACGTGAACTATACATCATGCATTTTGTTTTTAACTACTGTTTTTATGAACTATCAGAAAATGTGATTCATAGAATACAATTTTCAACTACCTCACAGACACCAATAACAAAGCATTCAGCCTGAACTTTGCATAGTTCAAGACATCCACAGTGTATTAGTTTGTGGCCAAAATACTATCTGCTGATGTGAAAAGATTAGAATAGCCACTTTTGATGTTCATATTTCCTCTGAAAAGTAAAGTATCTAGYCATCAGAAAAAATGAAAATTATTTTCCATCATCATCATGCATTACATAGARGATGGAATTATTTGTAAGGATTACAATTCATATTCTTATATGGCACAAAGAACACCTTTTTTTCCTCAAGTGATTTTCATAATTCTGTTGCATTCCAGGGAACTGTCCTCTTTCCTCCCCCGAAACTCCCTTCCCAACTTACTGTTGCAAAGCCACATAGAGATGCTGAAAACCAGGAGAAGCAAAGAATCCTAAGAATGAGCACACGATCAACAACCATGCTTGATACCAAAAGCTCACTCAGAAAAAAATGCTGAGGGATAAACTGGTCACAGTTTATGGTGCCACAGAACAACAGAAATTTAGTACAGGAGTTATTAGCATTCAGAATCAGACAAATTCAGCTTTCAAATAAAAGGAAGATGTTTTTAATAGTAGGGACAATTTACCAAGTATTGTCCATAGTTGCTCCATTCATGAATATGTTAAAAATCCAGGACGTAAACTTTTTAAGACAACTTGCTCATCAAACTCAAGACCTCAGCTACTGTAAAGTATCCAGGTCAGCCCTCCAAGATTATTCATCTTTTTTTATTGTAAACCGTCCAAATATCTTTACACCTATTTCAAATTGTAAGTCTTTTATTAAGTTATATTACACTATCAGAATTTTTAATAATACACCACAATTGTAAATGGACTGCAAATTGTTCACAGCTCTGACTTAGTCATCTTCATTTCTGAAATACATGTAATGCCTCATAAAGTAGGTAAAACTACTGCATCCAATCAAGTAAATAATAGAGATAGACTTAAAGGCAAAACAAAGGTTTGTCAACAAAATTTAGGTACTTATTGAATCGAGTATAGAACTTCTTAGAACATTTCCAATGAGTTGGTATTTTCTGGTCAAAAGGCATTTAACTAGAAAATAATTTTTCTTTGCATGACATATTTTGGGTGGAAATATGAGTTTCAATGTATTTCAAAGAACAGAGGTAAATCTGGTTTCCTTTTAGCCTACCTGTCCACAAGAGTTCCTGTGAGATTGGTGGAAATGAAACTACCAAATTCCAATTTGCCTTCCAGCCTTTAAGTTTTTTGTACCCCAATGTTTTTAGTACAGTTAGGCATGCCTTTCTCCCAGAAACCTTTAGTCAGAGCTCTATTCCCAAAGTACACTCAAGGTTCAAATTAATTTTGCTGCCTGTGAAGAGAGTTTATACAATTAAAGCAGCTCTGATGACACTCATTTGTTAAACAAGGTAAAGCTTCCATCAGAGGTCAGTCTCAGAAGAGAGGTTGCTTGGAATAAATGAAYGAAAAGGGGAAAAAAAGTTTATTTCACTACTACTGAACATAACACAGAGCTGTTAATCTCCTTTCAATTACTATTAGCTTATTATACTCCCTTCAGTTTCAGTACTCAAATACCTAGATACATTATGTTTCATTAATGTAGGTGAGTGAGGAAGCTGGGGTGAATTCATTTAGGAATTACACAGAAGATGCTGAATGCAAGAACAGTAAGTGTGTAAAATAAACCTGGTATAGTTCATTAAGTACCTTTAACAGAGACAATCCCATAGCAGCATTAGATTATTATTATTTTAACTTACTAACTATAGATTATGACCTGTATATACGCACTGTTTAATTCTGCTCAGATATAAGCCTTACACATTATCCTGTGATGTTAGTAGCTACGAGTTCTTCTTAATTTTATTGGGACTATTTTGTAAAGTTGAATTCATACCTGAAATAGTCAGCAGTCTATGCATCTATAAAAATGTAATTTCCAGATAGTGACTTCTGTTGAGCATGTTAGTTGCAAATGCTAAAATAAAATACTACAAAGTGATAATTTTGATGATAATATGAGGGGAAAAAGGACATATATCATTATCCTTTCCTCACTCTTTCTGAAATCTGGTTGACTTTCAGGACTAGCTTCCAATGCAGAACAACTCATTTGAGAGAAAAGCAGCCCCTCTGTTTTAGCAAAAATAATCTCCCACTTGAAAAAAACAATAAGTTGTAGCTAATACAAAAAAAACCACCTAGGGAATGAAAAAAAAAAAGCTTCCTTCTAGTTGTCATCATTCACAATCAACTTTGTGAGAGACAGTATATATACTGAAAAGAGGGGAAGGAAAGACCCACCTCTTTTTTCTCTCTACTGTATTTTTTTTGTCAGGAGTAGGGTGCTGATGTACACAAACATGTACATCTACCATTGCAAACTGCTTTTCTGGAAGAACCACCCAAACAAGCTTACCCTATAGAATGACAACCCTAATCAGACTTAAATCCTAACTGCTGTTATTCTGAGGTGCCTTAGAGAAGTCAATTCTGTAGCATATTTGCACCGTAAGGAAAAAAAAAAAAGGAGTAAAACACTATCTATTGACCATTACTCTCTTTAATAAGCCATACGCTTGCGGTCCTTTGGACTGAAGTTCTTTAAGCTCAAAAAAAAAAGTACATCATAGGAAAAAACACCTCTATAAATTCCTACGCATGTACTGCAAAATTGACTATCAAACCCCTTATTTTAGAATATAAGGAAGGATTAATTCCTTTGACTTTTTAATTGTTAACCATTGCACTAAATGTGGCTAGAAAAGAGATATTCCATTTGCAATGGTTATAGTTAATGAAACAGATAATATTTCATCAGCATGGTAAAATCACTAAATAATTTAATTCAAGCTTTCTAAACTCCATTAGCATATTGTAACTTTCAACAATACCAATCTTATTTGATATCAACCCATTTATTGCATAATGCTCTGAAATCCCTTGTACCTGTCGCTCATAAACTCCCATGTACATTCTATCCTTCCATGACTCTTTTAGCAATGCGGTATTTTTTGTAGTCTGAATGTTACTTCAAGATTAAAACTATGAATTACTATAATTTTAACATTCAAATACTTAAATTACTTTTTGTAATTTCATTGTGTTATGCACTGATCACTGATTCAAAGGTAGTATTAATTCCAGAGGTGATCTATCATGTTACAAATGTAATTTTTTCACATGCAGCAAGAATAAATCTCATCACTTTACTATCTTTCAAGACATCACCACTCCTAAAGACAAAATGATTTACTGACTTTGCTGACCTATTTTTCTTCTAAAAATTTAGAACCATCAGAAATATTTAATGACTTGATTTAAAGTGCTGAAATGGAAGCATGTCAAAAGCATATTAAAAAGCTGTTTTTTTCCCCAAGAATTAACACCTGTCAAATTAATAGGTTTTGAAGTGGAAGACCTCATGTCCATTTCAACTTGCAAGTCTGCAAGTAAACACTGTAAAAGGAATGTGGCTTATTTCTAAAGAAGCATGAAAGCACTACATCCCTTTCTGATTGCAAGATTTGCCTGCAGTGAGGCTTCACTATGCAATCTCCACATTCTGTTTATTTCAAAAGCTAATCATGTATGAGAATTAACTCTTCTCCTTTGGAAACCACTGGCCATAATTTAGAGAGATGCAAAAGATAATTCTGAGACTGATTTAACTATTACAGCACTAAAAAAAAAAAAAGCTTAGAAGCTTTGCCATACTATTTCCAACCAAGAGGCCAAATGCTAACAGCCACACTTTCCCAGGTATGTYGTATGAAAATAGCTCTGTACTGCAGCTAAGATACACATAACACAGCTAAGATACATACCTTTAGCCTCAGCACGATGGAACAAATTACAGTCCAAATGTTACATCTAAGATACTTTGCTAATAAAACTTGATGCAAGTACTAGCAAAATTATTATTTATATACAAACATCAAACTTTTTGAACAGGAATTCAAAATACACACTTCTAATACCACTCTCGCTAGGATGATACCTTCTCYAGGCAGCATAGTTGCAGCTGACCAGCACCTGACTGTTAGCTTACCCTTGGGAAAAAAAAACCACTCAAGAAATAAAACCCAAAAAACTACCACGGATTTCTTTTTAAACATACAAATCTCTACTTTAGGTTATTTTCTATGAAGATATGCCATATAGGATTAAAAGGTAACATGTTTCTAAATATCTGAGAAATGTCAGTAATGTTTATATTGAAGAACATTTCAAGCAAATGTCAAAATGCATTAGAAGAAAGAAAAATCAAACAGTAGGTGAAAGATGCAGTAGAGGAACAAATAAAACAGAAATCAAGCACATATATATTTTTTAAATATATATGTATACACACACATTCACATAAACAAAATCTCCAGCTAGAACTAATGATTGCGCATAACTAAAAACTTTAAAAAATTAGAAATAATTAAATGTTTCACCCCAATTTACTAAACAAGATGAAAATGCCAGTAAATGATTCCTTTATTTATTAAAATATTTATAAATGCATGAAATGTCTTCTGCATGCATTCTCCAGAACCAATATAATGATCTGTACATTTATGCAAGTTTATGCTATCGACAACATATTTGATCAGGTCAAGGTTCAATCAGAACAAACTTCAGAGGTGGTAGCTTGAAAATAATGGAACAGAACTGAAAAAAAAAAAATCTTACTTGAGGGTATGGGAGTTGGATATTAAAACAGCAAAATGAAATACATCTTTTCATAAAGTTTTAGTGATCACCAGTTTTACACTACTTGCTTTACTTTCTGCTAAAAGGAATAATCTTGAAACATATTAAATAATAGTACTGCTGTAATCAAGTGTTTATGAACTATAATGGCATGCTTCTCACAAACTAGCAGAAGACAGTGTTACAATAGTTAAAAGACTGTCAACAGTGTGAAAAAGTATGAAAATAATTTTGGGACATGGCCAATGACACAAAAAAAGTCTTTCTGACATTAATACCAACTAACCTGTATTTTCCTGAATGTATGATTGAAAGCAGTTAAGTTCTTGCAGACATCTTTAAGATTTTGATGCAACTAAGAAAAGTTCCTTTGATGGTTATCTGATACCTGTCCTGGTTACACTCCGCTACAATTTTCTTTTTTCTAAGTTGTAGGAAAAGAACTGTGGCATTACGAGCACACTCTAAATTGTCTGTGGCTGCTCTTGAAGCAACACAAGGTCTAGCATCTTACCTAATCTTTCTGCGCATGTCAGGCTTTTCTAGGAAGGAGGTCACCAGCTCAGCGGTACATGGCCTCTGGTATAGATAGGAGTGACCAAAATTCAAACACTCGCAGCCACCTTTCTACTCAAGTATGCAATTGGATAAATAACAAATAACAATGCAAGATCGTGGTTCCTGTGTTCCAGAGCCTGCTCAAATCCTGCTCTTAGAATTCATACAAAATACATCAAACTCACTGTTGATTTCATTATTGTTCTGTGATAACTATGCTTTACTATTGCATTTATTTTCTAAATGTTTTTCTTTAAAACCATGATATTTATCTGAAACACTACTATAATACTGGGTCTGTATTTACGAAATGGTTTGCATACTTTTGAAATATCCTTTCTTTTTGTTCACAAGTCAATGAAATTGATGTTTTCTACTTTCCTTTTCAGTTTTACCAGCTATTTTATAATAGTGGCAAAGGCAAAAAGTAATCCAGTACCTTTTTGTGTAATGCAGCTCTCACCCCTTGCAAATGTGTCATAATTCAAAAGTAAGTAATTGTTTATCTTTGCACAGGCATAGCGAGCGGTATATGCTGGGTTATCTGTAATGGATGTGATTAAAGAAATAAAGTATGGCTTTAATTAGGGAGGTAAGAAAAACTATTTCAATGTTTCCTTAAATATATAGGGAAGTTTTTGCTCCACTGGGATGGGGATAGAAGAGAAAAAATATCCTAGAATGACTTGAAATTTCTTTTTCCTGGGCTTTCCTAATATTGAGGAAGTGCTAGATCTCTAATTGCAAGTCAAACTGTTTCTTTTTTTTCTTTCTTTCTCGTTTTCTTTCTCCTTTTTGTGTGTTTGCCTTGTTGCACTTATAAGGAAGTAGGATTTAATTTTCCCACCTTTTCACACCAAAAAAGGCATCATATAAAAAACCAAAACAAAATACAACAAACCCCACCCTAAATCCTTCTGCTGTTTTTTTTCTTTTTCTATGCCTTCACAATTTTTTAATGCTGATTGTAACAACAAGATTTCACAAACCACTTTAATGCCCAACCTTTATTTTATATTGTACTACAACAGGGTTAATTCAATTAATTCTGTGGCCACATCTTTTCCTGTCAGAAAAGGAAAATTACTGTCCTTGCATCTTCAGTTACGGGGAAATAGTTATTCTGTCTGTCTAATTGGGCTTGAACAGAGAAGCTACAGGCTTCACTTCTTGAAATAATGTACCTTAAGATTACAGGAAAGTTCAGGTAGGAAGGGACATCTGGCAGTTTCTAGCCCAAGCTCCTGCTCCAAGCATGCTCAGCTGTGAGATCAGACTTGGTTGCTCAGGGCTTTGTCCAGTTGGGTCTTTGAACACTTAAGAGAAGGGAGCCAGCCCAGCACCTCTTGCCAACCCAACGCAGTGCCTGGCTGTCCTCAATGTGAAAATGTTTCTGCTTATATCCAGTCTAAACTTATTGTTTCAGCTTGTGCCCATTAACTCTTGTTACTATGCATCACTGCCTGGCTCCATAACCTCCCTGCATGTACCAGGGGCTGCTGTTGGATGCCCCCAAAGCCTTCTCTTCTCCAGGCTGAAACAGTCCTGGTCCCTCAACCTCTCCTCAAAGGACAAGTGCTCCAGCCTGGACCATCCTGCTGGTCCTCTGCTGAACTTGCTCCAGTTTATTAATGTCTTTCATGTATTGGTGGGCCCAAGACTGGCCCAACACTATCAGAATTGGCCCATCCTAATCAGGAGTCAGCTTTTCCCCATACTAGCCTGGAAGACCTCAAAAGTTGTTCCAAAAAGAATTAAAAGCAGAGCCTGATCCTGCCGGGCAAACTTCAAGCACCAAGAGCAAACACCAGCCAGAGCACCATCCCAAGCCCTGTAAGTGCCCTACCCTTCAAAGGGACCCCTTACTGCTGAAGCTCTGCTAGCTGCCTTCACCAACACCCACTGTCAAGTCCCCCGGCCACCCCTAAACTACTCAAGCCTGATGTACAGTCCATGCTTCTCCCAAGTGGCCAAGGCCCTGCTTGGGCCCCTATGGTCCTGAAACAGCTGAGGCCCCGTTTACTGCCCCAGACACCAAAGCTCTGCTCAGGGTCTCTAAATGGACAAGGTCATGCTAGCTGCAGTCCCACCCCAATGAGATTTTCCCCCCAACAGGTCCCTGGTCAGAGACAACGTGCCCAGCTGAATGCCTGCTGCAAGCCATTGGTTCACTTAGCACAAGGTCCCCACACTAAGTATGAACCCAAGGGACTATTTTTCCTGATTGCATTAGGCAATACACTGAACTGAATGTACTCACCTGAGCTCCTGCCTCTGCCTCTCAGTTTGCCACCAAGTTCACACTGGCAGCTGTTTCAGCTGCTTCAAACCAAATTTTCATGGGCCTGCCCTTGAAAGCTTCTCTTTGGTACATCATACCAATGTCATACTCCTACAAGGGACGATACTATGCAAACAAGAAAAACCCTGGATGACTTTCCTTACTCTCTTTAATTCTCTATGCGATTCTCATGGCAATGAAGCTGTTTGCAAAAAATACAATAAAGACACAGTTACACATGATGGAGTTCAGCTTCAGATTAACACACCCAACGACTGTTGTCTACATGCAAGAAAGATGCTTATGTTTGCCGTTACCTAGACACCTGAGGCCCAATTCAGTTGCCCTCAGAGATGCTCTGAAGTATTGCTTCCTGGCCTCCAGCTATCGCTTCAGGAGGCTGCAGGTCTCCTACAGGTCCCGTGATGCATTTACCAGTTCCATGTAGATGTCCCACATACCCTGCAGCATTTCAAATCATACTAGCGGCATACACAGGTGTCAGTGATTTGAACCTATAGGAGCTGGTCATTCAAGTTATTATTTTGGCCTGACTACCACGAAGACATATAGTCCATTAATTATATATTAGAATTTAGACACCTAGCACACATTTAGACACTTACATATGCTTGCACTAAAGTGACCTCACCACAAACTGAAAACCAACCACAGCCTAAGATCATGGCAGATAACAGCAGATAATTACAGCTCATGAAATCAAATGCCAGTGCTACGTGGTATGGGTGAGGACGATGCTTGAAATGGTATTACCATATATTGGGAACTAGCTTCTTCCCATTTCGTCTCAGGCCTTCCATCAAATGCACATTTAAGACAAAGCTCCACTTGGGAGAGCAACAATATTTACTCCTTTCTCTTCACTGACCACTGCATCTCAGGACAGACTACCATTCAAGGAGCAACAACTAATGAAGTTCAACCATGGTCCATGAGTTGGAGGAGATGTGAGGTAGAAATCCAGTCCCACCTAATCTCTAATTCCTGCTTTCTGTGACCCTAATAATGATACGTGGCCCAAAATAATAGGCTCAAAAAAATGTCAACAATGATAATATACAGAACTACCATGTACCTTTTGAGACAAAAGATAAACTGAGCTCTCACATCTTCATGACTTTCATACTTCAGGGAATACTGAAAGGGTCTTCCAGAAGTCTCTCTCTTAGCTCAAGAGTAGCAGATTTCCGTCTGTTGTTGAGATTGTTGCTTTGAATTACAGTGGCAGTCCCTGCCCTTAAAAAAGCTCCTGTTAATTCTGATATCTATTTTTTAATACTCCTCCTCTTCTTTCTAGTAAAACTTTCACACAGATTGAAAAAGTGCATTAAAATCATACAAATCTGCTCTACAGCTGTGAAAGAACCGTGAACAAGGAGTGATTGAAGATTTTAAGTAAATAGGCTAATGCAGTCAGAAGCAGACAATATTCCTGAGACACAGGCTTATCTATCTGCTGGGGGTATTTTCCAACTCCAAATCCACCCCAAATTTCTTGCTCTTGATTTGTACTTCTCCTCATGCTTTTCTCAACTGATAGTCTGTTTTTCTCAGCTGGGTAACCTTTATGTCCCAGAGGCACCTAATTCTGCCCTATACTGTCAACCTTATTTCCCCTGGCTTCTTTGTGAGCTTGAACGACGCAAAGTCCAAACTTCCAAACTGCGCAGAGGTGCCAGCTGAGGTTGAGGCATTGCTTTGATAGTACTATAGGTAAAACTGAATGAATTGCGGAAGTATTAAGCAGATGCCTTGATTAAATTCCGCTAAATGACRGTTCCTGAATTATTCACTTGACTAAAAGCCAAACGATCATTTGAACAGTATCGCAAAATGATTTGAATAAACTATTTCATAATATTATTCAAACTACCTCTGGCTGTAAGTATTCTGAAGCCATCTGGATGAATTCCTAGATGCCCTCCTAGATTATCCTAAATGTTTCTTTGTGAAAAATTTTGTTGCATTCATTTGTCCTATATCTGGGCCAATGCAATTACTAAAAGGTAATATTACATTACCTTTATGATAATTGTGGSGTCTTACAGATCTACATGAAGCTGGGGACTAAACCCATCATCTTCCTATGACAAAYGCAGTTTGTCCTAAAGTATCTGTGCAAATTAATACTAATTGTGTAGGGAATACAATGAGCAACACTGTGGGATCCCCTTATTTGAGGAAGTCTTCATTTCATAAATGAATAAAGCCATTTTCCTTTCTGATATTTTGCAAAATGCATGTTTATGGCAAACTGTCACTTGTATTCAGATTTAGAACCTAGAAGCTACAGTGATGGTTCCTTGGAAATGCTTAAAATAGATAAGATGGATTGGCTGATTGCATATTCTTTTGAATTATTGTGAAAGCACCAGAACTATCTAAATCATGCCATGAAAAAACTGGAGTTAGAAGTTATGTAACTTCAAGTTGCTATAAATTGCTTCTTGTTGAAAGCTATATAAACCATTTTCAAATCTGTCATGTTCCACCTCTTCTGCTTAAAAAAAAAAAATCTAAGTGAAAATGTCCAAGAAAAATATGAATCAGGCTTATGTTATTAAGTTCGAGCTAAAGCTATGCCACCATGAAGACTGGATGCTCTTTCACAACTAAATATAAGAACTTGGTCCATTTTTATTTCCAGAATGTATTTATTACAATAAGACATATTTTGTGAGGTTAGCTAAACCAATGCAGCTAATTCAGCAACAAAACCAGCTCAGATATATGTCTTTTCTCATGGACACAGTACCTTCACCATTACTTAATCCAAGTTCATTTCCTGAATACAGATTATATTTACCTTCTTTCTGCTGCTGATATTCCCAYGTGCCCTCAGAACAAGTTACCTGAGAA
Organism: Oceanodroma leucorhoa; assembly: GCA_030449065.1. Classification (NCBI taxonomy): domain Eukaryota; kingdom Metazoa; phylum Chordata; class Aves; order Procellariiformes; genus Oceanodroma; species Oceanodroma leucorhoa. The sequence goes on from JASVER010000023.1 coordinate 3,094,104, forward strand.
AGCAGCCAGGAAAACACATTTTCTACTTGTCCTCCCGCAGCAGTATGCAAGATGACTGCACAGCCACAGTGTCCCAGAGAATRTGCTCTACAACATCTTATCTGATATCCAATCTTTGCAAGAAAACAGTCTCAAATCTTGGGACTAGTTTGACCTACCATAAAGCAGGAGGAATGGAGTATAAACAGTAAGAGAGCATGAAGGAGCCAGAAACTGCTTTATTTGTAGTGGTGAGAACTAAAGAAATTAGCACAGTAGATGGCAGAAGATAGTACAGAGGTTAAAGTTGTGGGACAACACCTGAAGAYTACTCTTGCTAGTCCTGACATTAACCACTGTAGCCAATAGGAACTGTAAAACCASTGATAGTGAGATGAATGTCAGGTCATTCTTTTCTATCCTGAAATACATATTTAAAATTAGAAAGGAATCCCTTTTCCTTCTTTTGGCTGTTTTATGTATATAGATACACATTTTACAACTGCTATTCTGATTTTTTTACTGGCAGTGAAATTTTAAAAGCCTTTAAAAGCATTTTAACAATTTCACTGGGACCAGAGAGTGAAACTACTACCAAATGAGGCTTTGAAAAAGAACAGCCGGAGAAAGCACTCATCATTTTGAGGACAGAACATCCCTCTGCGAGAAAAACTTCTTGCTTACTAACACAGGTGCCTTCCTCATTAAAACGGGCTGGTAAAGAAAATAACAAAGGGGTCGTGGCAGAATTGCATTTGCTATCTTGAAAGTGTGTATCACGCAGCACTGAGTACCACTCTATGATTATATCCTATTTTGTACTCTGAAGAACAACAGCCTCCTACAGCAACAAAGACAATTATAAGACAGCTACCATTTATCCCAGAAAAGCTCTTTGCTACTTAGAAAAATACTAGAAAGGAATAACAATCCCTTGCTAGTGAAATTAGCTGAAATTAGCTCCTCTGATGATCTGTTCTTTAAATTAGGAAAGAAGAATGATTTTTTTTGTTCAGCATGATTTATTTTTAGACTGGCAAAGAGACAATGGTAAACAGAACTGAAGCTCTGTGGGCACCTTCTGAGGTTAAATTACCTTTCATGCCATTTGCACAGAAGACTGTTCTCAAGCAGCTTGAGCAGATGGTCGGGACACCATTGTCCGTTTACTTGTATCCGCAAAGATAAACGATGGCTCTTTGAAATCCTGAACAATATGACCGTTGTGATGCTTTAGGCTGCCAAGGAAAAAAAAAATATATATAAATAAATATAAAGTTAGCTGAAGAGGAGAAAAGAGTTTTGATTGATGAAATTTCATTTTAAACTACTAAAATCCCTCTTTAACAATATATTTATATGTGATCTAGAATTATTTTGCTAAAAGAAACTAATGTTCCAGAATACTTAGCAAAGTAGGAGACACAGGTGAAAATGAATCATACACAGTAACTCTGACTGAAATAAGAATCTGCCATCTCTGCACAACTGCTCCTACTACTTACAGCATTTGCTGGAGCATGCTGCCAAATAACAACCAGTTCTGCCTACTGGGCCACAAACATGGTCAGAGATTTCCAGGACCAAGCCAGAGTGGACAACTGCCAGGGCACAGTGATCCACCCACCCTGCCAAGTATTGGTAGAGAAGGTCATGGAAGTGGGAGAACATGCTGGATGTGGTTTTCAGTTGTTTTACGAACTTCCCAAACTTCTTTGAGAGCAGCCCTGGTGAAACATCCCCAATATGAGCATTTTGCCAACAAGCAACTTGCTAAAAAGGCACTTTTATTGAAACAAATTACTAATAACAAAGAATGAATTTAAAGGATTGGAAACAAAACATGCAGCTATGAAGAAAACCCTGAACTTTTAGGAACAATCTTTGGGATTTAAGAGTAAAGTGAGCAGATACTAGTCTTTGAACTTGCATAACCTGTCACTCTTAAAAGCTCCTGAAAGAAAAGGAAAAGCCAGGCTGCTGAATATGGAAAGAATCACATGGAATCAGTGAAGGGGCCCAGACACTGAGTTCAATACACACAGCAAAGTAAGACAGAATCGGGTTTAGAAAATAACAGTGAAATTAGATAACTATGACTCACCAGCCACTCAACTTCCTAAAGCCAGCAGGTACTGCAAAGCATTCAATTAAGTAAAGTTGCATATAAAGATGGATAGTTGTTTCTGCAATAACTGCTTGTTTAAATAATGACACAACAAATAAAATTAATATCCTCTATCTGACACCACACACTCCACAGAAATGGCAGGTAAACAGCGGATACATTTCTCCCTCTCTCAACGATCAGTTGAGACTTTTTTTTATCTCTTTTTGCTGTGCTGTTGGCATATTCAACATGCCTTAGAACAAATGTAAAATTTAGACATTTAAGATTCTTGTCTGATTTTTAGAAATTGTTAACACTCATTGGAGTAATGAAAGAAAGGAAAAGATAGGCTGAGATAAACGTCAAGCAGTGGTGTCCAGCAACTCACATAATATGCTTTGATAATGGAGGAGTAATTATAGCTCTTATARGAGGAAATAAGTGTGAAATAATGTAAACATGAACAGGAACTTAATAAAAAAATATTAAAAAATTGGGAAAACAGAACAATTTATGTTTATATGGGAATACAAGAGAAAGCCCAGATGGGAAGATTTTTCCTAATTCTCCTTTCTGCCTCAGAAAAGGGTGAAACCTAAAAGTATGTCTGTTCTAAATATCAGTGTCTCGTGCCAGCTTTCACGCTACTGTCATTTCCATAAAAAAAGAAAAAAACCTCCAGGCCTTTCTTTCCCCAGGGGAGCACTCTCTCTGCTTCACTTCCCCCACTTTTTTCACAATATGGAGGGCCACTGTCCCTCAGCTGCTTGTCTCCACTTAACATCCACAGCTACATTTGCCTATTTGCAAATACAATAGAATGAAAGTCACAAATACACTCATGAACATGTTTAATGTGAACCCACTGTCTAAGAGAATGAATTGGACAATACAATCATTCACCTCTCGGCAAACCAACACTATGTCTTCCAATATCAGCGGACTTCACTTAGAAGCATCTCCATTATTATAAACTGGACACTATTTTCTTCCTCATAAGCAAACTGATACATTATAAAAGATGCACAATATATTTATATTAAAAAAAGTGATAGAGGACTGTGATGAACATGATAAAAATGTCCCTGACCTCAAAAATAAAACATTTGCACTGAAAACACCAGGGTATACATTTTGGTTGTCCCGTAAAAACAAAGAGACTTCGAATAATAAATACTAAGGCAGCTGCATTGTGATCAGATATCCTGTTTCAATGACACCAGTTATAAAGAATCTGACATTTTATAGGAAATATGGCAAACCAGCATTATTTACAAATGTGATATTTGAAATGTGTTCTAAATAACTTCCATACTGACTGAATTGGAGCATCCATAAATGTTTTAGCGCTCTGCTTACCTCTCTCCYGACATGAAATTGCCCAAAAGCATATCAACAAAATGAATTTGAAACTGCTGTGAATAAAACTTCAGCAAATCAAATGAAATTTCACTTTGTTTTGTTGCTAAGAAGCACCACGAAGGGTAGACTGCTAAGAGCAATACACACACACACAGAGGCAAGTGGCACATACATATAGATGGACAAACTGATTTCCAGGGAAGTGAGGACGAAAACCCAGGTGCAGTGAGGACGAAACTACCCAGGTGTAGTTAAAACAACCATTTATTCTTCCTCGGTAAAGCAGTAACCAATGAGATTTCCCTCCACATAAACTATTTTCTACATCCTCTTGTAAGCTGGGCCACAATTAGCATGCAATAATGAGTTGTCAGCTGAGGACTGGACTGTTTAAAGCTGCTGCAAAAATTGAGACAGAGATTGAGGCTGTCTTTCCCTTTGTAGAACTGGGCATTAATACATCTGATGACCAAAGACAGTTTCCTTTCTGCAGGTTTAGAAGTATAAAAGACCCAGTGGGAAGGTCGGGAAGGTGCTCCCATCTCTCCATTATGCAGTAAGTTAAATTGATCATTATTTATGGAGAGGGAATATGCTGCACACTCTCAGGAATAAGACTCACTGAAAACAAGGAGATAAAGAACAACTTTAGTTTTAATGGTGTGGTTGTACAGCAGCTGATTCCAGAAGGAATTTCTCAGTATTTAACTCCTTTCAGACTGCATCTTGTTTGTGAGTCCACATAAATGCAGCAGAAGAACACAGTGGGATTACTGAAATCTCATATATCTCCCAAGGAGCTGAAGATACAGCACATATTATTCCATAATGACAGAAGGGAGGTAACACAAAATGGAAAAGCTGTCCGTAGTCTCAGTAATATGAGTAACCAGCCTGGAACACGTTTTAAACAGACAGTTATCCTGAATGAGGTGTGTTAGAGGTGAAAGAGTTTAGTAGAAAATTCAGGTAAGTGATAATTTGGTGCTGAAATTAGTAAAACTTTCCTTTTAAATCTTGCAGGAAAAGGTTTATGAAGTTTGCAGGTAAGACACATCTACAGATTCAACCTCAGTTTAACAAATATGTGCACTGGGAAGAAAAGACTACTTGAAACTGCATATTCCAGAACTGTAGTTACTTCTTATTTCCCAAGTCTCTGTTTCACGAAATGTAGCACTACCAAGATGGCATCTCCACTGTAACACCAGAGAAAGAATAGATAGYCATATGAATAATCTCATAAGTCAATGGGAGAAAGGATGAGCTCCATGATAACATGGACTGATGACAGAGCATTCCATTAAGACCAAGCAGAAACCTCTCCCTGAGCAACCAATGCCATGGTTGTAAATAACATATTGGCTCTCAACTTGCTGAAACTAGTAGACCAAGAATTTACAGACTGTTTGACACACGATTTTACAGCGGTAAATGAAGTGGAAGCTTTCAAGTATAATATACATTACTAAGGACAGAAATATTTGTGTCTTTAAATAAAAATTAATACCATTTGGAGTAATTTTTCCCTTGAACATGCACGTTTTTCAGATACTTGCCAGAAACCATGCCCATTTATGCAAGGTTAGAATTTCATTACCCAAGTTCCAACATCTAAAGAAGCAGAAAGAGGAAACTAATGTAATATCCCACCCTATACAAATTCTGAACAAGTCCTTGAAAACTCTAGTAAATGAAATTTTGTGATGTGTAAGAAAATATAAAATGCATGATTACCTATTATTTCTACTTTGTGCAGACACATACGCTTGTGTATAATGGGTGCTAAAAGCACTTCCAAATCAAAATGACTACATTTCACAACAGTTTTTACAGGTATAAAGAAATACCTAAGATATTAGTAAATGGTGAAGCCTCATGCCTTTCAAGAACTACCAGAAATGTAGCTTGGTATAATCTGCAATGTCATAAACTGTGATAAATACTAATGAGTTTCACGGTGTCTTTTCTAAATGTACACCTCTGAAATCTTTAATTGCACTTCCAAGGCATCTAAGCTTCCAAGAATTTGTTTCAGAATTTCTGTTATTTCTCCTTGCCCCTACTCTATTGTAACTTTTATCAGAATAAAGACCTGTTTTCAGTACACACACAGTCACCCCTTCATTCTGGGAAGTGAAAACTTCATTAAACTTACAGACCCACCGATGACAGGGCTCCACCGAACACAAGCCTTATTTGGCTCAGTTGATGTTCTGTACATCTGAAAATCTCCACAGAGATAAATGATGACTACCTGGATTCCCAACAACTTCAGTGGAGGTACTGTTGACCTGGAGGTCACTAAAGCCTTAGCACTTACACAATACTTCATCGGCAGCCAGGAAGCTGTATCACAATATAATTTATTTGGGGAAAGGCAAAGCAACTCCCTTCTACATGGAACATTTACAGAGCAACTCACAACACCTACCTCTTTCACCATGAAAGTGGCCAAACCCTGGATCAAGCTACTCAGAGAGATTGTGGAGCCTCCACCTTCGGAGATACTCAAAACTCAATGGGACAAGGCCTTGAGCTACCTGATCTAGCCTTGAAGTTGTCTGAGGTCCAGAASCCCCTTTTAACCTAAATAATCATTTGAACACATGTAAAACTACTTTGTCCTCAGCTGAACGACAGCAATATCCAGAAGACAAGGTAGGAATTTGATTTGCTCTACTTCAGGCACTTTCCAAAAGAAGTGAAGCCTAGCCAGGGAGTTCCAAATTATCTGAATTGCTTTGCAATGGCCAGAGGAGAATAGCACCTCAGCTTTATGTTTCATAAAGACAATAGCTGCTCCAGTGCTATAAAATCCTTAATTCCCAGATCATGCTTCAGTAGTGATTCCAAAGAAGGATTGTTAGCAGCCAAAAATCACCAGTATAGTTACCTGCCACATCTGGGTTTTCCTTTGAGGTCTCCCATCTCACTAATGATGAAGTTGACTTGGCTACACATACAAGATTTAGCAAAGAAACAGCCTGCGGTGATACTGAAGTGGAAAACAGAGCAAATTAAACTGGTTGTCTTCCTATTTTACAACCAACTGCAATTACCGTACTGGGGAGATGCCATCCGAAGAAAACACTGAACCACACAAACAGGAACCATTTCATTAGCATTCACAGAGTGAACCTTTCCCCAGGTGTAATTTAAGGAGCCCTTAAAATATGCAATTCTATCTACTACTTTGAGTCCTCAATCGCTTCCTACTGTAATTCTAGTTTCCCTCTACATGAAATCCTGCAGTTAAATCTACTTTCAGGATGACTGCCCTGATTAATAAGTCTATAATGTCTGTACTCTCTGTTGGATAAAGCATTTCTTTGTTCAAAAGTAATCCCTTTCCTTTGAACGCTGGCAATTTCAGTGCCGAGGGAATGAATCACCACCGCTTGGTGCTGCCATTCACACTGCTGGGATGTGTAGTCATGTGAAGTCATTCTGAGAGATAATTTCTTACCCTCCTCAGTCAGCTGTGGATTATGACAGTGGAAACACTATACGGATGCAAGTAACTCACAGGTCATCCAACATGTCCACCAAAAAGACCAGAGCAATTTCACAGATACTGGAAGAATTCTGAATGCGTCCATTTTTTCATTTTGAATGCTAACTCGAGAAAGAATAATATTTGCTGGAACAAACAAGGTAACCAGAAAGGCAGAGCACAGTAATACAGGTTGCAGTTTCTGGAAGGAAATGGAAGGGAAAGCATGTTTTGTTCTATGTTAAGTTCCACTACAGTTTGCTGGAAAACAAATCTACTTGGCAAAAGTGGTCAGTATTTTGATTTTGGCTCCACATACTGGAATTAAAAAGAAAGTAAAGATCTCTTGAGTTTTCACACATCAGTGACAGAGGTACTCTCTAGGGTGGAGAGCAAATGTTCAGTGGCCTGACTTGGGACTCATGTATCACAAAGGATCATTTAGTTCACTGCAGAGATTTGAGCATAAGTCAATGATACCTCCAGGTATCAACCCTACTCATGGGCAATTAACTATTATGGGTGTCAATGCTTTTTGAAAGGCCATTTCAACTGGATGTAGAAGACAATTATTTTAGAAAAAATATTTCCACAGAATAGGATAACATTTACCTGCCTGGTTCTATTACCTTTTGATAAAGGATTTAAAAATTAMTAAACAAGTTTACTAAACACATTTTACAATGATCCTATGCAACAACATATTAATAAATTTATGTTGATGACTGAGGGGCAGAATTGTATAGAAAAATCCACTGAGGAAGAAAGGCTGAAACATGCATTATCTCATCAGCTTAGTGGGGCCCATTTCACCTGAATTTAAATGACTTGAGTAAGATTATGCAGTGACTCAGCTCAGAGCCCAGAATAGAACCAGGGAATTGTGGCTCATTGTCTCTGTCTTTAACCATTAATTTGCACTCTCACACTGAGAAAAATGGATGTTACTATTTTATTAAGGCCCCCAATATATTTAAATCATACCAATACACTGAACCATATTAGAGAAAAAACATAAACTGAGATATAAGCCCAACATCCAATCTGAAACTTGGGTCACTATGAATATGGGTAGAAAAGGGGAAATACTTGTGTAAACTGATGGACCTACAAGTTTTATTGTTCAGTTCTCTAGCTTTGATTGCTTTGGGTTCTCTTATAACTAAAATATGTCAATCTCACTTTCAAAAAAGCCCCAAAAAATTGCAGAGGTCTCCAACCACAAAAAAGCTCTTTAGGTAATGAATTCTATATGTATTTGTTACTGTAAAGGTTCATTCTCTTATAAATATACATTTTAAACTTTATGTTGTGATCTTCTTTAAAATCTCATGAGAGTATACTACTGCTTACGAAGTGCTTCAATAGATAGAGCACTGGATAGCTGTCTCCTAACACCAAATCTGTCACTTCAGTCTAAGGACAGTAGTGGATGGATGCCCTGAAAAGCTTCATTTACATGGCACTTTACAGTACAATTTAAAGAAACTTTCCAATATTTAAATAAAGAATGCATGTTCTGATAATACTAGCTAAGGTTAACATCTACTAAGGAAATGGATCAACTCTTTATTACTAACAGAACTATCTCTTTTAATTAAATAGAGATTTTTAAATGAAATATGCATTCTGGAGAATATTCTCTTTCTTTCCCTCTTTCTTTCTTTCACACATTATTTTTCTTTCACTCATTCTCAGATGGTCCCCTTTTTGCCCTGCAAATGTGAAGGACCTGTTTTGGAGTCTGTCAGGATGGTAACAAGTCTGTAAGTGCTGCAATCCCAGCCTAGTATGGACTGCGTCTGCTCTGTTCTAAAACCAGTATCAACTGGTTCCAGACCTCTTCTGATGCTGCATATTCCCAAACACATTCTTCATCTCAAACTCAAATACTTGAATGCATTTGAAACTATCAATAGCCACTAAGATCAGACAAGCCACTGGATAAGCATAAATATTAACAATGACTTCACAACCTGTTCCAGGTAAGAAGCTTCCACAGCTTCCCTAGAAGAGGCGGGTCACTAACCATTTCCCCGTGGGTTATGAGGGCTTCATTCTGCTCCCCATTCCTGTCTTCCAGCTCAGGGGGCTGGGTACCCAGAGAACGACTGGTCTTACTATTAAAGACTGAGGCAAAGAAGGCACTAAGTATCTCAGCCTTTTCCTCATCCTTTATCATTATGTTTCCCCCTGCATCCAATAAAGGATGGAGATTCTCCTTAGCCCTCCTTTTGTTGCTAATGTATTTATAGAAACATTTTTAATTGTCTTTTACAGCAGTAGCCGGATTAAGTTCCAGTTGGGCTTTGGCCCTTCTCATTTTCTCCCTGTATAACCTCACAACATCCTTGTAGTCCTCCTGAGTGGCCTGCCCCTTCTTCCAAAGGTCATAAATTCTTCTTTTTTTCCTGAGTTCCAGCCAAAGCTCTCTGTTCAGCCAGGCCAGTCTTCTTCCCTACCAGCTTGTCTTTCGGTACATGGGGATGGCCTGCTCCTGCGCCTTTAAGACTTCCTTCTTGAAGAATGTCCAGCCTTCCCAGACTCCTTTGCTCTTCAGGACTGCCTCCCAAGGGACTCTCTCAACCAGGCTCCTAAACAGGCCAAAGTCCGCCCTCTGGAAGTCCAAGGCAGCAGTTCTGCTGAYCCCCTTCCTTACTTCTCCGAGAATTGAAAACTCTATCATTTCGTGATCGCTATGCCCAAGACAGCYTCCAACCATCACATCACCCACAAGTCCTCCTCTGTTCACAAAAAACAGGTCCAGTGGGGCACCTTCCCTGGTTGGCTCCCTCACCAGCTGCGTCAGGAAGTTATCTTCCACACACTCCAGGACTGTTTCCTCTCTGCTGTACTGTATTTCCAGCAGATATCTGGTAAGTTGAAGTCCCCCACAAGAACAAAGCTAGCAATTGTGAGACTTCTCTCAGCTGCTTATAGAATATTTCGTCTGCCTCTTCATTCTGGTTGGGTGGTCAATAACAGACTCCCACCATGGTATCTGCCTTGTTGGCCTTCCCCCTGATCCTTACACAAACACTTAACCCTATCATCACCATGATCAAGCTCTGGACAGTCAAAACACTCCCTAACATACAGGGCTACCCCACCGCCTCCCCTTCCTTGCCTATCCCTTCTGAAGAGTTTATAGCCATCCATTGCAGCACTCCAGTTGTGCGAATTCATCCCACCATGTTTCCGTGATGAGTAGGTAGGTAAGATGCTGTTCTATAGCAAGTTTTACAACCTGAAAATGTCATTCTCAACGGCTTTTTACAGGGCAGACCACTTCAAAAATTTTAAGCTACTGTATGAATATCTTTTAAAATGTCACATGCAGACAGACCTATATAAAATATATTAATATATGTTTCCTTGTCACCTTCCAAAGCTCCTTAGTAGACACACTTGCAGATCACAGGACTGAAAAATTATCAATTAAAGTTGTTTCAACATGTGAAATAAGGAACAAAACAGAAGAGGCAGCTGAGAAAGCAACAGGGAGCTGTGGTTATACAGAACATGCACGATTCGCATACTGTCAACCTGCAGACTCAAGGTGAAATTTTCCTGAAAGATGCAAACAGACAAGAATTGCAAGTGATATCAGCAAATTATTGCCGTCTGACATAATTAAGATAGATTTCTAAGCTATATAGCCCTCTTCTGACTGTAAGAGAAGGCTGTCACATGTGATGTCATATACCCTTGCAGAACTTTCCCAACAACTGCTTGGCAGAAAGAAAGAGTGACTTAATTGCTTCACATATTTTTGTCTTGGAAGTCATCTTTATTGCAGTGTTGGCAGACACCTAAGAGTGAACTAAAAGATCATTTTGATATACTCTGTGTCAATAGATATAATAAAACACTGCCTTTTGAAAGTTAATGAAGACAAGGCATGCAATGGATGGGTTAAGAAGCAGTGGCACAGAAAAATAAAATAGTTTGCCTCAGGTAAAACATCAAATCACCAGCAAAGTTAGGAATACATTTGAAATTCTAAGATTTTCTATGGAATGATCTTCTGGAATATGTTTTCTCTGCAATATCAGACTTTTTTTTTTTTTAAAAAAAGATATAAATTACTAGGATATACTGTTTTCTATATATGGCCACATGAAGCAATCTGTAAACCTGCAGTCTTCAGAAGACCACAAACTATTTTTTTATACCGCTTAAAGCACCACATACCACTGGAAATTCATAAAAGGTGGCTATAGAGCCATTATCCCCATCTATAACACAAAAATTTGGTGCTGTCTTATGAAACTACCAGCCAGAAGGTTTAAAATAAACAAAAGGAAAAATTTTTTTCACAGATTGTGCATGTAAATTGAGGAACTAATTCTCTTAAGATATTAAGGAAGTCAAAAGTATAAAGAATTCAAAAAGAGACTGACAAGTTCATGGAGAGTAAGCTCACTGATCATTATTAAATACAGAAGCAAGTTCCCTTGATGGTCAGTCCTGGTGTGCCTCATTTCTTACACTTTTTCTGTAAGCTTTCACTGCTGGTCACAGTAAGAGAAAGAGGAGCTCTGGTCCCATCCAGTATGGCAACTTTTACATTCAGCGGAGCGCTGAAGAGGGTGGTACCTGTCGTGTACAAGCTTCTCAATTGGCAACACCTGTCTTCCTGAAAAGTCAAATTCATGAAGCAGACATCTAGAAACACCAATCATGCTTTGCTTGGTTTATGCTTCCAGGTCTTTCAAGGTCATTAACTTCTGTTAAATGATCAAAAAATATAATCTTAACTGTTCATTGTTTTGCAAACTGAAAGTAGCAACCTCTTCTGACTTCCTCTGATTGCCTGGGTAAAGCCCTATAAGTTCCTAAAATGGATTTTAGCTGAGTACTAAGGCAAAGGATAGAAGGAAGAAGGGAGATGTAAAGAGAAGTCAAAGACCTTTTTCTCTAATGAGCCGCAGGTAGTTTCTTCCACGGCTACCTTAACGTGGACTATGCATTGTTCCAAATTCTTACACTCCCTGCACTTATCTCCTCCACAGAAATCTGCCTTTTGAAGTGGCACTTCTCAACACCACCAACCAGAGTCCRCAGGCAAAGCCACCTGAAAGGCTTAATCACCCAAAAGCTGATTTGAAATGCAGTGAAGTTATCAGTAACAGTATAACACCAACTAATAGTGATACTCCTGTCCAAATACCCAGAACTGCTTGGCTTTGGATCCCCCGAGCATTTGCTAGAGCATTTGTTTCTTTGGTGGGAAGGGTTGAAGGCGTTGAAGCAAGTGCTTAAAATGGAATGTGAGTTTTGAATTTCAAAACTTCATTATGAGGGTGGTTTGGGGCTAGCATAATCTCATGCACCTTGTGGGAGAGTGAGGGACTGCTGGGAAAAGCCCCACAATCTGAGGCATTAGAGGTTTTTTGGGTTCTGAGAAACATAAATAAAACCTGGCAAATTGTTACTTCACAGCAGTATGACTTCAGAAAGCATTAGTTGCMTTTGACATTTACTGCTGTATCATTGCTATGTACTGAGCATGAAATCCTGAGCCATTTCTTTGACAGTTATCAGAAAACAGACAGGTAAAGATAGTGTGGTGGCCCTAAAGAAGCAGCATGACCTGCACAAGAAAGCAACACCGAATTTCTGTCTTTTTCACAAAATCGACTTTCCTTCCCACGGAAAAATRTGGTAGAAGTTGATTTTCACAATAAGAAAAGATATTTATTTGGGTATCATTTAATAATTTAATTATCAGGTTTGACATGAACAAATGTTCAAATTATCGCAGATTTTTAATGCGTGTTATAAATAAATGCCTCCTCTATACAGCTCTCTCTTTTCCTGTGTACTTTTAAACTCTTCTAAATATGATTTGATAATGTAATCAGCTGCTTGAATAAACATAACCTAATTGAAGTAGTATTCCAAAGAGCATTATTTCTATTATTATAACTTCCCCGGTGCATAGCTGTAAACAGATGAATGATAGCAAAGACCTGGATAAATGTGTTCCAATAGCTGTCACTCCTTAGTCTTGACCTTCTGACACTGTTCCAGCTGTGCAATAACTTGTCCCAGCATTAAGGAATAGGCAATCTCAGGCTCATTCTATTCTGGGCAAACTACTAGTATTTCTCTACAGACACACAATCTCATAAAATTAGTGGACTAAAATGTATTTCTAATATAAGAAATATTGAACCTTTCTATAGCTTCTCATGTCCCACTATAAAAATAAGTAATAAGTAAAGAATTATAGTACTAAATTACATCTTATGCATATTTTACTGGTAGTTGGATGGTTTTGCATTTATTTTGAGCTTTGTAACTCAAAAAGTACAAGTCTCATCAAACCTCATTCCTATTTCCAGTGCCTTTTAGTAAACAAAAGAAAGGAATATAAATGACAGAACATAGTTCTGACTTAATGTATTCAGAGTTGTAATCTACATTCTATGTAATTCAATGCACAGTGGTAATTCACCAAAAATATGCTGGGCTACAAAAGAAATCCCAAAGTAATCAGAGAATATGTAAAATAGGGTGAGAAGCTATGACCACTGCAGAATCCCAGTGTAACCAATAATTCAGAGAGTAATGTATATGTTATAAAATATATGCTATATTATACACACAGAGTACCTGTTTTTTACCTAAGAAATCAGTCTTACAATGCTGGATGATGCCTGCATTCAAGCATTATCTTGCAAACACAGTCAAGAAGCTTAATACAAAAACACACCATTAACTTACATAACCACAGACTGAATTTAGGTATTCCCCTATGTAGCCCAAAATACCCCTAGATTTTAAAGTAAAACCAGTCTCCATCATTAAGCGGCAGAAAATGTTACCAAAAGTTTTAAAAGTAAATAAACCAGATGTGCTGGAGCAACATCACTAGTAAAATGTAGCCTACCCTCTGCTGTGTTTTCCAGATTCTGCCTGCACACTCTAGYGAGAGCGAATGATCTGTTGCGATGGGAAGAGAAATTGGAAAAGTTTTCATCAGTCTCATTAATCATCACAGCAAAAAGCCAGAAATAAGGCTTTCTGCCAAGAGGATTACATTTTAAAATTCTGCTAGAAGAAAGTTCTCCTAAGAAAAAGTCCACCATTTTGTCCTTTCATCCTTACCTACTCCTTTACATTACGTTAGGAAATCCGAGCTAGAGCAATGTGTTGTGTAACAACAGGCCCGTGAGATGGGGGGCATATTTGCCTATAATGTCCAACTACTGTAACACTGTATAACAAATTAAATGCAGTCTAACTATAAAGTTTCACTGTAAAAATTAAAAAAAAAAACTAAAATACTACTTTATAATTGAATTTAGATTAAAGTAAAACCAGAGAATTTTCTTGTGAAGTTTTGTTTGTTTGTTTTAACACTTACTGGTATTGTTGTCAGTAAGTGACAGATATACACAACTGTAAGATATTAAAGTCTTCTTTCAGACACCTTTAGACGTGCTTAAATGATTATGAGTAATGGGTGCTTCTGGAAGGCTAGAGGAAGGGAAGTCCTTATTCTGTAAGATAACATCCTTCAGGTAAAGACTGACATCCTCACTGAAGAGTCTGAATAAAAGTTGAAGTAGCTGTAATGACCATACTATATTCAGAAATGCACTATACTAAACAACTTCTGTATTCACTGAGATGAAAATCTGATTTGGTGTCCTTCTACAAACAAGAGCTAGCATTTAAGACTCATTTTGAGACCTAAAGAAGTCCAGTGTTAATTTGTTTCTGACACCTTTCACTTGAAAAAAGAAAAAAAAGAAACTTTTACTTTATTTTTGGCTAGCTTTTTAGATATTGTATTTAACTTTCCTACTAGTAATTTTGACACTAAGATGACTCAGTTTTGAATCCGGACACAGTAAGATGGCACCTTCCTCGTGCAGAACAGCTGGGAGCCCCCCTACCAGAGAGCATGCCTAACATGGTAGTCCAAACAGGAAAGGCTAAAAACCTGCAAGAGCTATAGGAAGGAAGTAAAAGAATGATTTGAGATCTGCAAAACTTACTTCCTAGTGAAAAATTTAGGAAGCACAAACTATTTGTATTGTCCCTAAAAACCACATGATCCAGAAACAAACAAAAAAAAAAMCCCCAAGCCCCAGTGAACCCATGGCTGGATCAATGGTTACTGSCCGCTAGAGTTTTCTCAGTTCTCTTCCCACTCAAATTGCACTAGACACTGTCACGTGGCCCACAAAAAAATTACAATTTGGCCTCATTTTGTTTCACTGTAATTCAGAATTATGGAAGAAGTGCAACTGTGAGATTGAATTGTAGACTGAAGGACAGAGATCACGCAGAGTTAATAAACTACTCTCGTTGGTTTCAAAACATATCTAAGCTGCTCAGAAACTCTTGAACAAAAAGGCCTCTATATATATGGTTGGCACTTTTCTCACATAAGCAGCATGTTCATATCAAAGTCAGTGCCAGTTTTATTCAATTTTTTAATCTGAATAATGGGTTTCTCCTTTGAAAGAGTGACCTGTGTAGGTAACTGGGCAATTTAAATGTTCACTTCAGAAAACTAGACAACAAAGAAGAGGGTGAGAAGAGGGTTGAATTTCATCAATTAGAAATTTGTCATCGATTCACTAGGTCCAGAATTTCACACATCTATATTCGAGCTGATGCGTTTTTAAAAAACAAAAATTGGTATAAGCAATAAGATCTTTCAATCCTCATTTTTTTTCCATTTTAATGGAAATCAGTGATAATAGAGCCTTTTGAGGCTATCGCCTATCGTTTCTGARGGAAAATTACTTAAATCCATGCATTTGCTGACTGCTTTGCTATTAGTGCTTTTACTTCCTCACCAAGCCAAAGCCAAAAACAATTATCTCATCCACTTTCCTGCCAAAATTGAATTGATCCTTATTGTACTTATACCCTAGCTAGGTTTACGTGACCAAACATCGATGTTTTAGTTCCGTGTCTCAAAGACACACAGACACCTCTGCCTAACAGTATCCATTGAGAAGTGGATTATCATGATAAGTTTCCTCAGAGTTTCTTGTGCTTGTGCTTTATYTTTACCTGCAAGCAGATCTTGGCTCACAGAAGCAATCAATGGCAGCAGCATCTAAGAGTGTCTGTAACTTATTCACAGGGAGGGGAGATACAGCGAATTTCTTTTGACATTAATGGGACTTGCATATACATGTCCTTTAAGTTAATGGAAAAAAGGACCTTCAAATTGCCACAAGTAAAACAGAGTAAATCAGACACTGGAAAGAAAGACAGGGGAAAAGTTTCTTTCTTTCCCGTATATATCCAAACCTCTCCAACGACACATTTTGTCTGTGGCTTTATGTACCAGCCTTGATCCTGAGACATTCTAATATTTAAATGTTTAATGAATACCTTTTGGAATTAAAAAGAAATATGCTTAAAAGCTGACCTAAAGGAATGCTTAATGGGGTCTAGATAAAATGTCAAAGTAATTTGTTGTGATCTTTACTGTTTTAAGCCCTTGGCATCACTGGTAAGTCCCACTCAAATGAAGTATTCCAGGCTCTTCAGAAATATAGGGATGTTTTTAACAATGGACACACAGATCGGTTGCAGCTCCTCTAATTTCTGTATGGAGTGTTGTAGCAATAGATAAGGTACTGAGCAATGAAGGACCTCTCCCCCCGAAGAACAAAAAGCTGAATGGGTGAGGCAGGTTCAATGCAGAATAATGCAGTTCAAAAAATGACATTTTTTTTTGTCCACAAAACAAAGATAAAGAGATTGCTTGGGTACTTTTAGAGAAAAGGGAGCCAAGTCAGCAGTAACAAAATGCATCATCAACTTTTTAACAGACACCTTATTGCCACTGTGCTAACMGACAGGTAGGAAATGGAAGTTCACAACAAAGGTCACTAAGTGACCTCTACAATAAATAAAATAAGCTACAGGTGAATAAAATAGGGATTCCTCCTACCCCCCTCAAAGAAACTCAGGCATCCATACAATTCATAGAATCATAGAATCATTAAGGTTGGAAAAGACCTTTAAGATCATTGAGTCCAACCGTCAACCCAGCACCATGCCCACTAAACCATGTCCCGAAGTGCCACATCTACATGTTTTTTGAACGCCTCTAGTGTTGGTGACTCCACCACTTCCTTGGGCAGCCTGTTCCAATGCTTGACTACCCTTTCGGTGAAGAAATTTTTCCTAATGTCCAATCTAAACCTCCCCTAGCACAACTTGAGGCCATCTCCTCTTGTCCTATCTCGTCCTATCTCGTTTGGTACTTGGGAGAAGAGACCAACACCCGCCCCTCTACAGCCTCCTTTCAGATAGTTGTAGAGAGCAATAAGGTCTCCCCTCAGCCTCCTCTTCTCCAGGCTAAACAACCCCAGCTCCCTCAGCCGMTCCTCATAAGACTTGTTCTCCAGACCCTTCACCAGTTTCGTCGCCCTTCTCTGGACACGCTCCAGCACCTCAATGTCCTTCTTGTAGTGAGGGGCCCAAAWCTGAACACAGTATTCGAGGTGCGGCCTCACCAGTGCCGAGTACAGGGGCTCGATGACCTCCCTCCGCCTGCTGGCCACACTATTCCTGATACAGGCCAGGATGCCGTTGGCCYTCTTGGCCACCTGGGCACACTGCTGGCTCATGTTCAGCCRGCTGTCGACCAGCACCCCCAGGTCCTTTTCTGCTGGGCAGCTTTCCAGCCACTCTTCCCCAAGCCTGTAGCGTTGCCTGGGGTTGTTGTGACCCAAGTGCAGGACCCGGCACTTACTTGGCCTTGTTGAASCTCATGCAATTGGCCTCAGCCCATCGATCCAGCCTGTCCAGATCCCTCTGCAGAGCCTTCCTACCCTCAGGCAGATCAACACTCCCGCCCAGCTTGGCGTCATCTGCAAACTTACTRAGGGTGCACTCGATCCCCTCATCCAGATCATTGATAAAGATGTTAAACAAGACCGGCCCCAAAACTGAGCCCTGGGGAACACCGATCGTGACCGGCCGCTGACTGGATTTAACTCCGTTCACCACAACTCTCTGGGCTCGGCCATCCAGCCAGTCTTTTACCCAGTGAAGAGTACACCCGTCCAAGCCATRAGCCRCCAGCTTCTCCAGGAGAATGCTGTGGGAGACAGTRTCAAAGGCTTTRCTRAAGTCCAGGTAGACCACATCCACAGCCTTCCCCTCATCCACTACATGGATCACCCAGTCGTAGAAGGAGATCAGGTTGGTCAAGCAGGACCTGCCCTTCATGAACCCGTGCTGGCTGGGTCCGATCCCCTGGTCGTCCCGCACCTGCCTCATGAGCACGCTCAAGATGAACCGCTCCATGATCTTCCCCRGCACCGASGTCAGGCTGACAGGCCTGTAGWTCCCCGGATCCTCCCTCCGGCCCTTCTTGTAGATGGGCGTCACATTGGCAAGCCTCCAGTCATCTGGGACCTCCCCCGTTAGCCAGGACTGGTGATAAATGATGGAGAGCGGCTTGGCAAGCTCCTCCGCCAGCTCCCTCAGTACTCTCGGGTGGATCCCATCCGGCCCCATAGACTTGTGTATGTCCAGCTGGCATAGCAGGTCATTAACCTCTTCCTCTTCAATTATGGGGGGTTTATTCTGCTCCCTGTCCCTGTCTTCCAGCTCAGGGGGGTGAATACCCAGAGGATCACCAGTCTGAATATTAAAGACTGAGGCAAAGAAGGCATTAAGTACCTCAGTCTTCTCCTCATCCTCTGTGCCAATGTTCCTCCCCGCATCCAATAAGGGAGGGAGATTCTCCTTGGCCCTCTTTTTGTCGTTAACGTATTTGTAAAAACATTTTTTGTTGTCCCTGACAACAGTGGCCAGATTGAGTTCCAGCTGGGCTTTTGCCTTTCTAATTTCCTCTCTGCACGACCTGACGAGATCCCTGTACTCTTCCTGAGTTGCCTGCCCCTTCTTCCAACAGCGGTAGACTCTCCTTTTTTCCCTGAGTCCCAGCAAAAGCTCCTTGTTCAGCCAGGCCAATGGTCTTCCCCGCCAGCTCCTCTTACGGCACATGGGGACAGCCCGCTCCTGCGCCTTTAAGACTTCCTCCTTGAAGAACGCCCAGCCTTCCTGGGCMCCTCTGCCCTTCAGGACCGCTTCCCAAGGGACTCTCTCAACCAGTGTCCTGAACAGGCCAAAGTCTGCCCTTTGGAAATCCATGGTAGCGGTCTTGCTGACCCCTCTCCTTACTTCCCCAAGAATCGAGAATTCTATCATGTCATGGTCGCTGAGCCCCAGACGGCCTCCGACCACCACGTCTCCCACCAGTCCTTCTCTGTTGGTAAACAGCAGGTCGAGAGAAGCACCTCCCCTGGTAGGCTCGCTTACCAGCTGCGTCAGGATGTTAATTGGAAACGTACGCGCAGTGTATTGCCTCGGAACAGAGATAAATAGTCTCTTCCCTATCCTGTGGATATTGTAAGGCATTGAGATTCAGGATTTGGTGGCATTTCTAGCGGTCTACATTTGACAAGACCATAATAGTTATTATTTGCACTCAGTAAATTAAAACTTTCTTTGACCTAAATACTCCAGCTAAGAAGGAGGACATCTGTATTACAGACTGCATGAAAGTAAGTCTTAGTCATTAAGATTACAGATTCTCAGCAAATGAGAGAATAATGAACACTCTGGCTCCCCTTTTAGAGAAGCAGACTTCAGACATATAGAAATTTTAATTCACCTGCCCAATACCACACCAAAACTCTAGGACAGAACCTACCCTTTATTTTAAAGGTCACTGCCTGACCACAGCAGCCTTTGGTAAATCACAACTCTGTGTTTCAAGTGCATTCATCGAAGAAACAACCATGGACAAACCTTATTGTGCATTGACTCTTTTAATCAAAGTACTTGAAGTGTATCAAAATCACAACATTTTCAATTTTATGTGAGTTTAGAACAAATACACACATTCTGCCTGTGGCTATGAACTGGCAGATATCATACCTTAGATATAAAAAATATTGGCAGATACTGTAACTTAGAGTTAAAAAAAAAAAAAAGAGAACATTCTGACAGAACAGGTTAATTTTTAGCCTATTAGAAATGCTATCTACATAAATTATGAGTGGGTTAACTCTTGTGAGAATAAACGGAACAGAAAAATACATTATAACATTCTCCAGCAATATTCCCCACCTTAATATACCTAAGCAGAAGAAAATTCCTTTTCTGAAGGAAAACCACAACAGCACAACTTCTAGCATTTTGATGGAAAGAAAGGAGGCTCCGCTTCCTCCCCAGAGGCTCCTGATAGAAGATCTTACAGAAAAAAAAGATGAGACCGCATTCCAAAACCACAGGGTCTAAAGCCTTGCAAACAAATAAGGCTCACAATTGATCATCTGGGTGAGAAAGAACAGAAGACAGGAAAAAAAGCTGTACTTTTTAATTTCTACGTGACACTTCTAAGGAGGAGAAGAAAACTTGTTCCAATTAAGAAAATATCAAYGCCTCAAGCTAGCGTAACTTTGATCTTATTCTTTGCCAGAGAAAAGAAATTTCATCTCTTCAAAGCTTCAACCAAGTAGAACCAAGTTATTAAGGAGCAAGAAAACTTAAATAAGAGCCCTTTAGAGAGACCAAGGGCAAACGGACAGGTATAATATTTTAATTGATTGCCTACATCAGAGGAATTAAAATAATAATGTATGTCTATTGGTAGGTACAACAGTAGTCATATATATTCATCTGAGAACGGAGTGGCATAAAATATGCAAAATTTCATAGTATCTTCGGCCTTTTCATTTTTACTTCACCTTCTAGTTTTGAAGAGTCTATTTTTTTCTTTTTTTTTTAAACAATATAATTTACCACCACTTAACACTTACAATATTAAGAAGTATTATAAAAAGCATTTTATTAAATTATATCATTGACTTTTAAAAGTGTACTTAATATTAATTTACAGGATTAGACTGACAGCCACAGAAACTCAGATCCTATATTGGTCCTCAAAACAAATTCCTGCCCAGCCAAAAGCAGTGGGAGCTTTTTCAAACCATCTCATCTCTAACCCAGAAGCAACCCTCCATTGCCATACCACTTAGTACTGACCTCCCCTGATAATGCTGGCACAGATGCCTCCTGAAAGTGTTGGGGCAGATGTTACCTACAGCTGACTGTGATGGTCCCCAACCAAGTCACAAGGCAGACTCTCCAAGAGCAGTCAAGTGACAATAATTTTCATGTTGAAATTTCATTTCAATAAAATGGTGACTGAGCACTATGCAGTAGTACTCAGAGCCCCTGAACAGCTGCAAACTTTTCTGTCTTCCAAAAGAGATGAAAATCTTTAAATAAACAAACAATAATGAGAAAACAGATTCAAAAACTCAGAGGAGAAAAGAGGTGGCTGTGGCAAGCATGAAGTGAAAGTAACAGGACGTTTTAACCTTTATAAACTAGATATAAGTAGCCAATCCATGTGGTAAGCTTATTTTTGCCATCTGCCTGACTAGCAGCAGTTTATAGATTTCAATTACCAGCTGTTTCCTCCAACCCATTCAAACAGCAAGGGCTGTAGTAAAGGATAACAGAAAAAGATTAATTTGGTTAAAAAAAGTTCTAATGGCATCTCTAACCAAGGGCATCTGTATCTTAAAGGATTAAACTTCAGATGAGGAACTTCACTAACGTGTTCATGTCTAAGCCAACAGAGCTGGATTCTACCACACTTGCTTGGGTTCCTGGTGCCTCAGCTCTGTCGTATTTACATAAAACAACTTTAATGTGTACAACCTGGAGTCAACGTAAAGTTAACGAACCCAAAGAAATCCCGAGGTAAGCAAGTTCAGAGTCAGACCTTGAAGTTTTTTCATGACAGCTGTTTGTCTCAAGGTGGGGTAGCACATCATTCTCAGCTGATTCTTCAGACATCTCTGCACTCTCTGCAGTTCCTAAGGATTTGTATTTATTTGTATTTACTATTCTGAGTTCTGCACTGGTATCTTACTGGACATGAATAACTAGTGACTTGGATCACTGTTAGGTTTACAACATCATGATGCATATTATACATACGCATATAAAATAGAAAGGTCTTTGCCCTTTTAGCTGCTTGTTTACAATTTATTTGAAAAAAATCTCTGTAAGACAATGGGATAAGTAAAAGAGGAAGACATCAATCATTCACTGGAGAGGCTCAGGGTCAGATTATTGAAAATATTTGCCACAGACAACTGAACCAAAAAATGCATGATTTCTTGCTTTGTGAAGTCATCAGTTTTGACTTTTATATTATTAAATCCTTCTTGTAGACAAACTAAGACTTATGGACTTAGTCATTCCATAAGCTAAGCACTTAAAATCTTTTTCATCTGACTTTGAATGATATCTTAACAACTTAATATCAGCTCACACTGCAAACCTGATTAGCAGACAGGTGACAATAGCAATGAATTCTAGTGTGTGTGGGATCATTACTATATGCTGTTAAAATACAAAAGGAAAATATTACCTCCTACAGCTTTTGAATTTGAGGAAAAGCCCATGCAAGGATGTTTTATACGAAATCCAGTTTGATCTCCCCTGATCTATAGTTTGCACCTGGATCAAATGAAYGAAAACTTCTCACTTCCCCAGCACATGGCCTAAATCAGTATTCCATTACCATTACAAATGAATGTATTCTGAACCTTAAATATGCACAAACAGTATTCTTCTGAACAGGAAGATCCAGCAAGCCTCCAACCTATCAAAGAAAAGGCGTGGTATAGCTACATAATTTAAAACATACAAGTTGCTTCTAAAGGAGACCTCAATTCAATTGTTAATTTTAAACCGTCCCATTAGTCTTGAGAAAGTAATGCATGTATTGCAAGATATTATTCTGTGTTTTGAGTAAGGTCTTCCAGGCATACTGAAAAGAGGCATTATAGAATTTAYACGGGTACTATTCTGCAGACCATAAAACACTAATGCAGGATTTTTTGTAGAACAAAGGGATCTGATTATAAGGAGTTAGTTACAAACTGAAGAGCATCAGCCTGTCCTTTCCTCAGATGTTGATGACAAACAGCTCTTGATGATACTGGTAATAACAAAACTCAGTGAAGGAAAATCCTATGGCTTCTACTTTCAGTATTTAATATCACAGGAAAAACAGTACCAAGATACTTATGTGGAAGCTTTAAAGTGAGTTACTTTGCAACAGTAAACAAGAATGCCTATTCCCTGTTTCATAGCTGATGAGAACAACGCACAGAGCCATTGTGTGACATGTCCAGGAACGCAACTTATGACTTACTAAGGAAGGCTATCCTGACATAAAGGCAGGAGTCTCCACATTTTGATGCTATCTATGTCAGCGAGATTGTGATGCTACCTATATGCTTTGTATTACACAGATACTGTCAATTAAAGTATAATTATATTTTTCATCACTATTCCCTCTACATGCATGCTATGCCTCAAGTCATTATCACACGCATTAAAACACAGCAGTACTGTATCCCATGTCAGCATTTAAATGAAGTATGAGGATATATAACAATACAATTAACAGAAGTATTCCCAATGAATGGGGCCTTGAAAAACAAAGAGAAGCCTTGRTGGGAATGATTCTGCACTTGAGGCCTATACACAGCAATCACTAGGGCTTTTCATCTTTCTTTTTTAAAGAGAATTGACAAGCCTGATGGAAGGAGAAAGAGAGAGAAACTACAATTTTGAAGCTTCATTTTTATTCAAGACGTAGCACAAGGACATCCAGAGGCAGCCTAGGAAACACGAGATACAGTCAGAAATGAAGCCTGATTTAGTAGCTGAATCCATTTATTCTTTTTGARGTTCTGTGTAGCACCTGACATGAGGGCCTCTCTCCTGACTCATGTCTTTCAGAACTTTACAAATAAAAATAGCATGTCCGTCTGAACAAGAGAGAGCCCCAAAAGACAAAACAAACAGTAAGTTTGCATCTTATATTAAAACTTGTGTACTTTCTGCCATTCAGCAAATACCTCTGCATGTTTATTTACCTTGGACAAGATGAAAGGTCACTCATTATGTGCATAATAAGCTAATCTCAATTGTAATTACACTGCAGAAAAAAAACCTTCATTTGAAGGTTAACTAGATTCAAAATAACCCAGTTCTCATCAGGGTGTTGCATTTATTTCAATTAAGTCAATCAACTTAACAAGGATTTAATTAAAAACAAGTTAGTAAGTCAGAAGAAGTATTTGAAATGTAATTAATAAATGTTTTAAATAAGTAAGATGTAGCTGAATCAAATATATGATTATAAATGCACTAGCCTATTATTTCTTTGCAGACTTTTGCTACTGGTCAACAATGAAAAGCACTTCACTCAGGGAATCCTGGCATGCAGCTTGTCCTCGCTCTCTGCAAAGACAAACGAACACAGTGCCCAAGAGGTGTAATATTGAGCTTTCAAAGAATTAAGTAGAGACATGAGTACCTATTTCCATTTGTTTTACCAGAGGGAGAACCCAAGGTTTGCCCACGCTTTCTTTGCTCTATTTCACACGTTGCTATTCATACAAAATAGCTGTTCAAGGTGGTTAAACAAAACATAAAGTGCCTTTTCACTGAACCGACATCTTTTGTTAGTTTTGTAGTTTCTTTCCTCTGCAAGCACTCTGCGAGCTGGGGGAGCGGGGAGCAAAGCACTAATGAACAAAACCAGACAATCATCAATACGAAGAGGCTAGTGTTCATGATGGCCATACAATCTCCCAAAAAGCTTCAATAATTTACATCAGACGTGTTCCCATTCCGTGCCTTTCCATTATCTTTTGGACAATTATGCATCTCCTCTCTGGCTTTGGAGTCTATCAACAATGCTTAGACTTCTGCTGCCCACAGCGTCCTTCAGTGTTTCCCAGGGATCTCTCTCCTATGTAATGCCATTATATTCTTCCCCTTGTTTCCAACATTCCTGAAGAAAAAAAAAAAAAAGCACACCCATCCCCCAACCCTCCCAACACCGCATAAGCAAGATTCTTATTCTCATTAAGCCATCATTAAAAATACTTTATTCTGCTGTCACCAGCAAAGACTAATTTAATTATAATACAACAGATGTAAACATATTTCAAGTAAACATACTTTTAAGGGCATACATAGAACCAAATGAAAGTTTTTGTCTACCTCCATTGTTTACAACTGACTGAGCACATTTTCTTTCATGTATCTGACACATTGAGAACAGAAGCACAAAGATTAATACAAGAATGATCAAAAGTGTCAGCTCCTTTCGGGCAACCGAATTTGAGAAGCCTATGCCTGATATTCACGTTTTATTGCACTTTTCACCTTCAGACCATAGTTCCTATTAAACTGGCCCCAGCTACAGCTATAATGCTCCAAACTTAAGTAAATCAACCCGTAGTTGCTGATGTGAAGCCCTCAGAAAATAAGCAACACAGAGTGAGGACTTATGCTTGAGAACTTGTATATCGACATGATTTTCCCAGCATCATGGAGGAATTCTGGGGCAGAGGCAAAGCTGAAACCCAGTTAGCCATGTCACAAACACAGCCCTCTTGGAGTCCTCTACTTTACTCACTATGAGTTGCCTCCTCTATATACAGTCCTAAAGCAAATCCACCTCACACACTGAGCTAGCAAATCTTTTGTGGAAAGCAGGGGGGGGGAGCCTCTTTAAGCATATAATTAACCAGATGCGTCATAATGTGTATGCACAAAGGTGCTAAATTAATCCTATATGGTCCAACTATATGCCCAGCATTCCTAATTTGCAAGCGCTTGACTTTATAGGTTTCACAGCTACTTGTCAGAAAGGAAGGGTTATTCACTTGAATAATGAGTCCAAGTCTAGAGAAGGACACTGAACAGGCACTCTGCAGTCCTGTCCTTACCAGCTTCTAGCTTTTTTTTTTTGACACTCTTATCGCCTCCCCAACTTGTGCACCCATGCCCCTACCTGTAACTCTGCCCAGTTCCTTCCATTTTTTTTGCCAACTTCTCTCAAGGTTTAGTGAAACAACGTAATCCATTTCTTCAGAAAATACTGGATGGGAAGGGAAGTGTTCTTTGAGAGCCCTAAAATTTTCAAATTACTCACTTCAAGTAAGTCATCTGAAGCAGAGAGAGAGAGCAAGAACAGGATTCTTTTATGATACTGATATTGCACCATCCAGGTGACAACCTGCRGAGAGCAAGACCTCTCTACAACTAATACCACCAAACTGTTTCTTACCCATTTTCACCCAGATTACTTTGGAACCAAGCTGTTGTAAACTGGCAAACTGCATCTTACGCTTTAAGCCTTCCTATTTCAGCTTTACTGAAGATACTCTGTTGGAAGTATTTTGAAAAGGACTATGCTGAATTACAACAAATGACATGTAGGTCTTAAAAAAAAAAAAAAAAACAAGTTATATATGGTGATCCTCTAGACTGAAAAACAGAAGAAGTTTTGTGAGTCTTGGTATCAGTTTGCACCAAAACAATTATACTGTGTAGTGAACTTTGCAAGGACTTAAGTGGCATACTTCCAGAAAAGTGCATCTTAATATCAATTGCCTGATGATAATGGTGATTCCTGTATGAAAACGTTTTCCTGTTCTGTCAACTGGATATATTTTGTCTGGTCTATCCATAAGTCCACATGCCCGGGAAACATGGGAGTTTATCAGAGACAAGGAGGAAAACAATTGCACATGTTCCTTGTCAAAAATACTGGCAAATGAAGTTCTGACTTCTCCACATCCACCTGGCTACCTTGGCTCCTCTATTCCCCCTTCTGCCCCATCCCAGCAGAACAAAACAAAACAAATGGAGGATCCAACACTATTGTGCTATACAGAGGGAATTCTACTCCTGAGAAGAAAAACAGAACACTGAATGCCTTCTGTTCCCTCCCCAAACTTAATCATCTGGATAGAGCTGGTATTTTTGTTTGATTTCTTCCATGCCTTGTAGCAGAAAGGAACATATTGCCCTGAATAAGATAGACACAAAGCAATCAAAGATGTTTGGATACAGTACGGAATGTGATTATTTTTCCTTTTACCTCTTTGACTCAATTTATTGCTGCCCACCATATTTTGCTTTATGAAGCAGCACTGGAGAAAAACCAGCCTCATTCTTTAGTTGAGATAGTATGTGCTAGTTTGTGAGCCAGTTTCCCCCTCATCTCAGATAATGCTCAAAACCACAATGMAATACAGAGTAGTTCTAATACAACTATTCGCACAGTGAACGGTGCAGCATTTTTAATTGAATTATCTATGACAGGCACCAAATTTCTACACAAATATTATCTGAGATTTAAGCTGGTTTCTTTGTCTCTTCTCTCTGAGTCCATGCAGATGTCATCCCTTCTTCTATTTTGAAGCTACTTGGCAAAGAAATGGTGAATATGAGTAGCAGGAAGAGAATGGATACTTTGGTGAATCGAACCCATTTTGTTTTAGTGTTCCCCTTACTCCCAACTGTCAAACATAGTTAAAACAGATGATATAAAACAAAGCTTTCCTTCTCATTCAGAGGTAATTAAAGATACGCCTAGTACCATGTTATTGAAAGTCCTCAACATCCATATCCCCAACACCTATGGAAGCCCTCTGCAGTGCAGCATATTTTTAGCTGACCTAATATTCTGCTCATTCTGTTGAAGAAAAATAGTGGAGTTTGTTTTAAGGATGTTCTCATGTCTTCCCACTAAATCTGCAGCTCATCAGTCTCTGTGCAAAAAAGCATAAATACCAGGTAAATCTGTTTCAGTAAAATGCTATATCAGGTAACAGGGAGACTTTTAGTACAGGGTGGAAATACCTTCTTCTTAGGAACCCCTTAAAAAATAGAGTCTCAACAAAAGTAAAGAGGTGGCATTTTTCTAGAAAAGGATGACAAACAAAATCATAGAAAGGATATTAAGACATCTGGCTGACTCTTTTGCTCTGATGAAGAATACATTATAGACCATCTATGAAAATGTTTTTTCTAATCTGATGTTTAAAAACTTCAGTGACAAAGATTGCAACGATAGCCTGCCCTCTTTATAGCAATACCTTACATAATGACAGATGTTGACTGCACTCCCCAATTAAATACTTTTWAAAAATTAAATTTAAAATAAAACATTTCCCCATAGGTATATTTCTAGATCTCTAACAAATGTTCCAGCCATCCAAAATACTTTCTTCAACCACTGCTTAAAGTGCAGTGTCCACAGCTAGACACAGCAGTACATCTGAGACCTAAGTGACATTTATTTAGTTGCATAGACCAATTACCTCCCCACATTTCACAGAAGACTAACACTGGCCTTTTCTGTAACTGCATCACATTGCCAGATTTCCATTCAGCTTGAGGTCCAAACAAATAGACCCTGTTATTTCAGCTGCGTAGCCAGTCATTCCCCATGATGCATTTGTGAATCTCATGTTTCCCGAGAGCAGCACTTCACGTTTGCATTAAATTTGGATCAAATTTAATCTTGTTGCCATTACGACACACATATCAACTCCTTCACCAAGAACTACACTGTATCTCCCAACTGCCCCATCGACATGCTGTGGTGCCTGGGAGAGGAGCTGCCCTCCATGTTTCCCACAGACGGCTATGGAGCACTGAAGTCTCTGTGCCTGATGGACTGCAGAAATATTCCTTTTAAACTATCATGTCAAATAAACCACCCTAACTGAGCAAGAGCAGTACTGGTCCCGTATCTATCTTTAGCTATTGAAGCTGACTAAACATGAAGGAAAACACTACAGCACTTCAAGGGAGATAGTAAGAGCTGCACACTGACTGAGAGCATCGTGTCTTCTAAACAAAATTTCTTTGCAGGGTTTCCCCAGTAGAAGGAATACTCACAAAGGGCTGTATAGGCACTGCATGTTTGGACCCCAAGCATCACTAGACACAAAGGCTAACAGAAAAATTTACAAATACTTTCMGTTTCAGGTGAAAATGTGAATTAACAAAAAAAAAATCATCTAAGTCATTTAAAATAAAACTGCTAATCAACAAGAAAGAAAAATATATTCATCAACCATTCCCACACTACTTCTCTTTTTCACTTAGACTTAAAATGAGAAGGATGCCACTGACAAGCACACCATAACCATCTATTATATCTGACACTGAGATCATTTACTGTATATTAAAAAGAACTGTTCTGGCACTTGTATACAGTGGTGTCAACCTTAATTTCTAAGATGCACTGAACAACTCTTCTAAACATAGCAAGAATTTACATTTTAAAAACAAATCAAAGACAAACAGGTGGAAGCACTCCATTGTGCCATTATGAGACCCTTGTTCCTACAGCTGCAAGTTCAGGATGAGTGTACATCCACTAAAATATCAGCTTGGGAGTAAAAGGAAACAGTACAGTGCTAAATCCTCAGAGTCCAGAAAAAATGATACTGCAGGCTTTATTCCAAAGCAGTGAAACAACATGCTTGGAAATGAAAGGATTTTACAGGCTAAAAAATGGCGTGTACAAATAAGCCACAGTTACTACATGATATCCTCATAGACAAACTAGGGAGACATGGTCCAGGGCAAACCACAGAAAAATAGGCTTAACAGCTGTGGATAACAACATCTAATCACTGACAAACACAAGGATTACTTGGGTGAAGTTCACAAGAGCTGATGTTCTGTATGGTATTACTTATTATTTTTATCAGTGAGTTAGATGATGGAACAGGGAGTATGTTTTATTAAATTCAGAGATCACACTAAGCTGGGAGGGATTACAAGCATTTTGGAGGCCACGATTATAATTGAAAAGGCACTCAAGAACACAGAGAAACTGAAAGCTACAGCTGTCTTACAAAGGAGTACAACACGCTGCAGTAATACAGGAATGCTCATTTGCACAAATTCAGGACAGAAATGCAGCAAAGGTTTGACTGTCAGAGATTCCACAAAACAGGACCTAATGGCTACAATTTATCACAAAATGAATGTACATCAACTGGGTCATACTCTCAAATAACAAAAATCCAATCAGGCATCCCACTGGGATGTACAATCAGTCTTTTCTACGTACGAGACGTGAAGTGACTTTCTGTTCTCCTGCTGAGATCTTGGAGACACACGAGCAGTCTCCCCCTGGAAATGTCAGTGGGAAGTCCCACGAGGCAGGGGCTGTGCTGACCTTGGTCAGACAGTAAAGGAAGCTGCATGGAATTGACAAAAAGCTTCAGTTGATCAAACCTGATTCGCCCGTGGATTAGGTAATTCTTGCAATTCTTGGCAAGATTCCTATTAAACACAGCTGAATGATAAAATTGGGGAAAATGTGTCTGGAAAGCATAAACAGCTATTGTGTCCACTGTTTTAGGTTGTATAAGTCAGCCTACAGGAATGCTGTGGCTTACACCCTTGATGTAAAAAAAGTTGGGATTAAAAGAATAAAGAGAAGGGGTTGACCCTTTCTTCTTTTAAAAAAAAAAAAAGGCAAAAAAGGAAGGTTCCAGGTGGATTGATCAATATCACTGTATCCTTTCTAAAACAACTGAAACCCTATAGGGGTTGCAAAGAAATGTGGCTGGGGAAGAGAAAACAGCAAGAGTGGAAATGAACAGATGGGAGATAAACGGGATACGGCAGGCTGGCTGATGGAGCAAAGCAGCAGACAGAGTGAGCAAGAACAACTGGCAGAGAAGGCAGCTAGTGGCAGCAGTCAGCAATGGTCTTGGCTGGCAGGGAATGGCTGGAGGTGAGTGGTGTGAACATCAAGGTCAAAAGCACTGCTCCAGCAAGGTGTCCCGATGCAACCGATAAACGGCAATCCACTGGGCTAAACAAAAGAGCCTCAATACCTGTTTCAGCAGCAAGATAAAACCTGCCCCTAGATGGACTCTTCTTACTGAGGTTTGCTCAAACTGATTTATCCCACAGACTCTGGTGGCTGTAGTTCAGCATCAGGGTAATAAGCTATCACACCTCTTTGATCATGCTGCACTGCAATCAAGCATTTGGTGCCCATGGTACATGTGGAGCATAGGGTTGGACTGTGCATGAATGCTGCACCTCAGATGCCCAGAATGATCCACCTGGGAAGGGAACAACTGTGCAGAGCAAAAGCAGGTGGTCTCTCTCATGCTGGCCTTTGAGGCTAGGCACATGCAATGGAGAGGAGGTTTATGGGTGTGCCTGGATAAAGCAGGCATGGTCTGGAAGGGGATCTTGGTAAACAGTCTGAAAAACTGGTAGATGCCTATGAGAAAGGAACACTCTCTCAGCAATCTTGTCAACATTTCACAGACAAACAAAAGCAGCACTGAACTGTGATGTAATTAAAATATGACTCAAGACTGAATGCATGCACCAGAAAATGGTGCAGACTGAGACTAGAACTCACTTGGGAAGTTCTGTAGTTCGGAGTTTTGCAATGCAGTCCTATTCCCCATTATAACACATCACAGTCTCTTTGTGAATGACCACATTCAGCTCAAACTGACTTTAACCATACAGCTAAATGAACGCTTTCATACTGCCATCACGTCATAGTTTATTTGCACTTCCTACTGGCATGTTAAGTGTCATGAATAATATCTGCCTCAAAATCTTTGTTTTTTCTGATTCTTCTCCAAAGGGATAATTCTGCATTAAGAGTATCATTTGCTTTGGCAAGTAACAGTATTGGGAATTTCTGGTTTTAATTTAAAGAGCAAACAAAGTCAGATGTGTTCTTATTGCTCTTTTGAAGGCAGGTCCTCCTTCTACTGCTTGAGGAAAAGGTGGTGAGGCTTATGTTGCTCACTTGAAACACAAAATAAAACTTCATAAAGAAAAAACAGCTTCTATGAAAGTTTTTTCTCCTGTGTGGATAAGGCTTTGTTTGCTTGTTTGTTTGGAGGGGAATGGGGACAAAAAAAAGGGGAAAGAAGGCAGCATGGTTTACGCTGTAGAAAAAATGGACAATTTACAAAGAGGTTCAGAAACACTTGATTAGCAGAGAGTAAAATTAAGCAAGAAGCTATACTTCCAGATGTCACATCTAAAACCACCCGGCTGGCATCTCTAAATCTTCTAATTATTATCCAGCAAAATGGGGTAGCGAATGTTGCTTTTTCTTATTTTCATAAAGGCTTAGAAGTAATTGTCCTTGATATATTCTTGAAAGCTGTTAGTAGAGATTTCTATGCCATCTGTACATCAATAGCAGGTTTTTTGTTTGTTGTTTTAAGAGAATGAAACAGCATAGGACTGTCCAGGACTTTAAATCCATTTTTATGGAATCAAGAAAAAGGGGATGGTAGGTGCAAGACCCCTAAAATATGGGCTTTGTTTTTAAATAGATGAATATAATTTACATCACATTTAGACCTGCAGGCATAGACTTAAAYTGTATTATGGGTTAAAACATCACACACAAGTCTATATTAGGAGAAAGGAAGAAGTTCTGCCATCCATTTTCCCACAAAAAACACTCTAATCATGTACATGCAGATTTTAGCTGATGATCCTTCTTGCAACACCCGTTCTGATTCTTATACTTACAACATCTACCTTGCATAGCCTGTTTGAATTACTTAGGATAAACAATGCATATGATCTATACAAATGAATGTGATCTATACAAATGAATATGATCTATACAAATGAAATAAAAATATAGCCCAGGATATATTTATGTATAGAATCACAAATAACTTAGTTAAGGACAAGAACAATTTTTGGTAAATTTTCACAAGGAGATCCGCATGCCTTTTTTTCTTTTAATTAAATGTATAATTGATGAATAGTATCTAAATACCTAGTAAAACTCCCCCTAGATAAATCCCAATGTTTTTTATCGAGGACAAAACCTCCAAACCCAAGCCTCCTAACTTGCTACTTTTTCCAAAATAGTCCATGATTTGGGTTTACTTTTTATAGGTTGTGACTTGTAAGTTGTTTCTTGCCCACAGAATAAAATCTTAAAAAAATAGAGTGGGCAGCTCTCACCACTGATGCCAGCAGGTTTCTCAGAACAGAACCTGTAGAAGTTTCTTGAAATAAGTGAAGGAGAGAATGAAATAATTGTTAGCTACAAGGGTGCCCAAAGCAAGAAGAGGCCTAGGCCTCTGGGTCTGTAGCTATTTACACACATATCTTCTGACTTAAGGATAAGAAATAACCCTATCTTCAATTGCATATATGGCATGTAACCAAGTTATACACAATTGAAAAAAACCAGTATTTCCCCTACAAAGTACAGATGGGAAACTGCACTAAAAGTCTTTTTATTTTTTTTTTTTTTTTTTAATATCAGACCTAAACATTTGCTCAGGAATTAACACCTGGAAGAGTCAGAAAGAGACAAAAGCTTTTTGAAATGAGATGAAGTACAACATTCACATACTTGGATCCCTTCCTGAAGTCAACAATTTCTAATAGGTTTTCTTAGCAAAACAGACTTGCATACTTGAGTGTGCATGCTTGAATTTTATGGCTATTTACGTTTCCCTTTGCTTCTTGTTATCTTTATTATACAAGTATGGAAGCACATGATCATTCAATAGGAAAATAATGAAACCAGCTTTGCTAGAAGTTTGCTAGATAAATGAGAACTAGAGAATGATGCCTGAAGTTTTTCCAAGTCTTTTTTTGGAAGAAAATATGGATTCAACAGACTTAAAATGTTCTAAGAAAACTAATGGATTTTGTTGAATGTGGATGCAAAATCAACTATTTCTGGGCAAGGTCAAAGTATTTCCTTTCAAAAACATCAAAGCAAACAACAAAGACACTGTTGTTTTGACTTAGTATTACTGCAAGGCTGAGTTAAGAACCTTTAAGTTAAATGCTGCCTCTTTATCTGACTTCACTAGGGATACCAATACCCAGAATCATTAATACCAGGGCAACAGAAAAATAGAGAAAATCTAATTTCCACTAACCCTCAAAACCAAAATATGTATCAGCAATGTATTAATTGTGATTCCTATGACAAATACATGGCATAAATTATCAAATTTGTCTCAGTTTTACTGGTATTTTGTTCATTAAGATGAAGTAGGCTAGCCTTCACCAAAAAATACATTTGGTAAGGCCACAGGAACAAAAAAGGAGTCAGTAATTGAACCAAATGCAAAAATGCATACCATTGTGTCTTTTTCTTCCATGATGATACACTCGGGTGGAAGTGACATTAAAATAATCCAACTTTTTAGAGCATTTAATTTTTCTGTTGTCAAGGACAACAGAAAATGTCATCCTAAATTCAGACAATGTCACAGTAAGTTTACCTTTGATTCCTGTCTACTATCATATAGCCAATAAGCTTTAAAAGATGATTTTTAAGTGAATGCCCTCCCACTAAAAGGAATAGGGTGGAAAGGAAAGATGGAACAGAATGCGTGGGTGATTGTCCCATGCTGGAGACTGGTTGCTGAACACTAATTAAAATACATGAACTATCCATCATAAATGCTTTTTCCACTGTTGCCTATAATGCTAATTTGCAGGAGTAATCCCAGACACTTCAACTCTAGAATTAAACTCTAACAATGAATTGAACTGATAAAGTATGTTTCACATCTGAAGCTTTTACTTACAAGTACTTGTTCAGTCTTGTTAATTATATTCCGCCCTCTCCCTCAAAAGACAGGAAAAGAGGGGAAAAAAAGGAAAAGAAAAAAGGTGGCAGGGACCAAAAGCAGAAGCTGAACCACAGTGTTCCAAATTCTTAAGCTGACACATTTTTCCACAATTCATTTTTAATCAAGAAGATCTGCCCATGCTTTCTGAGCTTCCAGCCATATGTAGAGCAAAGCAAACCATTGRGGTCAGCAAAAGAAACCTAGGATATAATTATTCAAAACCACCACATAGTGGTGTGTTTAGCGATACATGTTAATAGCCAGAGAGATGATAGAAAATTATTTTCCAATAAAGTCTTCTGGATAATTCCAAGAGTAACTAAATTAATTTAAAACTACTAATCCAGTCCCTGCTGATTCTACCTGCCGGAGCACAGAGGAGTACACGGACCTCAAGGTCCTGTTTCTCCTTCAAAGTAGCCTCCTCCTCCAAACCTCTGAAAAACAACTATAAAGAGGCTGCACAGAAGCACTGAAGTCAAYGCTGCAGTTGGAAGTTGTCCCTCAAAACTTCACAAGGAAAACCCTCTAGGCTTGCCACACCACAGAGAGGACAAACTACCAGCCCATCACTGGTAACTTCCTACAAGACCATGGTCAAAATACAGCAGCATTCAAGGCTTTTTTTTCCTCAGAGAAGCACATTCACTTACATACTTATCATCACCTCACAGCCACCAATCCACTAGAAAAAATTCAGTTAAGAATGCATTAATAATAAAACAGGAACTAAATCCGCAGCAGCTGTGACAGTTATAACTTTACTCATAATGAAGCAGGTGCCAGCAAGAAGGTACTGCTCAAAGTCTAGGCAAATCAAATGTCATCATCTTATTCACAGGAGCTCCTACTGACAATTCAGCTGCAATCATTGTGCTGCAGCATACTGGGTTTGTGTGGCAAGGTTTTGGTAGCAGGGGGGCTACAGGGGTGGCTTCTGTGAGAAGCTGCTAGAAGCTTCCCCCATGTCCAACAGAGCCAATGCCAACTGGCTCCAAGATGGACCCACCGCTGGCCAAAGCTGAGCCCATCGGCAATGGTGGTAGTGCTGCTGTGATAATGTATTTAAGAAGGGGAAAAAAACTTCTGGCAGCCGGAGAAGAGAGGAGCAAGAGTATGTGAGAGAAACAGCCCTGCAGACACCAAGGCCAGTGAAGAAGGAGGGGCAGGAGGTGCTCCAGGTGCTAGAGCAGAGATTGCCCTGCAGCCCTTGGTGAAGACCATGGTGAGGCAGGCTGACAGAACTCGTGACCCCGCAAGGGACTCACGCTGGAGCAGTCTGTTCCTGAAGGACTGCACACCGTGGAAGGGACCCACGCTGGAGCAGTTCATGAAGAACTGCAGCCTGTGGGAAGGACTCACGTTGGAGAAGTTTGTGGAGGACTGTCTCCCGTGGGAGGGACCCCATGCTAGAGCAGGGGAAGGGTGTGAGAAGTCCTCCCCCTGAGGAGGAAGGAGCAGCAGAGASAACGTGTGATGAACTGACCGCAACCCCCATTCCCCGTCCCCCTGCACCGCTCAGAGGGAGGAGGTAGAGAATTCGGGAGAGAAGTTGAGCCAGGAAAGAATGGAGGGGTGGGGGGAAGGTGTTTTTAAGATTTGGTTTTATTTCTCATTACCCTACTCTGATTTGATTGGTAATAAATTCAACTAATTTCCCCAAGTTGAGTCTGTTTTGCCGGTGACGGTAATTGGTGAGTGATCTCCCCCTGTCCTTACCTCGACYTACGAGGCTTTCGTTACATTTTCTCTCCGCTGTCCAGCTGAGCAGGGGAGTGATAGAGCAGCTTTGGTGGGCACCTGGCATCCAGCCGGGGTCAACCCACCACAAAAAAMCCCAGTGTGATCATTTTTAACTTACTCTTAATGAATAACTCACAAATTCTGCATTTATGGCAATGGATTGAAAAATAGATATCTGTCAGATCATCTAATACAATTSTACTAGTCATGCTCATAATGAACATAAGCATTGTTCTAATGGCAATTATATTTCAGCTATGTATTTTCTCTATGTAGGTACCAATAWATGTAGAATTTATCCATATAAATGGAAAAGGCCAATGATGCCCACATTCTTTAAAATCTTAACAGATAAATACAATTTTATTTACAGAATATCTGATTTTTTAAATTGTTCCTCTTTTATTTGGAAATTCAACTTTGGATTATATTAAATTGTCATTATTATTGAATAATTAATTTAACTTCTCACACTCAGATATTCAATGCAGAGCAACAGGTTAGCAGGAAACATTTACTAGCATCCTGTGTSACTTGAGAGATGTCACATATCTGACCACCTGCATTCAGAAAAGCCGTAAGATTATTCATTAATTGGCCTTTAGAAGCTGTACGTATACCGTCACTGCTTAATTCTTCAAAAATACTCCCGATGAGCAATCTCCAAAATTGATAGCACTCTAGCAAATTATACTAATTTCAGAAATTATGAAATTGTTCAAAAATTCTGAACTGAAACTCAGAAGTTTCAGTGAGTTTTGATGAAAATCAGATTCTGAATCATCCTTGTGCAGTACGAGGTACTCCATTGAAGTTAAACCAGTGTCATGTCTGGCTTGGTATCACATTATCACAGGACCCTACCCCAGCTTCCTGACACACTCCAGTGAAAGGCTGCCCTTTTTCCACAACAGCAATAGATCGTATTCTGGTACTAACAACTTTTTGAGAGCAGCATTTTGAAGCTGTTGCCTAGGTGACATTGCCAAGCTGATACAAAACTCCACAAGTCCTTTTGTCTTCAAGAAGAGCTAACGGC
Organism: Oceanodroma leucorhoa; assembly: GCA_030449065.1. Taxonomy (NCBI): domain Eukaryota; kingdom Metazoa; phylum Chordata; class Aves; order Procellariiformes; genus Oceanodroma; species Oceanodroma leucorhoa. Next base: position 3,131,363 of record JASVER010000023.1, read on the forward strand.
AGCAACACAGTAAAAAGAAAAACCCAAAAAAACAAACTAAAACCAAACAAAAAACTCCACTGCGTACCTCTCACTAATTCATTATCATGCCTGTTCCTTCTGCCCATTCATAAGAGTAGCTTCTCTCCATTTTAGAAGAGGGAAGAGACACAGAGTTCATGGCATTTAGAGATTTTTGCGGAATAATATTCCTTCAAACATTTTTCAAATTACAAGTGCCGAAAAAGAAAATATTTCTATCTACTGAATAGACCATAAACGCACCTTCAGAAAAGCCAACAATTGCACTAGAGCTGAGAGCATGTGTGCCAACTTTCACCAGAAGCAAATTATTCATTCAAATGATTAAAGTGCTACAAATACAATTTTTACAAAAGAACTTGTGACAAACTATTATAGCTGAGAAGAAAACAATTGTGTATGATTTCAAATTATTTTTGTCCTTTTTGCTCCAGAATTTAATGAAGAACTCTTTATCAACACAACACGGAATTCCTCTTTGCTGTTGTTGATTCTTTATTTTTAATTACAGAATTTCAAAAGAAAACTAGATTCCATTCACAGCTGTGACAATGGAACATTTTAATTCCTTCCCTTGTTTTCTGAGTGTAAAGTGACTGGAGGGAATAATGAAGTGATGCCTATCCATGAAGAACTGATGTCAGTGCCCCAGGATTATTAATCAGAAAAGAAGATATTTTTACAAGATAATCTGGCTTGTCTACACTATGAAAGAGATAAGGTCCCCAGGCTCACTGTATTCACATTATTTTACATGTGTTCAGAAGCTCTACCAATGTTCTTCTTCCCTACCCAAAGCACAGCCACAAGGGTTGGCAAGAGATAAAGCCCTGGAACAGTGTATTTCCTGCAGCATCTGGACCTCACCATTAAATGCACACAGGTGATTAAGATGTTTCAAGCACTGAATTATGGAAACACTTAATAAATGAAGCTGGACTAGCAAATTGTTAAAAAAGCTTCTATTCAGACACATCTCTGCCACAGCAGTGACAAAATGGGGAAAGAGAGAAAATTACATTGCAATTTAATGACATTTTAGGACAATCTAATATGATAATGCCTTGGCTGAGGCTGCATTGACCCTGACAGTATAACCATTACAGACTTTGATATGCTATTCACTACTTGCCCATTACCATCTAYGTTGACATAAACTCTCAGCTTGGCAATTATTCCTTTTAATTAAAATTAGGTTAGTATCATTTTAGTTAAAGACATAAAACTTTGCAACATTTCAGATAATTTTCTTTCCTAGCTCAGAATTCATTCAAAGCATTGTATGTTTTTATTCGTGAGGGACAGAGACAGTTTATAAATATTGAAGGCCATGTGGTAGCAAGTCACAAAAAAAAAAAAAAAAAAAAAATCACACACAAAAAGAAAATAGGTCACAGAGCTGAATGCCATGAAAAAAGAAAATACCTGCATAATACTCTGGCAACATGGAGACTTAATTCAACTTTGCCACAGAGCATCTATTAAAACAAAGAACAGCAAGCTCATCTTCATCATCCTAAAAGAGGTACAGGATTATACCTGCGATACAAACGTTTCGCCAGATCAAAGCTGCAGGACCCTGTTCTCATTGACACGGGGCTTTCCTCCCACGTGACCAAAGTCAGCACACCTATACGTACTGAATTCTTTACTGCCAGACAGAAATGTATATTAATGCAAATGAGACTCCAGCCCTCAAATAAAAAACTGTCTGCTTTASTGTTAGGCCTGCCCTGAATAAATTAGAGTTAGCAACACATGAACATGTTTAATTCTGTTATAAAACCATTTACCGCTGGGGGTGTGGGAGTGCCTGTGTTATATTTTGCTTTTAATAGCGCTATCCTGAGAACACTGGACAATTACTTTTTTCAGCTGACTCAGAACAGGTATAGCAGCATGGGGACCAGCTGTGCACACTTTCCCACTCCAGCATTTCCAAAGAAAAGACAAACTAAGTAACATATTGCTTTGACTAAACTGGGCTACAGATCTCCATCAGAATATCTCCCATCTCATACTCCAAAATCCATAATTGCCCAATTGCAGAAAAGGTATCCAGATACTTATTTAAAAAGTAGAAGTAACATAAAGGAATGATGTGGAAAACAGCTGCATCCAGAATTATTATTGAAATAAATTCTCTGTAAAAAATAAAGGAAATGAACATATGTATGTAAAGGAAACAATATATACATAAATCTATATATGCATGTGTGTATATATAATATATAGTGTATATAAATTTACATAGGTACAAATTTAATTTAAATAAAGATAGATAGCAATAGGAAAACAACCCACAGATGATCTTGGTTTAACATGCGCTCAGTATGGATGGCTTTATCACATTAGAATGGATCCTATGTTCTATTTAGTCCAGTTTCTAGTACCTCGTAAAATGCTCTCTGCACCATCACCTAGTGAAATTACTCCTCCTGAAAGATGTATTACCTGCCCCATGAAGGCACCTATACCAAAAATCCTATACTACAATCTAATTTAGGCAAAGGCACACAAGTGAAAATGAAAAATGAAAGCACAGAGAAATTATGCAACAAGTCCAAAGCTACACAGCAGAGACTGGGGCAGAATTAAAATGAGATTACAAGATCTGAACTCCCACATATGCTATATTATGTTTTCTTTCAGACCACACTGGGAAAGCTCACCTCCACCCACTGTTCAGGATATCAAAAAATATATCTGCTCAACAAATTTGTGGAGCCAGTCTCTTCACTTCACAGCCAAAGAATCCACTCTACTTTAAAAGAAAATTCACAAATAAATAATTGTGGATGGATATTGTGTATTTTAAAATAGCATTTTTCTCTAAGCATAATCCAAAATTTTGGTCTCGAAGAGGTGAACACAGAGTTTGAAAATACAATAGAAAAAAATCTTTTGAATAAAGTCTTCTGAATAAAATTCAGCTTTCAAAAAAGATTTTAAAAGATTATTTTTATACAGTTGATTTGAACAATACAAAAACCTCTACATGACACAAAGGTAGCTTTGATGCTAGCATATTTATAATGATGTTTTATTCATGTGTTTCTTTTGTAGCTCTGTCACTAAGAATTGAATCAGGCTACATACAACTTAATTCTTCCACTGCTAATTGTGCAATGAGAAAGATATTATTGCTTTCTGATTGCAGTAAAACAAAATGAAGTAAATTACCTGTCTGTTCTACTATGATTAACAAATGCAGTGAGTGTGAGATATGACATGTATGGCTACTTTTCAACAGAAATGTCATACATATGGAGAACTTTTTGTTATACATATACCAAAGATTTCTGTATTTTTCAAAACTGCATATACATCTGTGGATCCAAGTTGCTGAAATATGTTGCCCTACCATCCTTTATACTTAGTTACAACAGATGTTTTGTGATAACTTTAGTTAAAGGAAAAGAGCATATTGTGGACCTGAAAATTTCTATCCCTAAACACTGGAGGTTTTAATTGCTTTGTTTTCTTAAAAAATAGACTACTACTACTACTACTACTACTACTACTAATGATATCATAAACAAGCCACATCTCTGTGTCCACTCTTCCTTTCTGCTGTCATCTAAAAATTATTTGAGAGAGGCATATGAAGGGAATTTAAAAAAAAAAAAAATCAGAGGAAATGAAGAATCAAATGTTAAATTTCTCCTCAGATTAAATGAAGATTACAGTTGAAAGCATTTTTAACTTTTTGGCAAAGCAGCTTGCCAATGGCTGTAGATGATGACAGTCCAGTGGCACATAAGAAAGTAGAGCATGGTATTGAATACTTCATGATAGGGTTTGCAAGGTCCTACATTATCTTCAAAGAAAACTCCAAGTGACCTTTGCTCTGGAAAAAAGGAAGCAAATAACCAGCTAGGAAAATTATGCAGTGATAATACTCTTACATTTCAGCACCAGGAACACGAAAAATCATGACACTGATGCCACCTTAACTAGAAGACAAACTCCCAAACTTCACATCCTGCCACTCCCAAGTAAGACATAAGAAGACCTGTTACAGAGCCTAACTCCCTCCTGCAGCCCCTGCAGCATAAAAATGGTATATCCCTTACATCAATACTCAAAGCCTAAAAAAAATTTCACAGAATGTGCAAATTACAGACTCCCAAGGACCTACAATTTTAGATGTTATGTGTAAATGGGAAGTTTTGGAGAGGAGAAAACCCCCAAACATTGGAAGATGAATTTTATGAATTACCTTGGACACATCAATTTGATGTCTAATCTGATACCATTAATGTCTTTGGCATGTTTGTCCTCAATTTCCAAGGAGCCTGGCATACATTAAAAGCAAACAGTAAGAGTAGTTTCATATCAGAGGTATTGAGTACAAAATCTGTGGCTTTGGAGGCATAATGGGAATCCTTAATTCACTGTAAGTGTAACATGGAGTTAAGATCCCTTACAAGCAGAATAAATTACCACTCTAACTCATGCAAATGCTGCTCTGGTGCTGTTGTGTGATGCAAGGAGAGGGATTCTCCTGGTGGCTAAAAGCAATCTTGAAATTGTTGGTACTACTGTATATGCAAAAAGACAAAGACAAAAGCATCACAGATGTAGCCAGAAAAGGCAATGGAAAACAATGAAATATCAGAGGAACACTTGTAATACAAGCATGGAAGAAAGCTCAGAGAGTGCATCTCCAGCATAATCTTGGCAGTAACGAGAATTTTGAGAATAAAGAATAAAGAGACTGCTCCCTTTATTATTCCTATTCTTTTTTTATTTAGGAAGATATAATTTTATGAAGATTTGTTTTGCAAACAAATACAGATGCATCAAAGATTATAGGCAATTCTCTCATCACTTTTTCTTCCCAACAGAACAACCTATGAGACTTTGAATACTAACTAACTATTTAGTTTAAAAGAGAGTATGCTATATACTCCCTCTTGGATACAGCTGGACTATAGCTGAATATGACACTGATCCTAATTATGCTTTTGATATTACAGAGGTCCAAAGAAAATATGACCCTTAAACCACTTATCAGCATCCAAACCAATATCTGAAATAGCTAGATATAGCTCTGTCAAACTGCTCATCAAGAATGCCACTGCTTTGCCATTGTAGGCACTGCAAAACAATGCTGAAAGCTCCCTTGGAAACACTGTTGAGAGAGAATTACGTAGCCCGTCTTCTTGACCAGTTGTCTGTGGGTTTACTGTGGATTCAGCTAATGCCATAGGCTTTTGGCAGCTGATAGTATGCACAGTGTAAAACATCATTCAGCTTCACTGTCTCGATCACTGTGCTCCACAGAGCAGAAAATTAAGTTTGACAGATTTGAAGGAGGTTCTTGTAATTTACTATAATTTATATAAATTATTATATATATGGCTTTAAAATCTCATCTGTAACTTCCAAAGTGACTGAGTCAATGTGGTTATTTTATAACATAATAGAAAAAAAAATTATGAGTTTAGATCAAATACTCATTTTTGTTCCTGTGGACAGAAGCACTGCCACCATTTCTAACTTTAAACATTCTATCTTCAATTTTCAGAGGAGCTTAATTTCTATATCATCTAGCCTTAATTAAGATGACACCGACTAGTAGTCTTTTCTTTTATATTGTAGCTGGCTACGAATTTTCTGCTGGAACTGCCTTTTATTGGAAATAGCTGATTTTTAGGTGATTTTTTAGTATAAAATATCTGTCAGGTTTCGTGAACTTTCTATAAAATTTAAGTAGCAGTCTACTGTATTCTGCCTGGTACATGCTGCTTTCAGGATGCCACATCTACGCTGTTGGGGACAGGTAACTCAGAAGCCCACCTCTCCAACAGCTTGGGGATGAAAACTGTCCTAAATCTGGAGAATCCAGGACTTTCTGCCATGGAAAGCACTGTCCCTCCAGGGTTCCCAGGGATGCTGTGGAGCACCCTACCTGGGAAAGCCTTCTTCGAGTTGCTGGCTCCAACACACATGACAATTCCTATCATCTGTGTCGTCAAATTATTTCCCTTCTGTTTCACTGCACAGCTCTCAGTATCCACACTGCATACATACTAGTTCGCACATAGACTCCTACTTAGAGCAATCCAAGCAGTTCCCTTGGTGAGAGAACCTGAGCACAGAAGAAAAGCTAATACGCTCCAAGGTCCATACWGTACAGACACAGGCCAGTTCACATCAGCCACTGCAAGTCTTGCTTCTTGGCCCCATACCAAAGAGCCTCCCAAGAGCGGTGCATCTCGGTCTTCAGCTATACTTTCTGAAGCAGATACTTTCTTTACAACTCAAAAATTTTCCATTGGCCACACATGCCAATTCTAAACCTCAATTCATTTGCAGCAAAGAAGTCAGGGTTGGACGCGGGGACTGTGCTAAGGCCCTTAGATACGATCCTGAAAGTGCCACTGGGAAGCTACCCTCCTTTCAGGCGCTCTTTGTACCTCTACTATTGAGGCCACTGATTTAAGAGCTATGAGAGGCTTTGATGGAGTGCACTACAGACTCCTCTAAGTCTTTAATATTTATACCAATGGTGTGTTACATTTTTGCATATCTTCCATTTAATTGTCTTATTTTTATGACAATTATGAGGAAGAGAACAGATAAAATGCCAACATATTAAGTAATTTCTCCCATCGTTTGTCTCAGGTTTGAAATATTTGGGTGCAATCAGATATACTTGATCCTTTAAGGAAAAGTGTCTGCGATGAGATACTTAATACATACACCAAGAGTACATTTTGCTCTCTAGTGACAATTATTTGAAGACTAAGAGAGGAAAATAAAGCTTCATTTCACGGTGATCTTCAGGACTTGGTAATTTTATGGTTACTGAGAACTCTTGAACAGAAAAGTATTATCAAGTCTAGAGCTCATCCCATGGTTTTAGTAACATAGTGACTAAAAGGAAACACAGATGGCTATTAACAACTTGGTTAAAGTTTCAGCAAGTATCACAAAACCAAAATACAGAACTCCTGCAACTACTTTTCTCTCACAAGCTGAAACTCCCAAACCTCTTCTTTCAACTGTTAATGGTCTCATGTTACTGGTAGGACATTTTTTAGATTCTCTACAGCTATGTTAACTTAGTAGCTTCTGAAATTGAATGTTTACTTAATGTCTTCCTTTGTTTATCTATTCATTTTGTAAACTGACCAATGTCTGTTTATCAACCCAAAGAAATTACATTACAGAACAGAATTTAACACTGGCAACCATAATAGGAATCCTTAAAGAAGCCTAAAATGTTAACTAAATGTAGACTTACATTATTAATTGAAGCAAGACCTACTAATTACAGTTCAACAGGTACTCAGTATCCCAAGCCACTGGCATGCAGACATCAGACAGCAGAAGCTGCAACTACTGAGCTATGGGTTGCAGGCTACTGCCATTGACTACTAGCTTCTGTTATTCCATAAGCAGCTTCATGGGGATGGGAGAAGGCATACTACAAAGGTATYGGTGAGAATTTTCCTTTTCCAGTGGGAATTTACTTCAGTTCAGGAAACAAGAACTGTGAACATTCCTGCTCACTTATGAAATTTCAGTCTCAACTATAAGTGCTGTCAGTTCTGCCCGAGTGCCCTCCTGATGCCCCCATGGTACATCCTACTTCCCCAAATAAAAACAAAATATATGGGACACAATCATGTCCCACTCACTTTCTGCCAGTGCATTGACTGATTTTTGAACAAAGAATACAAAAATGGTAAGAAAACATTTACTGAAATAGCTACCTAATCTGCATTTTCTCATTTGTTTTTGTACACCTGAATGCAGACTGTACACACAGTTTGATTAGTCCTGCTGTGTACTTCTCAGGGTACAGAATTGGTTCAGAAGCAAATCAGAGAGCCACTTCTGAGGTGCGTCTAAACTCAGGAACTATTTCCTTAGACATTTTTTATTGACAAGAAACAGCAGCATCACCCAGTGCTTTGGGACTCCATAGAAGTCTTCCCAAAATAAAAGACAAACCTCAGAAACTGCTGATCCATTGGTCAGTGCAAGTGAGGTCAAATGAGAGCCAACAAGCAGCCTCCCTTGCCTCCCCTCCAAGTGTGATCACTTCAGAGGAACATAAAAAAGAAATCTCACACAATGATGAAAGAATGGAAATAGATGGAAGGACTACTATTTCCATAATAGTTCTTGTCTCTTTCTTTAAACTTTGGCCTTTAAAAATCTCAGATTTCAGAAAAGGAAAAAGGTCTTATGGCTGCCTAGAAACACAAGAGAGGAAGACATTTGCTCCTCCTTCTGCCTTGCAAGAAATAATGGGAACAGATGACAGAAGTGTCCCCTGTAATAGCTATTTAAATGTCTTCATTTGAATAGAACCTGACAGATGATTTTTAATGCTTAAAATGGTTATCCAGGTCTCTCTTCCAGAACAAACCACATGAAAAAAACCCCAACAATCAAGAGCTGCCCACTCATTTGGGTTGTGATGGGTAGGCCTATGTAACAAAGGAGGAAAGCAAAAGTAGACCATGTCTTACACACACATCTCCTGCTCCACACACATAGTTCAGACACCACCACATGTTCCACGTGGTGTTTTACCACAGCAACACAGAGCAGGTGCCTCAGGTTTGCTGAGGAATGGCAGACGCAGGACTAGAGCACCCGAAGTCTCTGAGAATCCACCCTCCCAACCCCCATGTAGGGAAGCAGGTAGCACATCATTAGTCACAGCAACAGCTTCAGGCAATTAATAGATACATTTTACAAGCTGGTTCTGAATTTGTTTTCACTGTCCCTCACTAATCCTCATATAAAACTTGTTTCAGAGGACTTTTTCGTTCTTTTTTCTTTTTACAACTGACAAGATAGAGGTTGCATTTACATATAAAACATGAATACTTAGTATTTATGCTTACAGCTGCTTATGTACCTCAGACAGAGTCAAATTTCTCAGTCCACATAGTTAATGCTTGGGCTGGGATAGGGGAAGAAGTGGTTCTCAGCTGAGCTACTAGAGAACCACACATGCAGCCAGGTTTATGACCATCAACTCAATACATCTTTAGATTTTTCATCTCAGCCTATTACATTTACTTACTTTTATCACATTCACAAGATTTCGGGAGTCAGATTTTATTCTCCCGTCCTCCAGTGTTCCTGAGTTGACTTGTTAAATGTTCTCATGCTTTTTTTGAAAACCTGGTTTTAATTAAAAACCAGACCATACACGATAAATGGAGAAAAAGCTATAGAAGAAATTTAGAATATTACAAAATGCAAACATATCACGTAATATTATACAAAACAGCTGTTTAGCTTAATAAAATGTAAGACAAGAACAGCATTACAAATACTAAAAAACTAAAGTAAAAAAACCTAACTAAATAAATTTACCCGTGGACAGCCACGACCTGGAAACATTAAGTTCTTTATTTTATAACATTACAATCTCTTTTTACCACCTCTGCTACTCCTACACAGAAAAAAAAAAATCAAAAAACATTCACAGCCCCTTCTTGAGGAGTGCCTGCCTGGAATTGTTAGCCATGCTCGTTCTCCCTGGGGCAGAGTCAGTATGTACTTTCTTGTCTTCTAATCAGTCAGTCTGCTCCTTCTGTTCATCATTAACTGATAAATTCCTCCCCCAAAAATACATGTTCCCAGTTTTGGGCTGCAAACTGTTTTTCATATCTAAGGCTGCAAATGTAATCTAAACATCTCTCTTCAGTCCTGCAGCATCATTTTGTACATATTTCAACCAGAAAGATATGTGTCCATTTGTCTGTCTTACAGGTTCGAAAGTTGTCTTTGCGGGTTGATATTTATTGGCTTGCAGTCTTTTATATCCAGTAGGTCTAAAAAGATATTTCTTTTATCACTCCAGTACCTCAGTCTGGGATCCTGTAATCATGCTGGGCCTCACCTTGCTTTGCATCGCTTGGCAATTTAGGTTGTGCAAGCTATATTAAATGCTCACAGATTTTCATAGCAATGGCATGTACAAGATGTTCTAGCTCACTTACATTGAATCCACTAGCTGGAATAGACTGTTAAGGTAATTTTTATGTTTTTAATAGGTAATATACACATAAATGTCCCTTTGTTAAAATGTGAAGATGGCAAAGTCATTCATTTGAATGTTTGGAAATGCCAAAATTAATTACTGCTGCATRCACCCTTATATTGCAAAGCAGCTGAGAGTACTTAGCACTCCTGTAAATTGCAACACGTTCTCAAGTCAAGCAACCAACTACCTAAAAGTTCACACCATCACCCATCTCACACCATCACTTTGGCCAAGTCAGAGATAAAATACAACTCTGAAAATCCATTCACCCACCTCAGTCATGCATTCATCCTTTTAATTCCTCAAGTTTCTTGCTTATTCAGTAAATGCTCCCTCGTGCAGGTAGCTTCTACAGGTCAGGGCTTCTCTGCTAGAAACCATGACTTGAGTACCACTGGTCCTGACCACTGGTGCCTCAGCCACTTCCATCTGCTCTACAGCAAGCAAACCCTTCATACAAGTCTTTCCCTGTTCCCCAGCTTCTTGACCATCTTCAACCCCAACCTCTTCACAGCAGTCTCTATTGCTTCAGCTCGAAAGTCCTAGTGGCCTGTGGGCTTTGTCCAAGACTTTAACATGCTCCTTAATGTCACAGAACTAGTTAATCTGTGCACGTTAAAGAAAATAAAGCAACAACTGCCATTCAAACAGAAAAACAAAAGATATTAATCATTTGGTATTATCAGCACACAGCACATGTGCACACATGACTAAGACATGAGGGAGGAGAACCATATGTATCTAACTATTTGCAATGCAGACCTAGCGAGGTTTTCCAAATCAGGTCACGGATGACAAGAGTATCAATACAATACACACATACACATAGATTCAGACACAGTATTTTTATGGTCCTAATGGAGATGAGGTTGGTTGAGGACCTCTTGGGTGCAATTTATGCAATGTGGGTTTTCATAAGACTGAGGTAACACTGGTAATATGGTGGAAGTAAAAAAAAACAAACTATTTTTGTAGAGTTTATTTCACTTCAACTAGCTAGGGAATTTGATCTGAMCTGGAGCTGCTTAATTGCTTCTGGATGACCAGGTGTCAGTAAAGGATCAGTAACATTTATTTTCATTTATRTACGGCTGATGTGTTGCCAGTTTTTTTCTAGAAATAGACATTACAGAGGCTAGCAATCTCTTCTTACCTTCCACTTGCATCACTGCAATCTGCTCTGAACTTAGAAAATATTTGAAAAATTCAGCTAGCATAGAAGTAGGCAATATTTTAGAGGCAAACCATTTGGAAACAGCCATCTGTGCTTGGTAATGATTGAAAATTTTAGAAAAATGCTACTTTTCTGTTTCCTCACTTTTTTTTTTGTCAAAAAATTTCTTGACGTTTTTTCACTAGTTCCACTCATTTTACCCTTTCTGCAGTGGATTTCTTTGCAGTACTAGTTGTGGAAAAAAGATAGAGCTTTACAGCTGAATTTTATGTGATAGCCTGCACAATACTAATTCATTCATGTTGACCAGAGACCCTGGCATACCTGTGCTTCTTCATGTCACATTTTTATTAGCTATCCCATCTCTTCTAGTCCTTCCACTCTAGCATCTCCCTTTTACTTATTTCTCATTATTTGCCTTGACCACCAAGACCATCCAAGCAGTCAAGAAGCCAATCTCTTGGTTTAGGTGTGATGCAACTGCCAGCAAGAGCACCTTTACCAAAAATCTACTTCAATAAAATAACCTATTCTTTCCTTATTCTGACAGAGCTTGAATTTGCTTACTATTCGACAAAGTGCAAACTTTCTTGCAGGTTTCTGAAGGAAATATCATTTAGTATTAGGTGATCACTGTTAATTTTAAATAAACAGTCAGGTATGGTGCTAGCAATGGTTTCTTTACCAAGCAGCAGACCATTTATTTTCCTCACACATGTACCAAATGGTAGATGCCTTTCTGTGTTTTCTTTAAGCTAAAAGGCATTTCTATGGAGCAAATCACTGATTTCAGTTAAAGAGAACTGAGGACTCACCATTTCTAAGATGTTTAAGCATTCATGAGGTCTACAGACCTTATGTGATTACAGATATATTTGACTAKACAAAAAAGACACATCTACTTTTCCAGTACCTTAGTGTAAGTTTCTCGCAAACACCAATTGTCTCCATAAACACTTCTTCCCATTACACAAGAAAAACTGAAAAGTTCCTTGCATTTATAATTTAAGACTTTTAATTATGATTTAATATGTATTCTTGATTCACAGAAGTAAACAAGAACCTGAAGAATAAAAGTACTTACATGTTTCATAGACATTTCATGTTACTGGAAGCCTTTCTTTTCATATTCCTTCTAGGAGCTTCCTTCTACAGGTGATTTAAGTAGCAAATACTTCAAAACATTCAAATAGTAAATATCCATTTTGATTCCACAAGATATGATAAAATGACTCACATACTACGCCATCTATATTATTTCACTTAAGACCACACATACATTGAATATTTTACGGCTCTTCTTCCACTCCTTTCCTCCAAAATATTTAAACAAACATTAGCAAATCCTGTTTGTAGCCTCAACTGAAGCTGAGAAAGCTGTTAGCTCAATGTATATACACTCCCTTCACTGACCTAAGATATAAGAGACCAACTTCAAAACCACTGACTGAAAACTAATCTTAACCACTGAGCAAGTGTAACAGATCCTGTAACTGTACCTCCAGAAGAAATGCATTAGAGATGCACTAGAAAAAAATCTGCCACAAAATAAATACAGAACCATTAGGTGTCACGTTAACTCAAACACAAGTTTCTTTTTTGCAGGCCAGTAGCCCAAGGCAGCTCCCCTCCGATTCACTGTGTTACTGAAGCACAAAACCAGTAACCTCAGGGCGCTCTGGCACACAGCAACATCGCAGCGGGTCAGCTCTCTCACGGAAATGGGTGCTGTAGTTCAGCTACCAGCCTGGTATCAAACGAATTGCTTCTGCTCTGTACCTGACACTGACACACTTTGGCAAATAAAGAGAAAAAAAGACCTGGCCCACTTGAATCCAGGGGTCCTTCCTCGAAAGTTCAAAGTTCCCAGCTGCATCCCGCTACTTTCTGATGTCAGAAAGCAGTCTGTTGGCCACAGGGCACCCCACTGTTTCTAGACACTATGACCATGTCCTGGTTTTGGCTGGGATAGAATTAATTTTCTTTCTAGTAGTTGGTATAGTGCTATGTTTTGGATTTAGTATAAGAAGAATGTTGATAGCGCACTAATGTTTTTAGTTGTTGCTAGGTAGTCTACTTCTCAAGGACTTTTCAGCTCACATGCTCTGTGAGGTGCACAAGAAGCTGGGAGGGAGCATAGCTGGGACAGCTAGGCCAGCTGGCCAATGGGGTATTCCATACCATATGATGTCATGCTCAGCATATAAGGCTGGGGGAAGAAGAAGGGAGTGGGGGACGTTCGGAGTGATGGCGTTTGTCTTCCCAAGTGACCGTTACGCGTGATGGAGCCCTGCTTTCCTGGGAATGGCTCAACACCTGCCTGCCCATGGGAAGTAGTGAAGGAATTCCTTGTTTTGCTTTGCTTGCGTGCGCGGCTTTTGCATTCCCTGTTAAACTGTCTTTATCTCAACCCACGAGTTTTCTCACTTTTACCCTTCCGATTCTCTCCCCCATCCCACCCGGGGGAGAGTGAGTGAGTGGCTGTGTGGTGCTTAGTTGCCAGCTCGGCTTAAACCACAACAGACCATCCATCCTCCCTGAACCCTGAAGCTTGGTGAGACACAGACTGCTTAAGCTACATATTCAAGTTGCAAGACWGTACAAAAATAAACATTTATGCTTACTGATCCCAGGTACTGATGCAATGGAGAAGCTGTAAAAACCTTTTTCAGGTGCCAAAAGAGTCTGGCCATTTTCAGAAAAATGTCCTCTTGTCCCTTAATACAGGTGACCCAYTAGCATGTATAACTTTAAGACCACTGACCTACCCAAGAGCAGGATGGTAGAAGCAGGTGTGACCTGTTTCTGAATCTGGACAAAATTAATGCAATCCAAGTGCCTCCAGGGAGTCATCTTTGCTGGCTAAAGAAATCCRTGGCTTGCTATCTTTGAGCTCCTTCGAAACACTTTTTTGATACAGGCATTTGCAAAGTCCTTCATGCTTTTAGTTGCTATTCATCTTCTGGATTTTAAAAGGTTTACCTAACTGAGTAGAAAGGCATATATACTTCCACAGTAAGCATTCCCAAAGTACTTCAAGTATGCACAATATGGCAGGTCTGTATCTTCAGGTAAAAATCAGCAAGTCATCCTGCTTCTAGCTTTGACTACATTCCTTGTTTTAAACCAAATTCATGACGGCAACCACTATGCACAGCTAATGCCTTTGGCATGATCCTGCATGAAAGCAGCACGACCTTGGGAGGCTCAATGAAGACAGAGTGAGACAGGCTATTTTTCTCACAGCATGGCCATATACACACACACCCCATATACCAATCCTGCTCTGCTGCTGCCCAATATTCTGTGCAAATCAATGTGGTACCCATTTGCCCAAGTCCCTTTGCAGAGAAATCTGGTTACCTTCCATGATTTTATCTGCAATATTATCAACATCTCAAAGATAATTACGGTTTGAGTACACACATTTTGCACTAGTTCTGCTACTTTTCAGTCCCATGACATATCCCCTCATTATATCAATACCGATTAAAAAAACAACAAAAAAAGAAGAGTTAACTTTTCTAGAAAAGCTGTCCTCCTCCCTTCTGAGCWTGGTTCTGTTTGTTCCTGCCTGACAGAACAGAGTGCATCAAAGAAAAGTAATGTATTTTGGCAGCTACAGCTAATAAAGAAAGCATCTACCTTAAGACTTGAAGACAGCAAACTAAGATTAAGTTCATCGTGTCCTAGCCAAGAAAACCTGCAGAGGGTCATGCTTACAGTGAAAGCAAAGCTGGAAGCTTAGCTTTTTCACAAAATTCAGTTACCAATAAAGCTAAAACTGTAAGGAAGGGGAAAGAGATTTCTAAATAGGTTGTGGAATGGTTTAAAAACAAGTTAGAAATAGACACTCAGTAACTCCTGATCTGTGTCACAGGTATCAGCTAGTTTCATGCATGTCTGTCTGAGAATTGAACCACAAATTATTTTAGGGGTGCTTTACAGCCTACTGCAATTGCACGAGATCAGCCTTCGGTGACTTTTTTAGTTTGAGAGCCCTCATAAGAGCACTTACAAAAAGAACATATTTTCTCCCCATTTCTGACTTACCTGGGTATAAAACCTAACAGGAGAGGGGGTTGTCTCAAGTTGCAAGGAAGTCTCTGTTTTGACTGACACAGCAGAATCATTACAGCACAGGAATGATTTCAGATATGGCAACTCCAACGCTTCTACGAACTTGGAAGTGCTCTCCCTTGAAGCAAAACTGAAGTCAGTGGGATGCCCCACATGGTCTGGTTTCCATCTGGGCTCCAATATATTTCAGCATTTAAAATGAATCTTTTCTACAGTGTTGATGCAGACCTGGGGCTGAAGCTCTTCAGAGCTCCACTCTCTACAGCCATGTGCCTTACTGCTTTGTAGTTCAAGAACTAATGACAACATGCACACATTAATTTGTCAAAAGCATCCCCAACAGCTCAGAGGCAATCTCAGCATGGAGGATTTTGCTCTCTGTGGACTGTCGTTTGTACCTTTCAAACAAGTACCCAAAATCCTTGAGCCTACTTTATAGCCAGAACTGATTCACTTCACTTCTCAATTTTTTGCTATTTTTATACTAGCAACTCCCTGTCCAAAAAAAAAAAAAAAGTTCAAAATAAGTCAATTCCTGTTAAAGRCATGTGATATTTTAAACTGCATGACTGCATTTAAGCACATATTTACATTGAGTGTGTGCTGCCTAAATAAGCAGAAAAAAAGGTGTAACTTCACAAACTATCCTAAATTTGATTCAAAAGTGAGTATGACTATTAAAACTATTATTCTCAGCAACAACTTTTTAGAGTAACTGAAGTAACAATTATCTGAAGTTAGCAGTATTTTTCCTTGTATGAACCTGGAAGATTTCCTGAAGTGCTGAGTGTTCTTCCTAGTTCTTCTGAAATCAACATGAGTACTACCTGAACTGATGAGAAATACATTATTTGCCTATGATCTCAAGATAGAAAAAAATAAATTTCTCTCGTCAGGTAAACTTGTAAAAGTAGTTACATCCATTTAGCTATTACTAATCAATAAACAGTACAAAATTTAGAGAAGTTTAAAATCTGTATCTTTAACACTGTACATTTCATGCAACAATAAAAGTGGACTGTATTTAATTTTTACCTGAAAATTCATGAAAGATCATCTTACATAGCTGAATATGTAAAGGATGAGACCTACATAGTCCAGTTTAAGCTGCAAGCAGCCAGAGTCATCAAACCACTCTCCTGATCAACCTAATGTGTAAAAAAATTCAGCACACAAACTACACTGCAGTTATTTTAAACACTGCATGTGGGCACAAGCAATAACCAGCTGTTAAAGTACTGATGCTCCTACATKAAATTTCAAAATACATTTTCTCCTGTATTGCTAGTAGTTATTTTTGGCATATGCTCTTATTTTGTAAACCTGTTCTCCTCTACTACCTCCACTATTATCTTGACCTAGCATTTTTCCTTCTGCTCTAAAACTCCACTTCGAACCCAGACAGAACCAAAACCCAGTATCTTTCTGAGAATCAAAGAGGCTACAGCTATGCAAATCTAGGGTAATTTGGTGTGGAGCTCCTTTGGATTTGCCCCATATGGGAGATAAGAATTTGATTAAGTCTGAGCCAAAGAGGAGACCACACTGATATGCTTCTTTGTTGATTCTTTATGTATTCTGAGAGGAAAGGAGCATTAACAGTCTATTCCAAAACCCAGTAAAGTTAACCAGAACATTCCCCTAGTAAATCTGTATCTGAAACTGTGAGAACTCATCCATGTGTTTTTGTTTTCCAAGGTTGAGTTGAGCAAGGCATCAGAAGGTATTGTAAAAATGCCAGCTCAGTTAGCATAAACTGTCCTTGAAAGCAAAAAAAAGAGTTGACACCCCTTGCCATATAATGCATAATTGCCCAGCCACAACTGACATCTGCCTTGTTGGTATAAGAGGTACACCAAGACTTTTTGTGGATAAGGAATATCATTACATCTAGTCCACCTAGAACAAGGGGGACCACAATTTTCTTTCTACAGCTTGCCTCTGTCAAAAGGATCATGCTCTCTTACAAACCTGATGTTTTCATAACCAGTAAAATAATTTGAAAATGTACTTTACTGTAATACAAGTCAGACATATTAGGTTTTATGTATGAAACTTTGTGAAATAAAAATTATGTTATTTGAGAACAAATAGACTCACTAAGAGGAATAGCCTAAATAAAGTAAGATAGAACTAGCAATTTGCATTTAAAAGAACAATGGTCAACACTTGGTAAAGATCTGTTTGCAATGTAAACATGATCAATTTCAGAAAAAAAAATGCCATTTGAAACAGTTTTCTTTACTAATAAGATTCTTAAAAAAATCAATTTTATAAAATGTGCTTTGCAAGATTTAAACAGAAAAAAAGATCAGGCTATTTGCCTTCATGTACAATTTGATCAGATAGCATGTAATAGAGGTGACAAAGCTCTTTGAAGTTTCCTCCGAGACTTGAATTTCAGCTAATTTTCTTATGCAAATAAGGGCTAACTAGTTACTTTTAAAATTCCAGCTCTTTGGACCACAAAACCTCTAAATAGATTATTCGTAGCTCTCGTGTTTAAGAAGTTTTGAGTGCATTCTCATCTCATTGCACAGACAGCTATGCATAAGCCTCTCATTAAGGATAAACCGCCTCCCATTGAAATGAGAATATACCCCTAAGGGTTTCTGAATTAAATTCATGTTTTGTTATTCATCCAAATTATTTTACATTTTCATAGCATATTAACATAGTCTCTATAACTTCTTAGTAAAGACAGATATACTACTCATAATCTGCACTAGAATATGAAAACATACGAGACTGTGCAGCATTAGCACATCTGTTAAAAGGTGGTGGATTGGAAGATGCATTTGGCAAGACAGTTTTGCTACGTGTCAGGACTTCTGTCAGTGCTCAAGGACTGTTTGCTATTTGTCACGGCTTTTCTGTTATTTTGAACACAGCTTAAGGT
The DNA here is from genome assembly GCA_030449065.1 of Oceanodroma leucorhoa. Lineage (NCBI taxonomy): Eukaryota > Metazoa > Chordata > Aves > Procellariiformes > Oceanodroma > Oceanodroma leucorhoa. Next base: position 3,149,561 of record JASVER010000023.1, read on the forward strand.
ACATTTTGCCAGACAGAAGATGGGATTCAAGAAGTTCCGTCTGACGTAATAAATGGAATATTTGAKAAAAGCCCAGGCTAAAGGGAGACAGAAACAGTACAGAAAGCTCAGGTTCAGCTCTTATTAATCCAAAGCTTGACTGTGTTTTGCTGCAGGGTCTATCATACCCTAGAAATACATTATATCTAGATCCTGATCTTCACGTTGACTTTTTTATTTGAAGTATCTATGTAACCAGTTTGTCAGTTTGGGTTACATTTCCCCTTTATCTCTACCCACAGAACGAGGATACTCTATCAGCCTTCAGCTATGAACTCTGAACTCTTCAGCTTAAAGTTAAGATTCCCACATTTTCCTTTGCTCGTTCTCAACTCAATTAGAAACCAATTAATTGGCCAACAAATCAAAACATGCTTGAAATCAAGACCTGATATAATTTTTTGTCCTCTAACCTTAATAATGGGTAAATAAAAATTACATGGCAATGACATGCAGGAGACATGAAAAAGAGCAAACTTTTTTTCTTTTTGGTAAACTCATGTGCTTCTGAGGCCAAAAAGAAGAGTGAAAAGTAAACATTTTTATTGTTTGGCTTGGCAGTTTTCTTTTCCCTTCCCCATAGTTCTACAATTCATCTTATTGCTATAGTATGCGTTAGGGAGAAATTAGCAGAACAACTATTCCAGACGCTGCTGAGCAACCTACTTCTTTAAAACTTCCTGAGAATAACAGAAGTATTTTAAAACAAATTACTTTAAAATTTTCTTATGCTATGATTAATACATCCTGGTTTGAAAAAAAAAACAACAAACAAACAAACGGTGAAAGCAGTGGCCAGAATCATTTGACCTTTGATTTAAAACAAATACACAAAGAATTAATTTGACCTAGTTCATCCATAGATTAGCATAGTCTCTTTTGGTTATGAAGGTCTTAGATCTATTGGTTGAGTAGGTCCCTATTCATTTGTGATGTGACATTGTGCTGAGCACCTCATGGCAGGCCCCAAAAATTCTCATTTCTCACTAACATCAGTAGGAAATAAAAGCTCTCAGTCTATAGGACATGCCTCCCAAAAACATGATATTTCAGACTGCTAACAGAACAGTCTGTTTTCAAAGATGATCTGAACCACTATTTGTCTTTATCATTTGTCATGTATTTCGGTTTAGGAAACCTACACAATCAACACAACAGTAGAATTTCACAAAGGAAATAAAATCCTTCAGCTAAGTTGCTTCTCACTTGAAATGCTAGATGCTCCAGGACTTACTGAGATATCATTCATATAGCCAAAACCCAAGCTAACTGGGAGAAAATATTACTTAGAGGATAATATTCAGATACCAATCTGGTTTAGAAGTCATTATCTTCTGTAAGATTAACATTTTTATTTACAAATCCATAAAAATATAATGTATATTTATAAAGCAGAAGAACAGAATTTATAGTATATTGAAATGCCTTTCATGCTTTAAATTGTAATAATTTGGACATTTCAGATTTAATCAAACTCACAAAAAGAAAATCAATGGGAGCCTTCGTTGCTCTGCAGCTGCCTCTTAAAGCTTTACACAAACAAAATACTGAACATACAAAAATAAAGCTTTGTACACCGGCAACCCTTTATCACTCATACTAGCTTGCATCTCACAATCAATACAAAATAGAAACACTAAAGTAATAGTGGCTTCACTTGACAACAAACTTTTTTTTTTTTCCTAAGAGACACTGAAAATGGTTTTTTAAAGTCACGTTAAGGGATCTGGATATCTAGCTTCTATTGATTTTAATGGACAAGAGAAAAATCTCAGTCTAAGTACCTAATGTCTAAGATTACAAATGACTCAACTCACCAGGCCACACCCTCTTCCTACTGATTTCAATATATTTTGCATACAAAATGATTGCAGCCCTTATGGAGTTTCACTTAGCTTTATAGCACATGCTTTCAGGATATGCAGAGTATATTATTTATCAAACATGCACACTCAGATGGGAACTCGATTCCAGAACAGAATGAGTTAAAAGCACTTAGCTACCCTCCAGAAACATGCAGCAGGCAGGACAAGCAGATGAGAAACACTTTTGCATCACGTCAGCAGTAGTGGTGTGCATTGGACTAACATGAGTCAGAAGGATGCATCATGCACCAAAACCTTTTCAAGTTCATATTCTGTCAGGACAGTTATTTCACTGCACTGGCTCACAGTCTCACAACTGTGGAAAAACGTTCCTTTCCACCAGAAAATTTTCTGCCTTTGGTCTCAGCTCAGAGATTTTTTTTTTTTCCTGTTCTAATCTGATTCCCTCCAGCTGCTTTTAAGCAGAAAACTATTTTAAGCAGAAAATTAAAACATACAATGCAAAATATCCCCCAAATTCAAATGAGCTTGCTTCTTATATTTTGTATTATCCAAAAGGCTTATTGTGACTGACTTCTGCTGTTCACTGAGGTGTCAAAAATGAGCAAATAAGAACCCTGAGGCAGAAAGGGAGCTCACAGCCACTAAAGACGGCAGTAGTATCAGAGCGTCAGTGTCTTTGCTTCATCAACGGGCAACAGTAACTTCTGTTAAAATGGAAGGCTACAATACTGACTACCGCATTTATGGGTAATTATAAGAAAGCCAAGCAATTAAGCACCTCAGTGGTAGTGCTTAAAGTTAGAGTGGTAACTAAAACAGATGTGAAAATGAGAAGAGAAAAAACAGGCATTACTTTAACCACGCTAGCAAAGTCTACTCTGAAATCCCAGGGGGTGGGAGAAATGTTCAGTAGGGCATAAAAACCTGAAGCAAAAGGAGGTCTTCAACATATTTTTTATACTCAAGTCCACAGCATATAAGCGAGATCTATAAGTTTGCTGCCTGTGGATCAAGAAAAGTATCTATAAATCACACTTCAAGCTTGCTGAGCACATGCCGTGCAGGCCAGATTCTTCTGGAACAATCAAAGGACATTAAAATATAAACCCCTGCAGGCTACTCTAAAGTAAAGAAAGTTAGGAACGTAGATCTTCAAGATAAATTGAAAATGTTATGATTCCATAGGAAGATTAATGTAGTCATATAATCTGACATAATTAATATATTCAGGATTGCTTTTAAAAAGTCCTAGTGGTATTGTTAAGTTAGACCTGTCTAACCTTTAAACTTCACAGCATAGAAACTACTGAAGGTTTATATCCTGTGTCAATAGGATACTTGCACACTTTATATGTTTATATATATAGATAAATTCTCTGTACCAATACATACACAAAACGAACTCTGGATATGAACCTTTTAAGTGAAAGATTGTTAATATCTGTCATTACTGGCAAGGTGTCTAAACTCTGTGCCATCAAATGCGTTAGAAGAGTTCTCCAAGGAAAGAAGCCATATTTAGCACAGATTTGGAAAGGATATCTAAGAAATATATGAAAAGAGTGAATGTTTCAGCCCCTTGGGGACTCTTACTGGTTTCTCAGAACAGTCTTTGGGTTTAACACCACTCCTAAGGTCAGCCGAACACACAACGTACAGCGTGCCTCTCTCCACTGTAGCCAGACATTGAGCCCCATACTGGATGGAAATGACTAAAGATTTCTTACATTTCTTTGATGCCAAAGAAGTCAATTATTAAGTTTTCATGTAGGAACAGGACAGCATAAGTATTACTAACACATATATAAGATATGAATCCAAAATACTGCTGCTCCTGAAATCATATACTTCATTGGAATATGTTTTGAATCTCGGAGGCATATATGTTTTAGCTTGATGTATTTCATGTACCAGTTTTAACAGTATGTTCTTATTTCCACAGCTTCATGAATTTGCACGAAGCTAATAGCTCCCAAGGGAACTGCCATTTTATTTGTATTTTTCAGTAAGTTACTGAAACCGGTATTGTCATGAAGAAAATACATAGTTTACACTCTAAATGCTTGGACAAAGAAAGAGAAAAAGAGGATTGCATCTTGTGTATCTGTTTTTTTATTTCATTGCATTCGACTATCTCAAATACTTCTCTTTTAAACGTCTGCTCAGGTCAGTGGACTGGAGTACACTCTGTACACAAGTAGATTACACTCCGTGCAACTAGAGCCATATCCATCTATTCATCAAGGAATGCAAGTGACAAGTGCAATGGCCGGTGATTTGAAGGACAGCAAAGCAATTTTTCCCATCAGGATCAACGTAATAGAGGCAAGATGCGTGCAGACTTTAAGCAAAGCACACAGTTTAAATGCATAGGGAAACATATGTGGCACGGAGGATGTGGCAACAGAAAGTACATTAGGACTGTCAAATGAAGAAAATGTTAGCTTTTCAGAACAGATCTCCATTCCAAAAGCTCTCAGTGCCTCCTTCTAAAAGACTGAATGCCTGATGACCACTACCCACTTTTCCATCCTTTACCCTTGGAGTGACAAGCAGCGTCTTGATTCAAATGAGGCAGGTGGTGATGATGATGATAAAAATGAAACTGCTCAAAAGTAAGGCGCAAGAAAGCTCACAGTAACAGATTTATATTGTGTGTTCAGTTTCACAGATGAAGCAACCAAGATTTTGCAGATGACTGATCTGATCTGAAAAGCCAGCTGCCAAAAAGCCAGCATCTTAAACTGTGCATACTTCTTAAGCCCCTGCACACAACACCCTTCTTTCTCCTTAAGAAAGCAAGTGAAAAATTGCTTCTTAGGAAAAAAAAACCATCAGTAATGAATTTCTGTGATAACCTGCCTCTGGATTATACCCTTGGAGGGCTATGGGACTGTGTTGGTCAGCTCTAGGTGCATGACTGAACTAAGGTATTCTTGCTAATATCTCCTCAAGAAGAGAAGCATTATTTATCAAGATGCATCTGCACGCATGGCTCATAAAGCCTATCTGTAACTAGAAGTGCAATGATACAATGCCACAATGCCACACTGCAGCTCCTAAGCAGGGGAGATTCTATAAAGATGGAATACAGCTTGGAGAGGTTTTAAGCTCTTGCTTTTAAAGTAATCTTTTTTGGTTTTATTTTCCTGAAGAAAAACTGTGAAACTGCCTTCACCTTGCATCTGGAAAACTGTTGTAGAGATTATGATGGGCCACAGAATATATGCGTGAACTGTTCTATATGATGTAAAGGTTAAAGAGCTCATAGGTAGGACTAACTGTTGCTTCTGGGTATTTTTAGTGCCATGGACATTATTAACAAATTTGAAACAACCTTAAAGAACAATTTACAACAGAAAATCTTCTGTCAAGAAAATCTTCAGATCTCATGATGCCTTTCTCCCAGACGCTTTCCCGAGTCGGGAAGCTTGAAGGTATATCGCAGAAAGCATCACTATAAACTCCACCTGTTCTTGTATGCTACCATAGGTATTCACCATAGCCAACTATTGGAGCCAGAATACTGGGMCTAAGTGAAATTTATTCATACATTGCACTACTATGTTAAATTAAAACTGAATTACATAGAAATGTTCATAATGAAAAATATTTTTATAGACAAGCACTGTAGTCTGGAAAGGGACTAATTCAGACTGTAGAGAGGCAGCTCTTTAATGGAACACAGAAATATTTGTTAAAGCTTGATGTAGGTATAGATTCAATGGCTTTTAGGGGCAAATCCCATAACATTTATCCAAACAAAACTCCCAGTGAAATGAATTAGTATTTTCCCTAAAGACTGCAACATTTGGCCCTTAGAAATGGAAAACATTCAATAATAAATAGCTTGGATTAATAAATTCAATAGCAAATTAATCTACACAAATACCAAAGAGAAAAATCCTCTTTTGATTAACTAATTAGTGTGCTTCTAAAAGTCTACTATATTTATACATTTACTTATAAATTATACATTTACTATATGAATATCATAGTTTAGTACTCAGAAACCCAGATCAAGTATATAATAGCTACTGGCATTACTTAGTTAAACTGTTGGTATTTCACTGCAGATCCTGCAATTCATGGTCTGTAACTTGGTTAGAAACGTTCACTGAGGGATAAAATGGTGCTTAAAATATTTTTGAGTTGGTGAATTTACAGTGAGATGTAACAGAATTCAGGGTTTAAAAACATGCTACAGTAACAAACTTTACATACAGATTTGAAACATCATACCTGTGGACACCGAACTAAACTGGTTTAAATTAGTCTCCTGTGTATGCTTTAAAATGAAATGKTTTCTCACATCACAGTCCCAAAAAGGATTCCACTGAAAAATAAAAGGAAGACTCACGCTGAAATCAAAGTAGCCAAAAATTTACCACATGTTTAATCCTAAAATTGAGGGTAGGACATATACAAAGCCTGTGTGCTTTTATTGCCAAAGTACGGTACCTACAGATAACAACTGTGAGAATATTCAGAAGCTTCGTTCACATAAGCACTGAAAGTCCAAGTGTTTCTCTACAACAGATCAGATTTCTCTATTTCACTGATCTTCCTGTCGTTCTTCCTTCACTCAGTTTGTTGTGCTTCCTCTACAGCATTACCTTCCTTCATTTCTGCCTCTATTACAACAATTCAAGCACGTTAATCTTTCATAATATACTTCATCATGGACACCTGGAAGATCAATTATCTTAAGTTAATCACAGTGGTACGTGACTGTATTCTGAAAAACTGCAAAAGGGCAATTCATAAAGTAAAGAAAAACCTGGGAAACCACATGACATTTCTGAAAAAACTTTGTTATACAAAAAAATGAAATAAATTCCACTTTTAAGGATGCTCTTGAGACTGAGAACTAACTCCACAAAATCATTAGTATCTGCTGTATGAATGTATTATAAAAAGCCTTTGTTATTGGATTGGAAGAGGCCTCCAGGTTCACAAAGATTTCTCCCCCATTATCACACATAACCACATCATATAAACCCTTGGGTAAATTTAGCCAATTTMATCTGAAAACCATTCTTAGACTGTGGCTCTAAAACCTCCCATTACTGGAAGTAATAAACTTTCCTCTGGTTTCCAGCTGATAACTATCCATGGGTGGGTGATCTGTGTGTATACCAACACTATCCTTTGACTCAAATAGTTGTTGCCTCCCTGGTGTTCAGTTCAGTTCCTCACACAAATAGAGAGATCCATTTTGTCACCTTCCAGCCTTAAAAACAACTCGACTTTTCCAGACGAACAAAAGATTCTCTCTCAACCTGTTACGTGACCTTTCTCCAAATGTGAGCCTTCTTTTTCAAATGGGTGATCAGAGTTTTACAGAGTATTTTAGATAAAGTCTAACCACTAACTTTTTGCAATGAAATTCATGTTTCTCCCCCTTCCATGTCAAACAAAGCATTCTTACCACGTATGTAAAACTCAGCTTCGCAGCCATAAGGATGTAGCAGGGTTCGTGGAGATTTCACCAGCACAAGCAGTGAGGGTAAAAGGGATTGTAGGATTTCAGGGGAGTGAAGAGGATGAGCAAGACTACAAGAAAGCTGCAGGGTTTGGCAGTCTCTGGGGGAAGTAGTATCGGTGGGAATGTAGGAATTTCCTTGGGAAGAAGGAAGAACTGAGCACACAGAGTAAAGCTTTAGGGCCAGAGGCGGCAGAAGGTTCGTCTTGACAGGCAGCACTGGAGCCTACCCACCTCCCTCATCCCTGCCCCCTCGGGCATAAAGCCTACCTTCCTCCTAAAGTGTCCTCCCTCCCTTCAGCAGCATCTACTTGCCCCCGTCTGAAACTGCATCCCAGCCTCACCCCCCTGTGCCTTCTGGGCTGCTGCTCTGAGAACAGGCACCTCTGGGACAGGTAACTTGTATGCATACGGGGCAGCAGAGCYATGGTAATGGCCAACCTTCAGTGCAGGTATAGCAGCACCCACCACTTCTGCATGCTAGCTTCTCAGGCAAACACCATATTTGGCCTACATCTAAGGAAATCTCCGACCTTGCACGTTCTGTGTTACAAGTGGCCTTCATCTACATTCGAACCATGACTATGAGCCTTCATAGTCACTCTGTACTCAGCTAGTTACCCAAATTTCTCTCTCAAACAATGAATTCCCAACCGTTAACAGAAATTATCTGAATTAGTCCCCAAGCACTTGCATGCCTGAACACTGATCTCTTGCACTTTGTAAAGCTAAACTTCTTCCCATTTCTGCAGATCCAGTCCTCCTTCAAACTGTAGATATCTCCAAAACCTTGACTCATTCCTTAGCATACTCCTACACTTTATGCTAGGGTCAACAATGAAATATTAAGGCACAACAGATCTGAAGACTTATCTTTGAGGAATGCAAATTTCCCCCTAGCCAATACTGCTCCTTTCATAGAATCATAGAATAGTTTGGGTTGGAAGGGACCTTTAAAGGTCATCTAGTCCAATCCCCCCCTGCAATAAGCAGGGACATCTTCATTTAGATCAGGTTGCTCAGAGCCCCTTCCAACCTGACCTTGAATGTTTCTAGGGATGGGACATCTACCATCTCTCTGGGCAACCTGTTTCAGTGTCTCACCACCCTCATCGTAAAAACTTTCTTCCTTCCATCTAGTCCAAATCTACCCTCTTTTAGTTTAAAACCATTAGCCCTGGTCCTATTGCAACAGGCCCTGCTAAAAAGTCTGTCCCCATCTTTCTTATAAGCCCCTTTTAAGTATTGAAAGGCTGCAATACGGTGTCCCCAGAGCCTTCTCTTCTCCAGGCTGAACAACCCCAGCTCTCTCAGCCTTTCCTCACAGGAGAAGTGTTCCACCTCTCTGATCATTTTTGCGGCCCTCCTCTGGACCCGCTCCAACAGGTCCATGTCTTTCCTGTGCTGAGGGCTCCAGAGCTGGATGCAGTACTCCAGGTGGGGTCTCACCAGAGCAGAGCAGAGGGGCAGAATCACCTCCCTCGACCTGCTGGCCACACTGCTTTTGATGCAGCCCAGGATATGGTTGTCCTTCTGGGCTGCAAGCACACATTGCCAGTTCATGTCCAGCTTTTCATCCACCAGTACCCCCAAGTCCTTCTCCACAGGGCTGCTCTCAATCCCTTCATCATCCCTTCAATGTTGATACCAGGGGTTGCCCCGACCCAGGTGCACGACCTTGCACTTGGCCTTGTTGAACCTCATGAGGTTCGCACAGGCCCACTTCTCAAGCTTGTCCAGGTCCCTCTGGATGGCATCCCGTCCCTCAGGCATGTCAACCGCACCACTCAGCTTGGTGTCATCTGCGAACTTGCTGCACTCAGTCCCACTGTCTATCCCATTGATGAAGATATTAAACAGTACTGGTCCGAATACAGACCCTTGAGGGTCCAGATCCACTGATCTCCATCTGGACATTGAGCTGTTGACCACTACSCTCTGGATGCAACCATCCAGCCAATTCCTCATCCACCAAACAGTCCATCCATCAAATCCGTATCTCTCCAATTTAGAGAGAAGAATGTTGTCGGGGACCATGTCAAAGGCCAGATAGATGTCAGAAGTCCAGATAGATGACATCCGTAGCTCTTCCCTTGTCCACTGATGGACACTAGGCTGGTCAGGCATTAATTTTATTAAAAAAAAAAGAAGTTGTAAAAACCACCTTGAATTGAGTGTTCACAAGCCGATTTATTTTGACTTAAATAGAAGCATAAATGAAAGTGTATTAGTAATGTGTTTCAGGTCTTCAGTTTCAAAATAGAAAATTTAGAAGAACTCGGAAAAGCACAAAGGGAAGCTGCTGGACAGAGAAATTCAGGATTTGTTATGTGGGAGAGGAAAACCATAGTCAGTAGTCTCTCTGTTGCCCAGTATCTTGTCCATCTCACGGTTCCTCACTATGCATGTTTCAATAAATAATTTCTCATGTGGCACTACAATAAGTGCTTTATTAAAGTTCATATTGATTATATCTGCCATGTTTTCTTGCATTAAACACTATTTACTGATTATTTTGCAAAGGTGGAGTTTGTCTGACAACATCTACCTCTGTCAAGTCCATATAAAATTCTAAGCAACTTTTTATGTACCTCCACATTTCTAACTGTTCTCTCCAGCAATATTTTTATCTAAGTATTTAGAGTCAAAATAAAGGTCTTGCAGTTGCTCATATTATTTAAGTAAAGGGGAAGAGCATCAGCAGCCATTCCATAAGACATCACTCCAACTGATAGACATTGGCATACATCTTGTAGTCACTAACATTTTTGTCCCTGTTATGCCTCATCTTTGCTCTCATAGTCAGCTGTATCATCCTTACTGAAAAAAGAACAGCATGTTAATATACCTTTCAGTCTACATCTAAACTCTACACCTAAATCTCCATAATGAAATTTCTATTTAGTCTTCCCTCGGTATTTCTCGTTCCCTGTTTTTCTGTTCCTGTGGCTGAAGAGCTGTTTGTTGAAACATCTCCTATGACATCTAACTAACCCTTGCTTTTCGCAGTTTTCATTCCATCCTTTAATGGTTTTCTTCGCGGATWAGCTGAGAAGGAACGGAAAGACTTCCTAATTCTAAATGATTTCTGGAGAATGATCATTTCACCCAGTTAAATCAGGAAACACCTCTTGCAGGTTTTTTCTTGTGCCACTAGTTTCAGGTAACTTTTTCCATGACAAAAGTAATGATGTTCCTCTCCCACATAACAAATCCTGAATTTCTCTGTCCAGCAACTTCCCTATGTGCTTTTGCCAGTTCTTCTAAATGTTCTATTTTGAAACTGAAGACCTGACTTTCATTTATGCTTCTATTTAAGTCAAAATGAATCAGCTTGTGAACACTCAATTCAAGGTGGTTTTTACAACTTTTTTTTTTTTAAATAAAATTAATTTCTCTAGTAATCACAACTTGTCAACTATAGAGCAAAGCATTTAAGGCTGTCACATTGATAACAGTATTTGTTCCCCAACCTCCAGTTCTAAATTTCTGCGAGTGAGTTTTATCTTTGCTCATAACACTACAGGAATCTCTATCCACACTGAATCCTGTTTCTGGAGTATCCAGGTAGGTCTCTCTTCACCAACCAATGCAATTTCTTTCATCATCCTTCCCCAAAGGATTTTGATCTAACAGCATCTTTTTACCTATCCTACTCCTTCTTGCAAGTCTACGGCATCATTAATTAATAATTTTCTCTTTAAGGACCTGTCAGTATATTTAATGAAGATACTGCATATTATTGCCATGGGCAAAAAGAAAATTTAGCTATGCAAAAGACTATAGATGTAATATCTAGCAGAATTTGTGTTATTAGCAGGTGCTATGGCTCAGACAATTAGTAGTTATTGACATGATGAACTCTAGAATAATAAAAAAATTAGAAATGCACTCCCGCATCCCATAAAATGTTTTTTCGCCATATATAAGGCGGGCACACTTGACCTCACAACTTATCCATGTTACAATTGTTTCTCGGTATCTCTTTGGTACCTCCAAAATAAACACAGATCCAAGACCCTGAAGTGGTTTTATACAGTGCAGCAGTGTATCCATAAGCTATTAATATTTCTAAGGGCATGTGAATAAAATGCTAATTATTACAGACCCATATGATACACATAAGAAACAACTCTTAATTAGAATTAACCATAGTGACGAAGAGGAGACCATACACCTTATAAATTGTCATATCATTCTTTCCTCCTCCATGCAAGAAATGATTGCTAAAGCAACTTTTCAGGGCTGCACTGTTTCGCTTACAAATAATATAACTTATCTATTGCTACTCTTTATGCAAATATTCACAAAATACAGGGAATATAAGATCACAGATCTATAAAACAAGCAAGCAAAACAAACAAAAAAAAAMCCACCCCAAACACAAAACCTGTACCTTCCTCCTCAAAGAGAACCATTAACTTAAACATTGGATTGATTAATATTTTGAAGTTATTCAGAAAGGAAGAATTAAATAAAAGAGGGTGAGCAACAAACCTAAGCAGGAAAAGGGAACCTGGAAATAAAAGTTAGGACCATCTATTACAGTAGGATATGCTTTAGACACAGTTCCTTTGGATTTTTCTTTTAAGATACATTTGTAGAGATCTCAAAGCAAAAATTTCACTGGGGCAATGAAAACTGTATTTTTCTTACTTCCCTTTCCTTACCTCACCTATACATTCAATTGGATAGTTACTAAACTAGTAATTTATTTCTTAAAAAAAAACTTGTAGATCTGCATGATCTAATCCTTCAGTAGACTACTTAATATATCTGGAGTATAAAACATTATAGCATGAAATATCACACTTAAGAAAAAAAAAATAGAATACTGTTCTAGCTATTTCCCTCTTCAAAACCAATACTCACATAATAACAAAACAAAAACCCCCACAAACCTATTACAAAGTAATTCTGTTGCAAACAGAATAGCTACCTCTATAACTGTAGCCACCAGGTGTTGATATGTTATAAAATGTTAAGCCATTTGCTCTGTTTTAATAGCTATTCTTTTCCATTTATAGTAATAACTAGGAATATTACCAGGAAAGTAAAATTCTAGAGTAAGCATGGCTTGGGAATTCACATGACAATGTACTTCTATTTTTTTAGACCTCCTCAGAGGTCAACAATACTGAGATCAGAAACAGTGTTAACTAATGAGATCAGATGTGCACACGACTTCATCTTGTTTAGCTTCTCAGAAGACAATAATAGGTTTTCCTGAACCCATGCTACATCTAGTCTGATCACACATATATGTTCAGTCCAAGTTCCTGGGTGGTTCACTGAAGTTTCAGGAGTTCATTAACAAACTCCAGGTAAAATTTGCCAGCTGGCCACAACAGTCTTTCAGATAGCTCTAACATGGCAGTAATAGATTGAAATAGCTGTCCCCAAACTCAGAATCATAGAATCATAGAATCATAGAATCATTAAGGTTGGAAAAGACCTCTAAGATCATCGAGTCCAACCATCAACCCAGTACCCATGCCCACTAAACCATGTCCCGAAGCACCACATCCACATGTTTTTTGAACACCTCCAGGGATGGTGACTCCACCACTTCCCTGGGCAGCCTGTTCCAATGCCTGACTACCCTTTCGGTGAAGAAATTTTTCCTAATATCCAATCTAAACCTCCCCTGGCGCAACTTGAGGCCATTTCCTCTCRTCCTATCACTTGTTACTTGGGAGAAGAGACCAACACCCGCCTCTCTACAGCCTCCTTTCAGGTAGTTGTAGAGAGCAATAAGGTCTCCTCTCAGMCTCCTCTTCTCCAGGCTAAACAACCCCAGTTCCCTCAGCCGCTCCTCATAAGACCTGTTCTCCAGATCCTTCACCAGCTTCGTTGCCCTTCTCTGGACACGCTCCAGCACCTCAATGTCCTTCTTGTAGTGAGGGGCCCAAAACTGAACACAGTATTCGAGGTGCGGCCTCACCAGTGCCGAATACAGGGGCACGATCACCTCCTTCTGCCTGCTGGCCACACTATTCCTGATACAGGCCAGGATGCCGTTGGCCTTCTTGGCCACCTGGGCACACTGCTGGCTCATGTTCAGCCGGCTGTCGACCAGCACCCCCAGGTCCTTTTCCKCYGGGCAGCTTTCCAGCCACTCTTCCCCAAGCCTGTAGCGTTGCCTGGGGTTGTTGTGACCCAAGTGCAGGACCCGGCACTTGGCCTTGTTGAACCTCATGCAATTGGCCTCGGCCCAYCGATCCAGCCTGTCCAGATCCCTCTGCAGAGCCTTCCTACCCTCAGGCACATCAACGCTGCCGCCCAGCTTGGTGTCATCCGCGAACTTACTGAGGGTGCACTCGATCCCCTCGTCCAGATCATTGATAAAGACGTTAAACAAGACGGGCCCCAAAATTGAACCCTGGGGAACACCGCTCGTGACCGGCCACCAACTGGATTTGACTCCATTCACCACAACTCTCTGGGCTCGGCCGTCCAGCCAGTTTTTTACCCAGCGAAGAGTACACCCGTCCAAGCCATGAGCCGCCAGCTTCTCCAGGAGAATGCTGTGGGAGACAGTGTCAAAGGCTTTGCTGAAGTCCAGGTAGACCACATCCACAGCCTTCCCCTCATCCATTAGGCAGGTCACCCGGTCGTAGAAGGAGATCAGGTTGGTCAAGCAGGACCTGCCCTTCATGAACCCATGCTGGCTGGATCCAMTCCCCYGGTTGTYCYGCACCTGCCTCGTGAGYGCCCTCAAGATGAACCGCTCCATGATCTTCCCCGGCACCGAGGTCAGGCTGACAGGCAATCTACCTACGAGAAATTTACAGTTCCCAGAGAGTCAGATCTGGGACCTGGTTTATTAAAATTTTTGTTTGTAATGCCCAGATTCAGAGCCGCATTTGCTGAAAATGAAGCTTTTGGTACAAGTGGTGGGGAACTTTGCATTCACTGTCTCGCCTTTATGTTTTACTGAGCAACACGATTTACTTTTGCTCTAAGTAAATGTTGAAGCAGTTTATTCTTCAGTCAATATAAACTTCTCAGGTCAATACATTTTGATGCATGTCTCTCAATGCATGAAGTCATAAGTGATTATTACCCAAAAGAGAGTGGAGATTTCTGGTTCAGCAGCTCATAAAGACCTCTGGGGAGCAGTTTCTCTAGCACAAAAACATATTAAGCCAAAGTCTGCTAATTACATGAGGGAGGAAGCCAAACTTTGCCAACCTTACAATAACCTGGTCTTTACAAGACTACTGTAGGCTACTGCTATACACAGAATTTATCAAGACAACACCACCTAGTATTCATTAAGCAACACAGATATAATAGCATGAAATACAGAAGAATCTTAGGTGAACTTAGTTAATCTTTGGGAACCCTAATCAGACAGAAATTCTGTGGAGTTTTGTGTAACAGGAGACTGGCTCCTACTGAAGTGATATGGGGAAGTAAATTTGTTCTTACACCTTAAAGTCCTAGCCCGCAAGGAGGTCACTGATAACCTAGTCTTATACTAATCAAAGAACTCCACAACTTTCCTTGTATCTCTTAACCTGCAGGACACCTGAGCAGCAGAGAGGAAGACAATATTCAGATGATTGTCTTGCTAGCCTCCACGGAGAGCCCATGACCACCCTGAAAAGTGCCATTTACATATGTGAAAACAGCTGTACAATGTATTCTATTGTGGCCAGCAAGGTTTTTAGAAAGATGAAACATATTCTAAACACTAGCCTACATAAGCCAAGAAGATAAGGTTCAGAGAGTGTAGTTCGACAATAAAAAAAATTCAACATGTACACTGATTATGTAAAACACCATTCTGTCTTTTGTCCATGTATATAAATGCATTCCTATCACATATTTTCTTGGATTTTTGTTTTTTTTTACTCAGTTAAAACTTCACAGAGTAGTGACAATAAAGGGCAAGAGGAATTATGGTTTTCTACAAGAAGGCACCAGTATTTATCAGTCTTCAGAGGTGGCACTGCAATGACACGAATATTAACTAAAAACAGATAAAATTTACGCAATTGCAAAGTATCAAAGAAAGCAGATTTTGGCCTCCTTTCTTGCCTCCTCCCACTTATAAAATGGAGATGGACTTATTAGCTACGTTATCCCTGAGCACCACCACAGAAATATATGGAGTTGCATGAAAACTCAATTTAGTTTTATGATCCAACATAATCCCAAAATATCCAGACACAGATCTGCAGATATTGAGACAGCATTTGTCTATCTGTATGCAGATTTTGTAACTTTTATTTACGTACACATGTGCAAATCTTCAACGTAAACTGAAGTTACAAAATTTGCATACTTCATTTTGTTCAGTATAAAATTTCAGCTAGTCTAATAAGGAGTGAACTTAGAGGGTCACTAAAATCAGATAGAAGACAATGAGTTACTTATTGCATGTGCACTTTGACTCACATACTATTGTGCTTATTTTAAAATCATTACCTATTTGTATATCAGTATGCAGTCTGAGCCCAGCTCTCCTTTCCCAAATGAGCAGTGTATCTGAGACTAGCTCCCATTCTGACATTTCATCCACTAATTCACAAGATAAACTGAGCTCCTCTTGCTAACTCTGAGGAGAAAACCTTTCGGGACTATGCCTCAGGGGCGTAGGAGATCAAAATCTTTACACTTGGCATGAGAGAAAGGAGAGAACTAATGAACTTTTGGCTATCAAATACAATACTCCCAATGCAGCATCTTCTGGCCACAGTGGCCTGCAATGAAAGCAATATTGTTCTGGTGTGCTTTAATCTAGGTCACAGCCGACAACACGAATCTACGTTACCAAGTCTAGAAGTCATCAAGCGCAAACCACATCAACAACGCAAAAATAATTTCCAACAGTCAAATGCTTTATATAAGGAACAATACTGTCACGTTTGGTAACATACATTTGTAGAAGAAAAAATGTATTTTCTTGGTGTGATTCTGCACGCAGTAGATACACACCCCAAGCCATTATTCTTCTTGAAGCATTCCTGGAAAGAGGTCTACAGGAACAAATGCAAGATATAATCACTTCAAATAGCAGACAAGTTGGGATCCACTGAATTTTGGCAAATCTCTGAAGTTTTCATATACCAATTCTTCCTCAAGCCTTATTGTTACACAGCTACTGTAATGATAGACTGTAATAAACCATTTTCTTACACAAGTTCCAAATGCATTTCTCCCATCTTATCATTTGTCTAAAAAGGACCTGAAAATAGGTCATAATTTCCATGCAGTTGTTTAATATGTAGGAATTTTCACCCAATATTTTTGCAGAAGTCTCCTGTAACTATGTGAGAGACACAGGAGTATTAAATATTCAAAGTTTATTTTGATATAAAATGATCAGTGTTAACTTATTTATGGTCCTTAACAAGATGTGATTATGAAAGAACAGTAGTTTCAATGCCACAAAGGAACCACCAAAATGATCAGAGGTACTTGATTTGGGTCTGTTTGAAATCCATGTTAYGGTCTGTCAAATTACATTACTTTTATATTAATTGCTGAAGCTTAAAATCCATTTATTCTCAGCAAGAGTGAAGTTTAATCCTCTATAAAATCAGTTCATGGCCAAATAATACTGTTAAAGTATGAGGTTATTAATGCAACATTTTTAACATCAAGGAAAACAAATAATACTGATTTCCCTCTGTTGCAATGTGCCACACCCACAGCTAATAAAAATAGACAAATTAAGAGGTAACCTCTAAGCTCTGTAGAAAACAAGAAGCTGCAGTAAGACACTTAAATAAATGACACATTACAAAGCTGTAATTAACTGGACRGGATCCGGTTGTTCTTTGGAACATACATTTCAATCGGATCAGGTGCATTCAATGGGTTGTCTGCCACAGGAGCAAAATACCCATATCCTCTTCTGAACCACAGAAAATAGAAATGCAAGTAAAGCCTAAACAAAAAGACCTAATTTAATCTTCTCTCTGAGGGACAGCAATACCTCCTGAATTGTCAGCTGAGCAGGAGCATTCTTTCTGAAGCTATTGCGTCTAGGATGCAGTACTAATGTGGAATAAAGAGATAAGCATTAAAAATATCCATAAGCACAAATAGTTTCCCCCACACAACATCATACAAGGTTCCAGAGCTATATTCAACTGAGAACATGGGAAATATTATCTTACAGATAGCACTAGTATTATCTCAGATACTAAAATACAAAGACTGTTTGGTGTCACCATTACAATAGTATTTTAATTGCGAACATGATTTGAGAAATATGGTGATACTGAAGATTAATAACATTTTTATAGTGCAGATGGGAAGGAAAAGAGGGTTTATTATTAGCAACAGAATAAACTGTACTCTATCTAGAGGCCTCTAAAACATGAGCAACGTACATAACTTTTTTACAAAGAATTCCAATGCAAAAATAGCAGCTAAAACAATTAGAAAATTTACATTCTGTTTGGGTGAAAACAATCTCTGTATATCATTACTCACCCTATATAAAGAAGCTGATGTTATATTACATTTGATTTCATTGCATTAAGGAGCAAAGATCTGATCAAATCAAGTTAACAAATGCTTCTGTCCAACTACTAATGGTGATTAAAGAAAAAGGAGAAGTTTAAATTCTTTAAAACCATTTCAAGCAGATTGCAAGTACATATTTATTAGGACAAAAATACTGAAAATTAACTAAATAGTACAAAAGACATTTTAAACTGGAAAAATGAAGAAATATATCAGGAGATGAAGCTACTGCTACAACCTCAAGATAACACCGTTTTAAGAGTACTACAGTTTTAGCAGGAATTAAAACAAAAATATTATCCGTCTGCATCAAAAAACTAAAAACTGGAAGCTGCAATATCACCTCATGATGAATGTATTCACCATATTCAAGTCCAGCATATATGACAGCACCTGGAAGCAGTTTAGTTGCTTCTTTGCCATTTTAGACACTATTGCAGTCTCTCCAATCCAATTCCACCAAGAAATGGCAGCATTTAGTAATATTTATCCTCTCATTTTTAAAGAGAGAATCCATCCACTGAACCCTCTCTTGAACTACAAATGCTTCCCCTCACAAGGTCAGTTTACTCTTAATGGTGTGGAAGTACCTAGTGCAGTTTCCTCCTGGTATCTCATGGAGTATACATTGTACGTATCATGCCTAGAGCAACATCTCCTCTGTTGTTGGGAATACTTACTGGGATATGCAACTGAGCACATCAGTTGGTTTCTCAGGTCATCTTCGTCTTTCTGACTAAGAGCCCTTTTCAAAACAGCTATATAATCTTTTCCCAAAACAATCCTAATTAATTGCTTTTGTGTTAGGATCTCAGTCTCTTGGCTCACTGCCATAAGAAGTTTTTGTATCAAAAGTCCTTGTAACTCCTGTTAACAATAACCCGAAAACTTTTGCTCTTCCTGGCCAAGTTCCTCCTCCTACCATATCCATCAAAGCACTTTTTCAGCAGTATCTCTGGATTCAAGTTTCCTSTGAGCAGTTAGCACCATCCGCTCCTGAATTATGGACCCCATAGACTGTCCTTGAAAGCAGCTCCACATGAGTGACAAAGACACTCTACACAGCACTGAATCATGCCATCATCCATTATATCCTACCAAGGGGTTCCTGGTAAAACAATCTCTCCTACCAAGAGCAAATCCACCTTAAACGGCAATTGCCTGCATCTCTTCAGTCCCAGCTACTGCCACAGACAGCCTAGATGTCTTAGGTCTGATTTAATCATTCAACTAATTTTGTTCAAATAAAAAATGTGAAATAACCTGAGTTACAAACAAACTGTGAAAATGCCCGAGTTGTTCAGAGTTCTTAAACTTTCTGAGAAGAGCAGCTGAGATACTTCTGATCATGAGAGTTTAAAAAAAAAGTTTTGCTTAAGTTAAATTCTTAAAAATATCTCATTGAAAAGCTACCACTCCCATTCTTAAAAATAGGCCAAGAGGGTTATTCTGGCTTGAAAGGTATGAAAATCATCAAAAGGTGGCCTTAGAAAATTGCCATTTCATCTCACCCAACAGGAGTACATTAGAAGCTGTAAGAAAACTCTTCTTTGTACCCCAGTCCCACAAAACATGCTCCCCCAGCATCAGACACGAATGCACCTCAGTTTGCAGGTGAGCCAGAGCCTTTCTGTCATTGCTTATTGCTGTTCAGTGGGGCATGACGGCATGGATGCTAAAAATGAGATAAAAATATACTCTTGTTTCTAGTACCTTCTATCCTCCATCCAAGCTTTATGGAAAGCATGGACGAGAAGGCAGAGGTAGCGTTCATCATAATGCAGAAAAAGGGGAGAAAGAAGTGTGGTGCACACAGAAGGAACATGAGTCAAGATGAGGAGACAAAGCAGTCAGGCTAGGGGAGACAGATGAGACAGGGGCAGGGAGATATGCAGTCACTGAAGTATATTTCATTCCAGAACTTGGAGTGAAGCCCAGAAAACTGAAGTCTCAAAACCCTCCTCTGCTGTCAGCTAGTATTTACAAAAGCTAATTGCAAAGCTCCTCTCTCAGATTTGCAGCTGGACACAGAAAGGGTAACAGTCCTCTACAGCTACTTGTCCCTTCACTACTCCAAGAGGCACACAGCTTTGCACTATAGTTCTTAACTTCCTGGGATACCCATATGATACTATTAAACAGAAAAGGAATCGTGTTTTGTTTAAAAGCACAATATTAATACCATAAAAATGTTCCAAGATTAAAAGTGTTGGGGAAAAAAAATTAATTCAGTGCAGAATCAATTAAACATTCAAATACTGAAATTGTTCCTATATACTCTGTAGCACGCACACACACAACTGGCATACATCTCTCTTCCTTTGCAGCCATGGGTAATTAACACATGGCCCACATAAACCTGTATGCCAGCATCAATTAGATTTCCTTTCTTCAACTGTGAAAGAAAATGTCATTCTTGTTCTCTGACACATGGTTTCAGCCACACGTAAAGGTTGCAATACAAAGAAAACGGTCTTCTGAGCTAGTGTGAATAGAAAACAATGCAAGGGGAAAAAAAAGAGAGTTTRGTCAGATGTGCATCCAGGCAGTCCCTGTCTGCTGCTCCTGCGTTCTACCATGCAATTTGTAGCATGCAATCCTTACAACTTTTTTCCCCTCCCTCTTAATATGCCTCACGTACCAGGGTGTTCATAGTCAACAGTGAGTTCCAGAACTGCTTTAGAAGGTAAAGACCATGAGGTTCACTGGAAAGCACCGTAAGCTCTCAAATCACAGAACTAAGCTGAATGCAACGATCACCCTCAGGGAGATACATTACATTAACTCGTGGATTCTGAGTATTAATTGCACACATCTCTGCAACACCTATTATTCCAAGGAAATGTTTTTAACATCCAGAAATCAAAATATGTACATTTTCCACTGCAGTTCTATGAAGTTACTGTATTTCCTGATTTGTATTTATTCACTGTTTGTAAATCAGGATTTTCCCCACGCATTTTATTTCCTGAATAGTAAAGTTACTGTCTGCAAGTGCAATCTAGTGAATGTCAAAGCGTAGAACCCTGATGAAATGTTAAACAAAGCAAGAGATAGGCAATGACCTACAAGGCAGACATGTAGCACCATTTAACAGGCTTATGGACAAAATGTATTTCTGAAATACTACAGTGTGCATCTGCATAAAGCTGACTGTTGATGGGAACCAAAGCTGACAAAGGCATAACAACATAAAAATGCATCTGTGATCTCATTCTGGATGTGGTGAAAGTGACAGCCCATCAGTGTACAATTACCATATATTACTAATGGAATATTAATCAAACATTCATTACTCTAATTAGAAAAACTTGTCTTGAAAGGCAGTCTGACTTTTCACCTCTGGAACTGTAATTGACACACAAATGAATTTGACAGTCTTAATGACTATAAATCCTTAGTGGGAGAAATAGTGTCTTAATCTTCCAGCATTTAGCTTAACAGCCAGTTTCCACTCTCCGTGGGTAAAATTCAAGTCAGCTTAGATGGTCTCGTGCACTACTCCAACCTCTGTTAAGTACTAAACATCTATCTAACATGAGGCAAAGATAATACATAGGCTATGTGCAGGTTTACTGAGTGGGAATTAAGTTTTAATTTGAAAGAAACCTGAAGTATCTGTCTATAATGTACAAAGTCRAGCCTGAACTGCGATTTCAGTTATCTATGGGCACACACATACTTTTGAACCTATATAACTTTTTTGTCCCTTCAAAAGGTCATTTTTGTGCACATACAATGTCAAGAAACCCATAAATACTAATCAAATACAAAGGAGATAAGGTAGCAGTATAAAGTCTGCCTTTTAAACAATTCATGTGGAAAAGAAAAGCATTTAGGAGACAATATTTTGAGGTGTCAATAACCCAACAGGTCTCATTAAAACAAAAAAAAAAAGAAAAAAAAAGAGATGTGATCTTTGTGCTTACCTATTGACACAATCCAATGCCTGCTTAAGGCAATGATAGACATTACATTCACAGTGTGAGCCACAGTTTCAGTGAGTATCAGGCTCCTATGGATTATCCTAGCTATGCTAAACCATGAGACATTCTTATAGCAATAAAAATTATATGTGTACATGTTAGAGGCTCCACCAGGCTATGGTGGCTTATGGACATGCTTCTTTTTATACACTTTGCCAAAGATGTTGAAATCTGGACCCACTTAAGTCACAATGACTTCTGCTATTTATTTCAAAGGGCGTTCTGATTTTACCCGCTGTAAAATCATGGAATCATAGAATATCTCAAGTTGGAAGAGATCCGTAAGGATCATTGAGTTCAACTCCCTGCTCCTTGCAGRACTACCTAAAACTACACCATATGACTAAGAGCATTGTTCAGAGACTCCTTGAACTCTGCCAGGCACAAGAGATACCATCCTACCATTAAAGAACTTGTAATACTGTTTGACCTTACAGGATACTTGGTAAAGTTAATATAAATAAATTGAAATTCAGAGTGTTGACAAAATATAATGGAGAATTAATTATAATTTATAACTACGAGCATATTTTAATCTGTCTTGACTTCATCTATCAGATAATTATTTAGGTAATATGAAGAGTGTTACGATTTGTTTAGCACTGTAATTTTTCTATGTTACCGTTTCAAATTACTGTGTTATTTTCACTTATATTATCAGACATGGTATAAAACTGTAGGAAAGGTCTATTTATAACCTCTGAAACAGGAAATTCATTTGGAACTGATAAAATAA
Organism: Oceanodroma leucorhoa; assembly: GCA_030449065.1. Taxonomy (NCBI): domain Eukaryota; kingdom Metazoa; phylum Chordata; class Aves; order Procellariiformes; genus Oceanodroma; species Oceanodroma leucorhoa. The sequence continues at coordinate 3,172,121 of JASVER010000023.1, forward strand.
ATAAAAGTCTAAATATTTAAAACTCTAAAAGCATAACTTTAAATTGTTTAATCTTTGTTCTTGGTTATACATCTTCATTATTTTATGTTATAAGTCATTCAAACTATGTGTTCACTTGTAACTAAACTGGCAAAGAAAACTCAGAAATCATCTGTACTACTTCAGTTTGATGTGATTTTCTATTGGTCAAAACAATAATTTTTGTATGAACTCCCTTCTTCTTGCTAAACACAGACTCATTTCAAATTCATTACCTTGACAACAACATCCTACCAAATAAATAGTGACCATGTTTTTACCACAACAGGGATGGCAACATTGTATTAGTCACTGAGGAGGAGACAATGAACACATCTCATTTATTACTGTGGCCAGTACTACTCAAATGATTTGCCAGTTGTGATATTCATTGTGTAAGACATTTCTTCCACACATTCTGCTCTTGCTTTACCCACAGACTACTCTGAGGCTTAACATCATATGCACTAACCCTTAAGATCCCAAAATTCAAATTCACTCCTTAATTGGCTATGAAAACTGTTGTAACTGGTGACCTTAGGCTTTCTGTTGGTTTGGCTTTTTGGTTTTTTTTTTTTTTTTTTTTTCCTCTCTAGTTGTCATATATTCCACTATCTAAATGATAAACTTTTACTCCTCTCTTCCTCAAAAAACAAAAAAAGTCTGGGGTGAAGCAAAATTTAAAGATCTCTAAATACTAGAAGCTGAAAAATGGTAATTACATAACAAAAACATGTTTTCATTTGGCTTTATGTATTTACATTTATACCTACTTGAATCTAGCATTAAGTCAAATGCATTCCTGCGTTCATCCCACTTACCTCCCTGTAAACACATCAGTCACAAACCGAGTCTTCTGCATTTTGCATCTACTGACATAAACTCTACTCCAAATATATTTCTGCTTCCTATTAATGCCATCCAGTCTGTGCACGGAAGGGAACAAGAACTGGTCTATTTTGATAAAATATATGGTTTTGAGTCTTTTTTTTTTACAGAGTATTTTCTTCAGTATATCTTTGGTTTTAATTCACGTTTATTTATTAGGCACAACCATAGTTAGTTAAAAGTAGTTATTAGATAATGCATGACTAATTTCATCCTACTTTCAAAAAGTATTTGACCTGCAATAAATACAATAAAATTAATCCTACTTCTTAAAATATCTCCATGTAAACTCTAAAAAAATGCTTAACAAAATAACTGTTAATACTACATCTGCGACATTTAATTTTCCAGCAATACACAAACTTAGCTCTAGAGAGACTCCACTGAATTAATTTACTTACTTGAGCTGGTATATTGTAAAGATAATAATGGAATCTATTAAGAAAGGACTACATGATTAGGTTCCATAAAACTGTGGGCAACAATCCATGACTAATCTGCAAATTCAAAGGGGGAAGCAAAATGAATTTTTTTCTTTATTTATCTATTTTAAACAGATAAGATGTGCAGTGCACGTACTGATCAATTTATTTAAACATTTTGTTTCTAATACTGTGGCTTAACTTTTTCCTCCACAAAACACACAGCAGGCAGCTTACCTTAGAAAAATTCATATTACAAATGAACAAACTGGAAAGTGACTGAGCATTTGGGTTACACACAAGTTTCAGTATCCAATGTCGGGAGGGCCCAGTTTGGCTCCAGGATGATTTGCCATTGAAATTCAATTGGATCAAGAAGTGTTCTCTTGATTGCTGAATTAAACGTTGGCTGATGATTGTTTAAATAGTATGTGCTGAAAGATTTACTTTTTTCCCCCAAAAAAATACATATAAATAAATACATCTTATTCTGCAAAATTTCATGTACCTCAGTATCATACAAAGTATGCATTCGGCTTTGAGTCATAACTTACTACACAAATGTAAAGCAATTTGTTTGTATCCACTAAAACAGAATTAATCATATCCATGATACCAAATTGTAGTAATAAATTACTGAGCTATGCTATTGGTGGAAAAAGCTTCATCATATTAGATTTTACGGTACAGCTCTATTATAGTCATCTTTTATTTATTTGTTCAGCCATAAATCATGGTATACTAAATAACATAGTGGCTATTTACAATCTGTAGAGGGCACACATCTGCCTAGATCAAACTGTTTAAAAATACTATTTCCTTTACCATGAGTAAGGGGTGTTTACTATAATAAAAAATGCAAGTGCAGTATAACTATGCTGCTAGTATCCAAAAACTCTGGACAGTCACCGTGACTATGCAGAAAAACTGTCTAATAATGCACCCACTGAGTGAGTGATTCTTGAAAAGACGATTTGTGACTAGTCAGGTCTACCGCATGCATGCAGCTAAGCGAGTGTGCACCATAGGTCTGACCTAGGGTTTGCGGGGTCCACTATTATTTGAGCTAGCAGGTCTATAAATTCATGTTCTCAAGGCCACCTGATGGCAATAACTAAAGTTGCAGTTTCAGCCCTGAGGTGCGAGTGAGGTGTGTGCTCGCTGCCTTCAAGATCTTCCAGAAAGTAATTCACGGTTCCTCCTCGAGGTCCTCATCGCTTCCACCAGAAAGACAAGAAAAAGTCTTGAAAGTGTCCCATGTGCCTGAACAGCTAATCTCAGCCTCTCTTCAGCCTCCTCTACAACACCAAAGAGTAGGGAGAGATTAACATCAAGAATAAGGGCGTTTAAAGGGAACCCACTCTCTCACTTTTATTCTCCCTGTGGTTGAGGAAAAAAAATCCGCATTAAAAGATCAATCCTGAGTTAAAACTAAATTCAAAGCATATGTAAGCCTGAAGAGGTACTCCACGTTTATCAAGCATATTGCTAACATGGGCAGTAGCTGCCATGAACTGGATATGGCAGGAAAGATGAGTAGCAGCAGTTTACGGTTAGACTAAATGTTAAGTCAAAATCAACAGATACATCTGAAATACTTTATATTCTATAGTAACACAAGGCTCTCGTACACACAATACTGGAGTCAACATTATGTTTATTTTTTTAATACAAAGCAGTAAAAAACGAAACCAAACCAAACCCAAACGCTCAAAACCAGGACACGGCTTCGTTCAGCAATGTTCAAACCAAGGACTCTGTATGCTAAGGCCCTGTACGGCGAAAGAAGCCAGAAAGGCTGAACTAGATCCGGCAGACTCATCAAGTAATTAATTAATTATACCACAAATAATTAATTAATGGTCCCAGTTCTATGTAAAAACAAACAAAGAAGAATCAAAGTTGAACCAAGTAAAAATCCACATCCAATTTATTAATAAGTATCTCTTAATTTGCAATAAAATAAAATACTGGGCTTTTCTGCAATAGCCTCAGGTTCAAGCACTGTTTCTTGCATCAAGGACATATCTCACACAGAGATCACTGGGAGCTGCACACAGAACATTGGCAGAATTTGTTCTAAATGATGTACTGTATTAAACATGAAAATGAAGTTTAGCATGACACCGTTACAGATTAATAATATTGAAGCTTCTAACAAATGAGATTTACATTTGTGGGCTTTCCTACATATTAGTTTCTCTGTTCTTAGAGTGACTACAAGTCCTTGGGAAAATGCTCTAATTATTTTTGGTCCTGTACCAGTTTAGGAAGCAAACTACAGATAAGCTGAATAGCAAAAAGCAAGTTATAGTTTCTCTAGATGTGCAAAGTCTGCTAGAAAATTGATTATTGGACACACAGAACAAGTCCCCCATTTTCTTCTCATTCTATGTAAAATTTTCCCTTTTAGTTCCATAAGAAATTGAAGTGGGCACCAAGATGAACCTTCATCTTTCTCTCACCATGCTCTACTGTGTGTTGTCATGGAGGCACCAGAAATTTAGAATAAAGAAATGTGATGTAATTAATTTCTCCTAGGTCCTGTAGAAATGCTGTGATCCTTGAGTAATCTCTTAGCAAATATTTTTGTCTTCAGAAGTTCTACAAGGGTAACAGACAAAGTGTTGCTACTGCATTTCAGCATTTCTTCTTATGAAAAAAAAACTCTAATGTGGCCCTGACCAATTGGTGCTCAACATTAAAAACCTCATATGGCTTTTTACAAGGGCAGGCAACCTGCTCCTGCAGTTCATGTTCAAAATGCCAGTCAGCATAAAGAGCAAAGGATCAGGTCAAGAACTTTAGTATACTCTCCTATTTTGACTTGGTTCTGTCAGAAACGTCTTCTGGAAGGTAATTTAACTTAAGAGGTTAATTATTTTGCAGCACACTGCACTGATTTTAGAAGTACCTTAGATAATATCTGCTTTAAATGACCAAGTACTTGAATACCGCAGAACTTCCTTGTGTTTAGCTTTTCCCTTTCTGTATTTAAGATCTCATTGCTAACTGTGCAAGTCTTTTTTCACATGAACTTGTAAAAATGGGAATGGCATTTCCTCATCTTTTGTCTAAATCTAGTGCTGATAATTATTAAAATCTGGTTTTAGAAATGTGCAAATTACTATTCCTTTTTTTCGTTCTGCCCTGATCCTGATTTCTAAAGATAACCCGTTTTTTCAGAAAATACCTTTTATTTGAAGACAAACAGTATGTAAGAACTTAACCATACGTATAGAATAGTAAATGTCCTTTTTATTGAACTCATTAGAATATTTGCGATGTGCAAGTGGTCTCACAGGCTTCACGCTGTTGGTTCTGCCCCTTGACTGAGAAATTATTAGCATATGACACAGCAAACAAATGATCCTCTTCATGCATAAATACCCTTGTTCATAGATAATTCTGCTATACAACTTTCTCTGCAAAATACAGCATGAAGATTCCCAGTGTGTAAATCTATATCATGCTATAGAGTTGTAAAACACCATACAAGTATTCTGGAAGTCAGACCACACACCATCACACTATGGTAAGAAACACCACATAGATTTGCAGGTTGGAATAAAAATGAAAAATGATAATTTTTACATACAAAAATCAACTCACACTTCTACCCAAGGTGAAATGAATGCTCTTCAACTACCATGCCACTTCAATTCTGTAAACAACATTACATGGGTATCGAAACAGCTCTACAAAGAATATCGGCTTTGAAGTAGTTTTTATGAACTAACGAAAAAAAACCAACCCAAAACAAAACGAAGTGGAAGAGGTAACCATAGTTTTCACATGAATAAGTTTGGAATATTTCAGGAATTAAAAACATAAATATTTTTTTCTGAGATAAGAGGACAGCCAGCTGGTTTGAACACCATTCATTAGCCACTCCTGAGTGCAGTATCAGTAGCTTGGTTTTTTTCTTTTTTTTTCTTTTTCTTTTTTTTTTTTTTTAAGAAAAAAATCCTGCATTGGCCCTTTTTCCAAGGAACAGCAAGATCCAAATATGTAAGAAAAAGGTTTTGTCTTCAGTTTATAATTCCTCTCGAGTTTACTTTATCACATAGCTATCCATATTACATTTTTTAAGAAATCCATCTTTTTCACTAAAAGTTACAGTGCTTCCCAAACAGACATTGTATCTCTTCTTCTAGAGCCTTTCATTTCATACAGTGATATACATAGCATACTTTTCAAAGTACCACACCATCTAGGTATTTGAGATGATTTTCCTCAGAAAATAATTTGAATAATCCCCCCAAATACTACATTTTATGGTTGCAAAGTTCTTGCATAAACAGAATTACAGAATCAACACTCATTTTTAATCTAAATTGTTTTGACATGACAATGCTTGCAATACTTCATTTGTACAAAATAACAACAAATTTTCCCAATTCTACCTCTTTCGTTCCTTGCTGTGGTGATTTTTTCCCCCATTTATTCTACTTTGCCATCCCCTTGCCACTAAAAAGCTACATTTGGATATTCATCAATACTATTTACACAACTATATAAATTTGACAGTAAGCACTTCTCCGCAAAGAAAAGATCTGCTAGAAGGAACAGCTAGGTGGATGATCTCCTATGAGATGTTCTTACAAAATGGGATCCGGTAACGGAATTTAGTGGCATTCTAAAAGACAGTCACAAAAAAATAAAAACAAAACCCCACAACGTTATGGAGGTAAACCAGATGCAGAGCTGTTGACAACTTTAAAGGACCAAACCACGCCTTAGCATTACGCCCGATGAATTGATAGCCAGAAGACACAGACTGAAGAGAACAAAGAATCTCCTTCGATATCCTTGTGAAACATTTGCACCAATGCAGTTCTAGCACCACAAAACCAGAAGCTGCATTCTCCTACGATCCACGAAATGAAGCTCACCCTATGTGAATGGTATACATTGCAAGGACTCTGAAATTCTTTCAGCTGCASGATGGAAAGAAGATGGAGATTCTTGTGTACTTTGGACATCTGTGACACACTGCATGTCCATGGAGCATGCTGACTTGCAATACTTCTGCTGGACAAAGGCAACTGCACACTGCCCGTTGTCCGGTTATGCATTAATAGATACTGTTGAGACCACTACCAAAACCCAGAAACCTGGATTTCATCTCCATTTCTCTTTAATTTTTTTATTCCTTTTTCTTTTTTTCTGATGACAAGACAAAAGAAAAACACAGGACAGTAGTGAGACACTAATTCTCAATGTTGACTTTCAATGTTGGATGCACACTGCTGAAACTGAAGTTACCACGATGAAGGTCAGTGAGACTGCTAATCGTTGTCTCTTAATGTTATTGACCTCCAATCAGATAGATATATTATCCTGTTCCATCTGCAAAACTAAACAGACACACAGTTAGAAAATGTGTACAAGCACAGAATTAGCAACAGAAGTCACACTCGGAAAACTGGCTAAAAAAACCACTCCCTTTCATTTGAAAAAGTAACTTGGCTACCACCCTATCAGCATGGCCCTTGAATTACCTTCAGTGAGGATTTATGCCCAGAACATGAAATGGACTTTCAAGCACAATTCTTAAGACAAAATTTCTGGGAATCCTCATACCCTTATCTCCCCTTTCCCCAGAAGAAAGAAAAACTCAAGGAATCCTCGACTGGATCCAGCACAGGCACCACATCAGCACATCAGGCTATTAAGAAGCTGAAACCTGTAAGCTGTTGCAAGTCAATCCAAGCTATGGCAACCTACATTCAAAATTAGCCCACAAAGCTTAAAAAAAGCATCTTCTAGATATGAGACATCATCCGTAACTACTGAGATCTTTGGTTAAGAGTTGATGCCACACACTTTTGTCATCTAAACCACAGGTTCGAAACCTGGATCTAGATATCTAGAAATGTATATTTCCTTCACACAGTTAGAAGTCCATTTCTCAAATCCCTAGTTTCCTTAGTATGAGAAATCAGAAGATGAAGAACCTCTTCAGTTAGTTAAAGGTGATGGCAAAATTTTCAAAGGGAGGGAAACAACTGGGATGAGGGACACTGATTGAAATGCTACCGGTACAGGGACAGGGCACCATGTGGAAAGAGATCAGAAGTTTCTCATCTACAAAGGTTAAAGGAAAAGCTTCACAGGCAACTATTCAAAAATGGTTCTCATCTAGCAGAAGACACTGAAGATACGCATAAAGTCAAGYTTAATTGGCAAACCAGATTATAAACGTACTAGCTGCTATCATTATGGTTTCTTGAGCAGATTTTCAAATGACACAGGCAATTCTTTCAGAAACAGAGAGATACAGAAAGGTAGAAATACACTGTGTGATTTCAAAGCACTGCAAAGTGTTTCTATAGACAATCTGCCAACAAGATAAGTTAAGAAGGCCAAACTCAGCATTAGCATCTGTCTTCCAATTATGGAGTCACAAATGACATATTGCTCAGTGACAAATGATGACTGCTGTCTTATATTAAGATGGTTGCTCTAGCAGATGTTTTCAAATTATCCCAAGCTATATCAYGGGGATAGGCAAAAGAACTGGAAATATGCCAGAGAGACCTGGTGCACCAGCAGCCTAAAGGAGCCATTTAAAAAGCCATTTGGTATCCTCTCATGAGATCTTAGCTACAAAAACTGAATACAGAAAGGAACAGGGAACTAGAAAATACGTTACATCCCTCAGTGGAAGTTTTAAGTAGCCAACTACAGGATCATCGGGAATAAAAAGCATTCACTTCATCTTAGCTTGGACAAAGACACAGTCTAGGCAGACTGTCCTTCAAAGAAGAAAGGGGAAAAACAAAACAAAACACCAAACCCAACAATTACCCCAGAAGGCAGTGCTCCATATTACTGCTCTGTGATGACAGAGTCAGAGCAAAAGAAATCTTATCATGAACATCTCCAAATGGTAATCCTAGTATCACGTATCACATACTGACTCAAAAAATAAAATTAAGCCCTGCTCCCTGGTAAGAAGAGGTAGACTGCTTTTACTGCTACAAAACCTCTGGGACACCATGGGGAAACTGTTCAGAAAGAGTACAGAGAAATAAAAGATAAAGAGAGAAAGAAGATGACCACCCTTCCGTCTGGAATGGACTAAGGAGTAAGGTTCTGTCAGGTCTTACACACAGAGCCAAGACAGGTCTTCAAATCAAAAACTTGATGGGGAAAACACGTTATTTCCTGAAATCCCATAGTCAAATCATATAGGTATAGAGATGCTGAAATACGATGCAAGTGGAAGGGAGGATGAGAGTGGGGAGAGACACAGAGACTGTGCTCATCCAGTGTAGCATCGTTCTCAGGAGCAGCTCTCTGGAAGCATGAGACAACAGCAAAAGCACACCCCAGAGGACAAAATAACCACAAAGAGGAAGATGCCCATGAACGCTGCTACAAGTTAAGGAATGGGTAGGCATCTAGTCTTGACCTACGGTGAGGGAGAAAATCCTGTCTCTCTCGTTACCATGGAGATCCCCTTTTCAGGTTTCTTTGGATGAGCTTTGTGCACGAGTGCAAAATTTGGCATCAGAGGAGAACAAGTACTAATTATGTGCCCCTGACAAAAATAGCCTTCTTAAATCTTGAGAGATAATACAACGGAGGCTGTAAAAATTAAGTCTGGTTACAGAGATTAAGGGCTGAATAAACTATCTCATGTTAAAGTGCCTTGAGCTCTATCTTCTTAAAATGGCAATGCCAGTCTCAGAGTATTGCACTTGTCTATTACAATTTGGATGAAAACTTGAGTCACTGGATGGTATGAGACCGGAGTGAAAATTACAACAAAAAAAATTGCGTGGAGGCTACTTACTACTGTTTCTTGGTACAGGATTGCCTTTATCTATTATACTATTTCATTAATTATTCATGCAGTTCTTTTTGTATTTCCAGGTGGCAACATCACTCRCCAGGGCTCTACTGAGGTGCACCACCTTTATAGGAAGGACAACACTGCAAAGTCTAACACAAACAGATTACATTGATATGCTTGTAAGTGTTAATCCCACAAGAGATAGACTAGAATGAGCCTTGAATTAAACAAGTATATTTAACATATATACAGTTCTGGTGAAAAAAAAAGAGAAAACTTTAATTCAGGAGGATATATATATATAATGGAACACTACTGTACCCTTTATTTTGAAACTACTTGATTATCTCTCTAATAAACAGCATATTTTGCTCCCATATGTTTTCATTAATTTATGCTATCTAAGTTTAATAGCTAAATACACAATATCAGACAGACAAGTACGCTATACAGAAGACAACAAGGAACTGTTGTTATCATTAAAAATTCCTAATTTTCCTGTAATCATTACTATCAGCAGTAAATTTATCTTTAAATATCTATCCTTTGGACTTTTGGACCCTTTTGGATCCTTTGGATCAGTGAACATTGATCAAACTCACAACATCTTTTAAGTGGGGGGGAATACCTTAAGTGTATACACTGGACCCACATACCAGTGCAAATTAGTGTTGCCTTTTTAAAGGTGTATGAACATTGAAATACAATCCAACACAACTGGCTGGGCATACACCATGCCTACAAGCACACCTACCTTTTATTTGGTTAGACTACTTTTTTTTTTTTTTTTAATAACTAACTTCATATGTTGTCCACTACATTTCTCACCGGTTTTGCTTCTGTTACTGTTTTTCCTTTTTTTGCTTCCTGTATTTAACAGCATATTTACGTCTCTCTGACAGGTGTAGAAGACAACATGAATGAAACGGGATTATCCAAACTCAATCCTGTGTGAAACCGAAGTGCTCCCTGTTAAATATTAATTACTCCATAAATTTTCTCCGAGATCAAATAAAACCATCAACCTCCTTTAAAAGCAAGCATGGTATAACGGTTCCCCGTTGGCATCCTGAGCCGGCTTTAGTCGCAGCGACAAGAAGAAGGAAAAAAAAAGCCGTAATTACATAAGGGACCTTGCTAAACGCCTCGCTCCCCCGGCRGAGGGGGGACGGCGGCACAGACCACCCCGCGCCCGCACGCCCGGGAAGCGATGCGCACCGGCACGGCGAGGGGGCCCGCACCTCCCGGGGGGTGCTTTAACCCCCGCCCTGGGGACCGTCCATGCGGTCACCGGAGCTCTTCGCCGCTAAACGCCCACACCTGTGCCACGCCGGGCCGGGGGCGTCCCGGGGAGGGGGGGGCTGCGCCTGCCCGGGGCCCGCTGCCCCGCCCGACCTTCCCCCCCGCCAGCGGCGGGGGAGCTCCGCTTCCCGAGCGGCCCGGCCACGCCGGCTTCCTCTCTTCCCCGGCCGGCCTGAAACGCTTCCCCAGGCAGCCGCGCCTCCGGGGAACGAAAGTCCGGATCGTCGTCCGGGGAGCGCCGCGGGACGCGGTCCGCTCGGCGGGGCTGCTCGGTGCGGAACCTCCTCCCGGTTCCACGGGATCCCCGCACCACGCGGGCTTTGCTGAGGGGGGGGGGGGGCAAAAATTCACCCTGCTTCTCTTGTCCTGCCGAGAAGGGACACGGGACAAACTCGGCCCGAACAACAGGCGACAACTAGTTGTGGAGCCCGCGGCGGGTCCGCGGTCCGGCGAGCCGGYGGGCGCGGGGCAGGGCCCGGGGCGGTGGCTGCCCCCGCCTCGCTCGCTCGCTCGCGCCCCGGGGAAGGGGATGCCCCCCGGGACAGAGGAAGGAGGATCGCAATCCTCGGCGGCTGCCAAAACACCCGCGGAGGGGGGGGATAAAAGCCCCGCAACGCAAGGCCAGCTCGAAATTACTCATTTGAATGATGCAGCAAACGATGAGGGGCGGGCTGGTCCTCCCGTTGCCACTCTCCAGCCCTGATTAATAATGTACAGGTTCCCTGCCGAAGCGAAAAGCTCGCTCTCTTCCGCGCACACAGCAATTAATAGCAACCTTCATCCCGCGAAACCTTCGCTAAGCACTCCCACACGCTCGCAGCCCGCGGTGGCAACTGCTAGGAGCACAATAGAGGGAACCTCTCTGCCTCACAGGCCGGGGGGGGGGGGG